>VWZW01006375.1:776080-912807 GCA_013397115.1 Edolisoma coerulescens
AGGAAGGCAGCGCCCGCGCTTTGGGCGAGGAGGGGATGCGGGGGCCGGGATGGGGATCCGCGCGAGGCGGCAGGGTGGGAAATAGGGGCTGTGTTACAGGTAGTTTGGCGGGGGCTCTGCCAGGGAGGCTGCGGTGGGCGCACGGCGGAGTTAATAAACTCGGGCAGTTCTCCCAAGCGTTGAGTCGAGTTGGTACCTGGTTTCCTTTGACTGGCCTTGTGTAAGGCAGAGACGCGTGTCAGGGGTGATGCGCAGCTTGCAAACAGTTGCCATACAGGTGTGTGTCTGTGAACTTGTCACGCCTGAGCTCTTCTGCAGATGTATTTCTTTTTTTTTTTTTTTCCTTTCAGACTTGTTGTCCAGTGTATGTTAACACTGTATCATTATGTTGCCACAGAACTCAACCATATATTTATATTTACCTTTGGAGGAGACATGTGGCAGCACTTGTAAGCTCAGCTACCAGCGAAACTAGACTGAGTTTGAAAAGTAGGCACTGGGATACAATAACAAAGAAACTGCCTAAAAATAGATCTGCTTAGCAAGATGGTTAGGCTCTGCAATTGTATTGTGGCACTTTGAAAGAGACTGGGGTTAAAGTTAAGAAACTCATGTCCCTTCCTGTAATGTATACATGGATTATTTCATTGTTGTGAAATCAGGTACATGCTGTAAGAATTCCTGTGGATTTGGATGCAGTGACACACAGATAAAGACCTATCAATGGAATATGCCCCATTTCTTATTCTCATTATATCGAATGTTCGTGTGCTGGCAGAACAGGTGCTGGAAGCACCTTTGTTAAGCAGTTAACCTTATGGCAGAAAGGAAATATTTCATGTTACTCCATCCCTCTACCTCTTACTGAATAGTTTTGCTGAGAAAGTGTAAGTCAGTGTCAATAGCAACCAGCATTGTTGCCAATTTCTTTCCTGCAGGCAGGTACTAAGAGAACTACAGAAGAAGAAAAATAATAGATTTCAGGAACCGAATCAGTAAAACAGTACATAGGAAAGAATGTGTTAGCAGATCAGAAATTCGAAATGCCTGTGATCTTTTTATCAGTTGTCATCAACCCTTAATCGTTTTGTATTCTGGAAAATATTTTATTTGTATATGCTGTTCTCTACCTAAGTTGTCTAATTCTTTGTAACTGGATGTATCTTCTCAGACATGATTTATTCATGCATATTGTCTAAAAAAGAATCTTGAATAGTAGTAATAGTAGTAGTGAATCTTGTGTGGAATGGTAGGAATGTAGCCTTTTCCAGCAATTTGGAAACAAAAAATTAATGACTGAAATTCTTCAGATCCATTTAAGTTTCAGAGGCATACTTTTCTTTTTTTTTTTTTCTCAAAGGGAACAAAAAATGGTTTAAATTGTGCCTCTTACAGAGCTTTTTTTTTTTTTTTAATGCATTTAACAACCAGAAGGTCACGATGACTATAGAATGTTCTAAGATGTTAAATTGTTATTGTTTTGAAAGTCTGTGAAGGAAAACATATTTGCTAACTCATGGTGACAAAAAAATACATGCAGAACTCATAAAAACATCAACAGAAATGCCCTGTAGGAATGTATCAGCAGGTGGATGAGCAGGTAAGCTAATGCAGAATTATAGCATTACTTTCTCCATGAAGCTTTCTACAAGTGGTTGTGAACTAAAGGGTCAAATAAATATATTTTTAAAAAATAAATGCTGTTTTCTGGAGTAGCTTAAGGAAATTTTTAACAGAATCATAAACTTGAAAATTTTTGTTGAGCAAGAAAAGGATGTGCTAACAGCAGCGGAAACCTCTGAATCACACTTGGCCTATATAATGACATTTAGATACGTTAAAAGCAGGAATAATAATTTAAATAAGAGAAAGGAGACGGAATGGAAAAAAATATGCATTTTATTAAAATCACATGTCATATTCCTTCATGTGCCATATACCATTGGATGGGAATAAGTTATGAGTTTTAAGTAAAGGAGATTTAACTCTCCTCAGTAGACCCATGGGTGATTCATTGGTTGTCAGTACTTTTTTAGGTAAAGACCACTTAAAGGAGCAAATGATGTCAAGATTCATTCTAGAATCAGCAGCCCCATTAATGCAGATGCAAATCAAAAACAAAGGATCTAATAGTTATCTGGGCTGAGGAGATGGGTGTGGGAAGCATTTCCACACTGATAATCACACTTTTAAAAGAAAAAAAGTGTAAAACTTACAATGTGAAGATTATATGTTACTGGTACCTGGGGTTCAGTTTTAAAATGGTCATATTTGAGTAGAAAGTATACTTTTGTTTTGGGGAAAAAAAGTTGGTAAAAAGAAAGCTTTCTTTCTCTTTTTTTCCATCTCTACAAAGCTAGGGTGTGGTGATCTAATTGGTCTTTGTAGGCACTGCACAATAAACAGTATTGTAAAATACTGCAGTTCATTAGAGAAGCTGTTGCATATTGTACATATATAAATGATGTAGATGTCACAAATGGGTAAAAAAGGTGGTTGTTTCAAATACTGGTGTAGGAGTAGAGCTGCATTAGCTTGAGAGACCCTGCACAAGCAGAATTATTTTCATAAATGCATTTTAAGTGCTCATAGTTAAGGCAACATACTGTATACCATCAGATTATCAGAAACGTCAAGGAATGCTTCTGCTCTCAAGGGCACACTGATCATTCCTCTCTGCTTATTAACATACATATACCTCGCTGTTTGTGCTCTCATTTGTACTATGGAAAACAACCTTTGACAGCTCATTTTCCTCTGCATTTGTAGCCAATGAGAAAAATTAGCAGCAAGTAAGAGCTAATTTTGCTCATGTTAGGAACAAGGCATTGCCTTCTGTATACAAAATTAGTTATCTCAAAACATATATATATATATATACATATACTTAATACACTACTTTTGGTCTCTTTTGTTCTTTTCGCTTCTAAAGAGAACCCTCAGCATAGGGGCTCTGGTGGTTTTTGTTGTATGGTAACTATCCTTTTTGCAATGAAAGAATTCTCTGCTGTTTCATTTTGTCCTTTAAACCTCTTTATTTTTGGGTGTCTCCTTTTCTATTAATAGCTTGCATCAGTAGCACTAATATCTTGTTGCCTACTCTTTTTAATAGCAAGAGCAGCAAAGTTGAAACTGCCAAGATTATTGTGCTTTCTGGAAGTCTTCAAGAGCCCCACAGAAACCAGTCTGAAACTCTTCCTTCCTACTGTTGCTGCTTGGGAAAACTTGGAGCATGACAAAACAGTAAAAAGTACAACATGTTTTCAACTTAGAAGGTCTCCCCCCCCCGAATGCAGTGATGAGAAAGGACAGTATTTCATAAGGAAACTTTAGGTCCCCAGTAATCATTGCCATATTGTTTCTATCCATCAGACAAAGATTGCCATACTCCCAGGGCTAATTAGATAACAGATAATTCAGCTTTTACACTCCCTTCTCTCTGAAATTGATCCGAATTTACTGAATTCATTTATATAATTATTTCTGTAAAATTTGCCAGTTCTGCCTGTTCATTTTCTTTTCTTTTTTTTCTTAAGTAAATTGTATTGCAGTTCGGATATTCCAACTAATTATTAAAAACTATACAAAATTTGTAAGCAAGCCACATATATCCAAAGGGTCAGTTAGTGATTCTAGGGTACTCAATCTGATGTTCTAAAGAAGTGTGTATTTTAATGTCCATGTCCCTGAATCTCTGAAAACCAGTGTCTTTCACAAGCACCTGTGTATGATGCTTGTAGTCTCTTACAGCTGGGGCCATGAGCACACTGACACACAACCTGGTGGTGACTCTTTGTGAACTCGTCCTGTTGCAGTTTTGGCTGATGCCACTGTCCGAGTCTGTCACGCTGGCCAAGCAGAATGAAAAAGACACTCAGATTTGGTTGCTTTTGCTAAGAGGCCAAATCTTTTGAGCTAATGAAAAAAATTATCAAAATGCTAATGGTTTGTATAGAATGTCCTCGTTCTGTACTTTTCCAGAAATGAATAATGCTAATTAAGAGAAAATTAAAAGAGTTTGTTTTAAAAGCTGTTTCAGCTGAGGTAATTTCGATACTTAACTGTGTTACTGGTGTCCATAAATACATATTTAATTGCCTGTTGGACATGAAGATACATATTTGAACTGCAGCAGGTAAAGTGGTGGAACCCAGGAAATGAATTACATGCAAACTAGTATGGGAAGAAGTATCTACCATATTTCTTCCATGACAAGAGATGTCACGAGAGATGCCCATGATTTATATTACACCCTTAATATAAGACTGAAGAGTTTCTTGTACTCTTCCAATTCTCACTTGCATTATTAAAAATCAGTAAATGTAACTAAAGAGAACACAGTGTGGCACTTGGAGAAAAAGTCTGCCTTAGTGATCAGTCCTGTAAAGTTTTGGTTTGCCTTTTTAAAATATGAATGGCAAACATTCTTGTGCTTGTTCAAACACTTAAGGAGTGGTGATCATGACAGGCTCTAGTCTATATCACAGATCTGGCTACAAGGTTTAATACAGTTTAATACCATGAATATCTTTGCATGGGGAAAAGAAACCTCATGTTTTAACAGTTTGGAGGTTGAATTGTCTGAGGACTGTCAGAGAGCGAAGTTTTCTGGATTAGAGCTCAGGTCGCACTGAGAGCAAAGCAAGGGCAGTCACAGTGGATACTCCTTAGAATTAGCTGTCCTGTAGTATTATGCAGTAAAGAACATGTTTTTGTTAATATAGGGTCTAACACCAGGCATAGTGTCAGGGTACTTTGCCATAGCACACCAGACTACATAACTAGTGAACATAGCATGTCTTTTTTTTTTCATTTTTATTAAATTGAAGCAGTAGTGAAATTTTTGGACTTTGTTTTTAATTGCTGGGTTTTGGGGAGAGATTTTTTTCCTTTTTGCATGTGTGTTTTGATTGTGTTTCATTGTCACTGCTGCCAATGGTTTTTGTAGCAGCTTTAGGAGAGAAGTGTCTGTGATGGAAAATTCTGATGACATGTACATGTTCCTACATTTTCTGCTAGCAAAAGGGAAATGAAAAATGTGGGCTTTTCACGTGGAATGGAAAGTGCTGTTGTTGCTGTGCTTGGCCTGTGGCTCTGTAGTTTTATCAATCTGCAAAGAATAGAAAGAATTGGTTTCTGTGTTTTTGATAGTACTTAAAATATAAGTGCTGCCTTTGAAATTGTGACTATGTCAACAGCTTGGTTCTGTCCCTTCTTTAAAGTCCTGCTTCTTGCTTTGTTTCAAATTTGATAGGAAAGTGAAAGTTTCATTGTATCCAAAAACATGTGATCCTACTAGCAATGAAAAGGAAACAGTCTGTGAATAGCAGACTTTCAGCAGATGTGTGTTTGAGAGCTATTGTATAACACCGAGGAATAGATTTTGAGGTGTTGCTTGAAACAGATAAACCAGAAACTTGATGATGAATTCAGAGAGCTAGCATCTCTTGTCATGAGAAAATATGTAGCAATGTTTTTAAGTTTGTGAGACCTTGGTAGAAAAATCAACCCTTTTTTTGTTTATTCTGTTTTTGAGATAAAATACCAATGATTCATAACCAAACTTTTTTTTTCCTTGTAACTTGAGCTTGAAAAGGGTGATGAATGCAAGAAATGGATGTCAGCAGTAACAGTCCACTATATTATATAATTGTAGTGGCTTGAGATGTGCTATGAATGGTACAGTGTTATTTTTCATAGAAGTGTGTATGTATAATAATTGTGAGTAACTGGTCATGCACTTCAAGAAAAGCAGAGTATGTTGTTTTAAGTTACAGGGGTAAAAGACCAGTTGAATAACAGTCTTAATTCACTGCTTTTTGAAGCTGAACTCCTTTAGAGTTCAGTTAGCAGACTCAACATTCCGATACTGTGGTGTTTGGTGGGAAGGAAAGGTTTAAACAGATTGAGAGAAGTTGAATAAACTACCTGATTATAGGCATCTAGAATATCTAGCAAAGTTACTCTTCTTGTATAGACATGGGGAAAATTTGTGACAGTAGGAATTAATTTCATATTGACAGAGATTTGAGCTAGCACCTTGAACAATGAGCGTAGGGTGTTGTGGTTTTGTTTTTGTTTTTCTTCTGTTGCTTTACAAAAAGCAATAAGTAAGCATTTTAAAAATACACCAAAGGTTGTCTCTAGTCAGTCTGTAGTCAATGAAGGGAAATATCTCATTTTGTAGTTAACAGAAAGGAACAGATTCTATAGTTCGAAACAGAAGCATAATATTTTAAATTGGTAGTGACTTTACTGTCCCAGGCTGGGCCGTGAGAATGTACACGGTGTAAAGTGCAGCAGATAAGGTGTGACAACAAGGACTTGGTGAGTTGTTCCAAAAAAGAATCTACATGCATGTGGGGTCTTCTCAAAGTTTTGGTGCATTTGATGACACAGATGTCAACATCCATTTTCATTTAGCATGAACTTTTTAGAAACTCCCCTGGGCTTAGGGACTGGTGATATTCAGACAGTGTTTGCTCTGGAGGCTGATGTCAGTGAACTATTTGTGTATCCCGATACACTCCAAACTTCGGTTTCAGTCCCATGGTCCCACTGAGCTCAAGAGATTATCCCAAGTGTAAAATGCCAAAAGATACAGCTGTTTCCAATGGTGTTTTATAAAAAGTATGTCAGGATTTTAGTTAAGGTTCTGAATTTAAATGACATTTTATGGAGAATAACAATAATGAGTGTTTTCAGATTTGAATGAGGACAAGAGTATTGATGGTCTGACTTAGTCAGAATAACCTCTCTAGGCTTCCCTATGGTCGGAAGAGGGAGTCCATCAGGGGATAGGTCAGAGTGCCTAACATTGTTTCTTGGCCTAAACTGACCATTAGAGTTGTGCTTTAAGTAAAGTGGTCTTTTGACTAAAGTAGGCTTTTTGGGAGTGGGAGAGAGAAGAAAAATTACAGACCCATTGTATGATGTTAGTCATTCACAATACTTATTATTTATATTTTCCTTCCTCTTTCATTTTCATGTGTTATTCTAGTGAGGAATTTTTGATTTTAAGGACAACTGTGATCTACAGATTGAGAAATGCTGTTTTAGAAAAGTATTTGTGTCTTCATTGACTGTCAAGAGAAACTGAGGAGACTGCTTTCACTAGAACAACATCAGCCTTTCTGCATACTCCCTTATGATCCCCTAAAATATGATGCTAAAATCACATGGATAAAACCAATTTATGCTCACTTTGGGGTTTGGATGATTTTCTGTAGCTTCCAACAGGAGTGAAGAAGACAGGGAGCATTATAAATAACGTGTGATCAAAAATAGTGTGCTGAAAATGCAATAACTTTAAAGAATCAGATAGTTTATTATCATCCACATTAGTCTTCATTTATTTTTTTTATCATGGTGAGTGAAACTGAGGGGCTGTTGAGTGCTACCTGACTTGTAAAGTAGAATGGGCACAATAGTTGAAATGACATTTTCTTGCCCCTGTGGCAAATAAACATTTCACAGTTCATTATTTTATGTCCTGTCCCCAGTTGTACATGTACCAGCTGGATGGCATCTGAGAATCATTTTAAGCATTTTATTGTTCTATAACCCTCTGATGGAAATGACATTTAGAAGAAAAATTACTGATTTCTGTGTTCACTAAAAAGTAAACATGCATAGCTAATGGTTCTATTCACCACAGATCGTACTTATGCATTTTTAATAAAAACTTGATTTTAATTCATACATAACTTACGAGAAATGTTTATCACTGTTGATTCCAACTTAAATGTTTACATATACCTGGATACCTTGAAAATATCTTTCATTTGATGCTCGGATTAAGGTGAATCTTTATAGACAAGATGTTTCTCTGCTGCCTATGTAATGACGTAAAGTATATAGGAGATGCTGTTTATTGTACTGATTGTTGAAAACTGTAAAAAAACCATTTATTTGACATAAATGAATCTCATATTTTCCTATGCTGTTTGAAGTAGTAGCTTTCTAATACTGGAGTTTGGGGCAGCAGTGTGTGTTTGGGGTGTTCTTCCCTTTTTTTTTTTGTGTTTGAGATGTTAAGCAGTATCTCTAGCAGCAAGTCACAAGTTACATGTAACTGGCAAGTTACCAGTTATGTGAATGGGAATAAGAAAAGTCTGTCGTGTTCTATATTCATACCATAACAGATTGAGTTCTGGTTTCCTCCTCACCCTTCTTTTCTTATGAAGAAATTCTCATTAGCAGAGTTTCGTACAGAAAGCAGCATGTGAGGTTAATTCTATTATTTCCAAGAGATGTGTTGAAATGATGATGCCTGTCATGTTATACGTTACATCACCTTCCAGAAGGAAGAAAATGTGGGACTACTTGCAGATGGTGGGAGAGAGACTCATGCTGTCTCATTCAAACATGTAATGAATAGGCTCTGAACCACCTTCTGGAAGTGGCTGCCTCTTTTCATCAACTGTATAGGCCTCTCTTCTGCTTGCACCTTTATTTACCTCATTATATAGTTAAGCCTGCTTATTTTTGATGATATCTTTGTTCTAAAGAAGATTAGATAGACTGTCAAACTCTTTTTTTAGAATTCAAGCAGAGCATAATTGAGTGATACATAACATTTCTTCGGATGAATGGAAGTCATGCTAGAGGCCTAGAACAGGGGTCAGAGGGCTGCCCCTGTTCACCTTGAGTAGCATTTACTGTCACTCTGAGTGATGCTGCAGGAGTGAATTAAATTGATGTACAAGAACAAGATAGTATTAAGAGCTAGAGGGTCTTGAATCTAAGGTACTGATTAATATTTGTGTAAGAAAGCTTAACTGTCTTAGGAAATGATGTCATTCCTCTCCAGGTGACTCATAGTATGGGTCAATTTACTAATTAAAAATTCCTTTAAACTTCTTCATAGACAGACTACTAATTTGCCCTCAACAAGTATATTTTTCTTGTTTGAAGATAAAAAGCTTTTGTGAGGAGAGGAAGATAGATGCTGCGATGTCTCTTTAGAACAATGCATGTCTCTTTGAAAAGCCATTCTTCAATAATTAAACAGAATGTAAAGTTTGCAAATTTTTGCCACGACCGACAATGGCTTAGCATTTTTCATTATACTCTGGTCACAGCCTTTGTGGCAGAGTGTTCTATTACAGAGCACAGAAACAAAAGGAGAAAAAAACCCGTTGTGTGTCGTTGCTGCCTTCACAAAGCCACAAATACATTAAACTCAAGATACTGTGCATTGTGCTCTTGAGCCACCAGCGACAAAGGTGCTGTGAGTACCACTGAATATGAGGGAGTCATATGTCATTACATCACTGTTCAAATTGGCAGAGCAAATAGCACTAAAACAAATGAAAACATTAGCAGCTAAAGGAATGCAAAACAGTAAGAGGGTTGCCTTAAAAAAAAAAAAAAGAATTTAGATGTTATTTTTGTCGGAAGTTATAAAGTTGATTTTACCTTTTTCCTGTCTTTTTTTTTTTTTTATTTACTTTTAAGTTCTTGTCCATGCCCATTTCATACCCTTGAG
Source organism: Edolisoma coerulescens (assembly GCA_013397115.1). NCBI lineage: Eukaryota > Metazoa > Chordata > Aves > Passeriformes > Campephagidae > Edolisoma > Edolisoma coerulescens. The sequence goes on from VWZW01006375.1 coordinate 785,571, forward strand.
GCCAGTTAGCTTTCCTTTTCTTTGACACTTGCAGCAGTCATAGGCAGTGACAGCAGCCTGGTAACAAGCCAGATGATGGCACTGGTTGTGTTAACGTAAGATATGGGCTTCAGTTTATCCTGAAAACAGAGTTCATTGTCTTGGATTTTATCAGACTGGCTTTCCTGAGTGTGGAGCTGGCAGTAAATTTGGTACTTCTAGAAGGAAATCCACAACAAACTGGAGTTGGATGCAGTATTCAGCGATATTCCTAATCATGCCTATTTCTAATCCTGGCAACCTCTCAGACTATTTTGAGGGCCTGCTGTCTGGTACAATATTTTTTTGTTTTTCCTTTCTTTTTTTGTAAATGAAAGCCATAACCCAGTGGTGGGGTCATAATGGCAGGGACAGAAGAAAAGCTATTGGCCTCAGTGACTAGAAGAAATGTCTATTCTGCATCATGCTAAACTGTGGTTTTTCAGATGAATAATAAAAGTTATTTATGGACACCGATAAAGTGGTATCTGTTGTATAATATCACAGATAGGCATAAGGATGATAACAAAAGGCAGCTGGTTTAGTAAGCTCTATTTGCTGCAGAAATATGCTGTTCCTTGCGAATTGAAATTAAAAAAAGAGAGGAGAATGTTGGGGTTTTTTCCCGCTTCCTGGCATTTGCAATCATTCTTGCTTTGCAGTGTGCTTATAAAGACAATTGCATGGGTCCCATGTCAGTATTATATTTGTCATGACTCGCACCTTATTAGAGGACAGCTGCTCTTCTCTGCCCAGCACATGTATGTAACTACCACTGATGATAATAGAAATTGTGAGTGTAACCCTCTTCTGCATTTCACCCATAGGGAATGCTGGAGCTCTCATGGTTTCAGTTAAATAACTTGGGTATAAAGCTAGGAATGAAATACTGATGGATCTGGGACTATTCAGTTGCTTGTTCAGAGTTCAGTGCCTGTAAAGAGGTTTTGAACTTCCAGCAATTATTAGCCGGCCTGTTTAACCAGGTAAGAAAGGCACTGTCCAAATGCACAGCATCTGAGTCTTTCAGTGCATGCTAAGTGTCTTCACTAGAAGGCCAGGTATTCAGGACCCCATCAGCCCAAGAGCAGTCCAAGGAAGCTTGGTGTGGAGATATTTCCAACTTGTAAGCATTTTGTGGTGTCTCCTCGGTCTCTCTTTAATTCCATCAGGATTAAAAAAAAAAAAAGGAGTAACCAGCAGATTTTTCCAAGGCTACTCAGATGCTGTAATGGTGCGTTGGCTGCTGTCACTTCTGCTGAGAACTGGACTGAATTGGAACAAAGGAGAACATAGAAGTGGCACAGTGCCATCATAATGCTGTTAAGAACTAATGTAAACTCAGCTGAAGAAAACCATTTGCAGTGAACAACAAGGTTTATTGACCGTGGCAAGCCCAAGAACATATTCTGAAGAACCACCTCTTGGCATTTTAGCTATTGTAATGAGCTGCATATGTAAATCTGTAAGCACTTCTCTCGGCTCAGAGCTGCCTGGTGGGCAGCCCAGACTGGCCTGGGGAATGTAAACACATGCCTCTATGTTCATGTAAGTTTTCTCTTATTTTTTGTTTGCTTTTCAAAATTTGAGTAAATTGGAAATTCTACAGTACTTGGGGTGACTAATTAGATTTCTTGGTGAGCACAAGCCCTGACTTTTTTTGGAAGGTGAAAATTATTCATCTTGAAACTACAGCATCTATTCCAGACAGTTTCCTTACTAATTTAAGACAAGATAAAAAGCTAGAGTGATGAATGGATTGAACAGTTAAAATTTGACATTTCCTTTTATGCTTATGCCATTTAAAAATAGCTGACTTTTGACAAACTGCTAGTATGTTTTTATATGAATTAGAAAACCTAGACTTACAGTAAGTTCACTGCTACCTTTCAGTTTGAGGTCTCTGGAGAATGGCTGTGCTAAAGGTCCCAGCTGCTTTGATGTTCAGCACAAGCAGAATGATACTAAATTGCGAGGAGCTGTTGACTCCCTCGAAAGCAGAGAGGCCCTGCAGGGAGACCTCGACAAATTAGAGTGCTGGGCAGTCACCAACTGCATGAAGTTTAACAAATGCAAGTTTCTGCACCTGGGGTGGGGCAACTCTGTATGTACATACAGGGTGGGTAATGGGACACTGAAGAGCAGCCCTGCAGAAAGGGACCTGGAGGTCCTGGTCGATGGCAGGTTGAACCTGAGTCAGCAGTGCCCTGGCAGCAAGAGGGCCAACCCTGTCCTGGGGGGCACCAGGCACAGCATTGCCAGCTGGGCAAGGGAGGGGATCTGCTCTTCGCTGGTGTGGCCTCATCTTGAATATTGTATTTTTGGCACCACAATATAAGAAGGATATAAAGCTGTTAGAGAGCATCCAAAGGAGGGCAACAAAGATGATGAAGGTATGAAGAGTGGCTGAGGTCACTTGGTCTGTTCAGCCTGGAGGAGACTGAGGGGAGACATTGCAGTTACAACTTCCTCGTGAGGGACAGAGAAGGGTCAAGCACTGATCTCTTCTCTGTGGTGACCAGTGACAGGACCCAAGAAAATGGCATGGAGCCGTGTATCATCAGTAAACTTTAAAAACTTGATTAACTTTTTTTTTTTAATAATTACATGAGGTATTTAAATCTCTATAAAAAGTGCAAACTGGTGATTCTGACAGGTGCCAGAGGAGTACTTCAGAACAGCCCTCTCTGAGGCAGTCTGGAAGTATGTCTCTCATATCGAGATACCAACCTTGTATTTTTGCCTCTATGGATTTCATGAGAACATGGTTCTAATCTCTGCACCCTTGGCCTACCTGCACAATTTAGGACAAGATTTTTTCTGCTTTCATAGATGTCTCCTTGTGTTGGTAGTGCCCTCTGGTGAGGACATACTCAATGTCCTCCATGTAAGCTGTGAATGGTGGCATCCAGGGACCGAGCCATGCTGGCACCCTTAATACCTGAACACAATGATGGCCATTGAATTGCATTCTTACAGTGTAAAAATATTTCACAGTGAATTACATCCATTTTTTGCCCGCAAAATCCAGCACGAAGGTGAATGAGAAGGTTTGTGCTCATGCAGAGACCTGAGACTCTTGCACTGGGTTGTCCCTGGTCTTCTTTAGCAGAGTGTTGTAATTTAGAGCTTTTATCCCATTTATCTTGTAGATGTGAAATTTGTTAAGGAGTGTGCTGAGACATGCTTGCTGAGCAAAAGAATGATTAATCTTCCAGGAGTGTTTCCATATAAAATGTCAAATTACATTTATGAGGAACCTCTACATCATAGCCATCCTAGGACTTATATAAGGTCACTATACAAACACAGCCACCAAAATCTCTTTAGAACATCAACTGATAGAGATAAAATGTGCTTAGTGAATGTTTTTTTTTAAAGGTCAAAAAGTAAAGATCATGTATTTACTTCAATTGAAATTCAGCAGGTCTTAGGTTAAAGTGAGGATAAAGAAAATAAATCTCTAGAATGATGTTATACTTGACAGAATATTGATCAATAATTGTCTCAGCAGGAGCTGATGGTGAGCTGAAAATTTGTTTACAGTTTTACGTAAATATTTCTGATTGGTATGTCTTGTACACAGTTGTACATAGCTTTACCCTAGATTTTTGTTCCACACTTTGTCTCCACATTAATGTTCTAGGAATGTTAGACCATCCTTATTTTTGATTAAAAATGTTAGAAAATTTTGTCTTTTGGTTAATGGTCCTACAGTGTAAGAAAATAAATACTTGCTTAGACATTATTAGCTTACTAATTTCTCATAGAAGAATGTTTTACACTGCACTGGTTTTACTGGATGCCCCACAGAGCGAGTGAGCTGTAAGGAAGTTGGACTTGGAAAGGGAAGCATTTTCAAAATGAGAGGTAGGAAGATATATCTATGGAGTCCTTCTAATAAAAGTACTCATTCTTGAAAAATGTCATACAGATATTTTCTAATACCTTTCTTCTTGTGTCTACGGTCTCCCTATGATTGCAGAAGTAATACAAGATGCTTCCTTCCTCTTAAGGGTGGGTCATCACAGTCTTTCACTAGTCAGCTAGTATAATCTTAAAGTATTTCTAGTGCACCTTATTGGAGATCTGCATCGTTTTCTGTGCCACTTTCATTATTTGCTGCCATACTCTCCCATGCATGCAAGCACCTGAGAGGAATACCCTCCAGGTACCTACCTCACTGCCTAGGCTGCCTATCAGGATGATGGAGGCAGGCAGGGGCCCCTAGGGGGAGGAATTCACTACTCTTTGTTAGCATTTAGAAACTTAACTTAGGTGCTTGAAGTTGTGCTCTGAAAGAACAAGTATCTCCATGAACTTGGTATAGAATATTGAGCCATAAATCAGGTGTCTGGAATACACAGAATACTATGCTTTTTCTGCTCCCATGCACTTCTGATGTATACTTTGTGCTGAATATAAATTAAGTTAAAATATGGATTTTTTTTTTTCTTTTTTCCTTTCTCTTTACCCCCCTCTATATTTCACATAATCACACAATGGTTGGGGTTGAAAGGATCTCTGGAGACAACCTCTCCATCTGCATAGTCCAGTCCTCCTGCTAAAGCAGCCTCACCTAGAAGCAGCTTGCACAGGATCATATTCAGGTGGGGTTTCACAACCTCTCTGGGCTGCCTGTTCCAGTGCTCTGACACCCTCAAAGTAAAGAGGGTTTTCTTCATGTTCAGGTGGAATTTCCTGTATTTCAGTTTGTGCCTGTTGCCCCATGTCCTGTCACTGGGCACCACTGAAAAGAGTCAGGCCCCATCTTCTTGACATGTACATGCTCTGCCATAACCAGATTTAAGTTATATCATCTCCTTATGGATCTGCAGAATACACCAAGGGAAAAACAAACAAAAAAGAGGTTATTTTGCTATTTCTTCAGGCTTACTTATGCAATAAGATGGATGTAATTGTAAACAAGAAAACTGTAAACCAGAGTTAATAAAGTTCATCCCCTCATAATGGTGACTGAGTCTCTGCTTTCCAAGAGCTGATGTGCACTAATGGAGTATGTGACTGTGGTTTTCTTTCATACCTCCTTTTTGTCACTGTTCATATCTTTTCACTACTCAAGTCCTACTTGTTTTACTTCCTTGAAATATCTTGGTAGGAAGAAAAGTTACATGGAGCCGCTTCTTGGTATTTTTATATTAGCTTGCCTTCTGCTGCTGCCATGAGCTATAAGCTAAGCTATATAAACAGCAAGGATTGCCTACTAAGTAGCTACTAGTAAACATGAAATATTTCTGGATGGAATCACTCTTTCTGGTTCTTTCCTGGGTTACTGAGTCTGAATGAATTTTTTTGGTTGCAGTCAGTCAGTGATCTATTTGATGACAAGGCAATGTGTAGCCAAATACACCCGCCTGTATTTCACTGGACTACCTTCTTTATTCCCATATGTAATAGTGGTTAAAAATGTGAGGGAATATCAGTTCTGTTGCAGCACGACAGGAGAAAAGAGGCAGAGCTGTTTCCCCCAAATACTGCACATCTTGAGGAAATGCATCTTTAGTGAAAGAAAATCCATTGATAGTAAGTGAATGAAATGACAGTAAGGCTTATTGAGTTCAAGAAGTGCAGGTAGGAAAATAAGAACTGGTCTCTGCTGTAGTAACAGCTACCATGAAGTGTGGGGATGAAGGAATGGGGAGAAGAGGTAGAGGAAGGAGAAAAGAAAGGAAACACATAATCGATGGAAGTAATTTTTAAGTTTGGGAATTTGTTCTCAGAAGGGTTTCTTTCCTCTAGACCAACCTCTTTTTTTACTGGTCTGAAATCAAAAAGGATAACAGTTTTTCAGGGATTCATGGTTCAGATGAGATAAAGAGGAAGGAAGCAAGCCAGTTTGAAACATTTATTCAACATATGTATATATTTACAGGAAATGTATGTTTATGTGTTTATCTAACAGGAAAAAATGTGTGTGTCTCAGTGATGTGTGAAGATGTCATACTTGACATTGAATTCATGTTTTAAGCAGTGATGTGTCAGGTACTGCAGGTGTACTGCAGTGCATACATGATGACACTGAATATATCATAGAATTGGGGACTTTCAAAGAAAAACTCACATAACTTTACAACTTGAGCTGGAAAATTTGGCTTCTGGGGAAAAGTAGATGAAGTTTAGGCACAGGCAGAGTCTTAATATGTTGAATAGAGGCTGCATATAAGCAATGGATTACATATCCATTTTCAGCTCAGTGTTGCAACAAAGAAGACAGCAGCTTAAGAAAATATGCCTGAATGAAGTCACAGCTCTGAATGAGTGTGCTGTGAGTTTTTAAAATAGAATCCTGTTGAATTGAATAGGATCATAATCTCCTATGCTGCATGGGTGGTACTCAAGACTTTAGGGGAATGGATGATAAGTCTGCTACTAATGGAAGTCTATTAGAAAGAGATATGAATTTATCTTGCATGTGTCACAGGTGAATTTGTCTTTAGCAGACCTACGAGTTGCGTAAATGATAAATGTTTCGTATCTATGTCATTGAATTAAATGGGAAAGGTCCTTCATTCAGCCACTTCCTACTTTTATTATCAGTGCTGGACTGCTAATTAGGGAGAAAAAGGAAGGAGAGCGGAAGATAAAAAATAACCTGGATAATGAGTGAAGGTGTCAAGCCTTGGGGCCATTCTGGGAACACAGAAATATAGAACTGCTCTTCACAAGTGGTATAATCTCCAGGAGCAAATGCAGATGGAGGGCCTCTGCTCCTGGATCTTGCTGACCAGGGATCTCAGGACTTTCTTTAGAGGCATTAGGACTGCAGTCCAGGGAAAGGACAGGTTTGCTTGTAGAGGGATGGACAAGCTGTTGCATGCCCAGAGAGTTGGCTTTATTATGCCAGTAACCAGTATTGCTGACCATCAGAAATGATGTTCCTTTTGGTGGAGAAATTTCTGTTCATTTTAATCACCTGGGGCTTGCTCACGTAACAGAGAAATCAGTTCAGGCATTTGAGCAGTGGGGGTAAAGAAACCCCATACTTTTAGCTTATGTGCCCTATCAGCAAGCGCACATATTTAAACTTCATTTTGTAAAAAAACCTGGAAAGTATTCTTAGCCCAGTAGTTTAAAAGTTGTGATAAAGTCTATGGGTTGTATTGAATGTATTTAGAAAGTCTAATAAAATTTAAGCTTCAGCTCAGGTTTTACAATAAAGGAATCAACATAAATTGGGCACCCTGTGTAATGTCAGTTAGACACTTTTACTCAAAAATTGTAAAAAATGTTGATTTTTAAAGCCCACACTAACAAGACACATGATAGAGGAAAGAATGCATTACAGTTGGACAACTATGGTATTTTTAAGACTACCCACAGTGAGGGAGCATTTGGCTAAGACAAGGTATTAGTTTGCAGGTTTCTTCTACCTATGAAACCTGGTCTTTTTTGCTTTTTCACTCACATAGCATACAAAAACATAAAATAATTTTTTTTTTCTATTTTTCATTTCACTTTTTGTCAAGCAGTACATGCTTTGTAGTTGCTGAATGTATAATAATTAATGCTATTTTGATTTTGTAGGGGGTTAATTCTGGCTGATACGAGCTTTTAGCGTTGCCTTGTCCTAACCTGATTTTTGTACTCCTTTAAATGTATTTGTGTTTGTTTCCTGGAGTTTATCAATCACCTCAAAAAAAATGTGATCAGAATTTAAGTATGTACTAAACTCCCTTGAAGCTTTATGGGTATCATGCTGATGCATCTGGACTAGATCGTTTTCCCTTAATTCTCTTTCCTGTACTTGTCCTTATTTACTTTAGCTGCTACTCAGGCCTAAAGATTGGATACTACCCTGCTTTAGCTACTTGGTAAGTTAAGAAATAGTCAGTATAGTGAAAGCTGTTAGATCAGTTCCATGGATTTGCCTTAGGTCCTAATGTAGGCTGCTTGCTTGGTTTGTCTGCTGTGAACAGGGCATGCAGAGCAGGCAGAAGTTCTCCTCGGTCATTTTGAGAATGTGGACGGTGTCTCATTCCCCTTCCCGGCTGGGTTTAAGTGACCACCCACTGCATACGTTAGATACCTGCATGGGGTTAAGATCCACACTTGCAACCTGTGCTTGAGGAACTGAGGTTGCTCTTTCATCCCCAAGATGAGGCTTGGTCCTTTCTGTCATTGTATGTCTGGAGAAGGAGTAGTGGTAGCTGTAGCACTGCCCTTTCACATAGTAAGTGACTTGTTAGTTTGTGCACACAAGAAATAAACATCCATTTTTTTGCCCTCTTGAGAAGACGGGGGCTGAAGCCTTCATTTCTCAGGCCTTTTCAGATTGAGTACCTTTGCCAGCAGCCCAGGACTAACGGGAACTTCTATCCAGCTCTTTCGCAGTCTGGACCAAGAACAAGACAAAGAAAGAAGATGCCTGAGCTCCCTCTGTGTAAAATAGAAGAGTTCCTTTAAGAAATGTACCTGGACTCAGCTCTTTGGACCACTCATCATTTTCTGTGATAGTTATAAGATGCATCAACAGTATTAAAAGCAGATCTCTACTGGGAATTTGTTTAGTGTGGTATAGAGTCATGTAGAAATAATCTTATCATTCACCCAGAGTCACGACATCAAGAAATGGGAACTGAATCTGAGTCCTTAACCCTTGATGGTTTCCCTTTCAGGACTGATTTTACTTAATTTCTTCTTCGGTAAAGTGGTTCAAAGATTAGCTACATTAATCATCTCTGTTACCAAAAAAGTAGATTCAGGCTCCAGGACAAAAGCCTCTTTATGAAGCAAAAGGTCTGATTAAAATATTAACTAAAGTCCCTAGAAGATCCCTTATAAAGACTACTGTTACTACAACACCAAGTTGCTTTGTCAGGGAAAGCAAGATTAAGGTAGAAAGATCAAGCTTAACCTTTCTTTTTTTCTTTCCATACACTGTAAATTATGGTTGTTTCTATCATCATCAGTAGTTATCTAAAAAAAGCTTTAAAGGGGGAAATATCTTAAGCTTGCTTTCTTCTGCTCAGTTACTGCTCATTGGTCTGATTTTATTCAGTGTGACATTAAGTCAGTTTCAACAATAACAATAAAATGAGTATACTTGGAGTTCTCTGTGCCTAGGAGAAATACTGAATAAGTCTGTATATGGACAGGGTAATAATTGTCATAACATTGCTCCTTTCTGTTCACGCTCTTAGCATTGCACCCCCTGTGCAGGATAGTGCGGTGAGTGCGTCGCCTACCACAGACTGTGTGAGAGTCCTTCAGATGTGGGATGCCACATGGGAGGGACTGGTGGCAGCACCCAGAGCACTGTCGCTTCTTGCCAGATTGTGGTCTTTTGCCTTTGAGTATCCCTCTATGGCTGTTTTGTTTCTCTGAATATCTCCTTACAGCAATGTCCAGAACTGATGAAAGTACTCTGATGTTTGAATTAAGATTTTTTTTTTTTAGAGTCATCTTTCTTGGGTTTTCTTTTAAATGTGCCTAGACAATGTTTTGCACAGATTGATGCTGACCATTGTCCCAACCTGAAATATTCTATGATTCTATCCGTGGTGTCCCACAGGCAGAACTGAGCAGTTCATTTCCTAACCCATCCTTCTCTTTAGCTGCAGTTTTCTTTAAATCTGGGAGGAAGAAAAAGGACGTGGTTTGTTTCTTGCCTGTCCATCTGATTACTTTGTTATAAACTTACTGCTGTCTGCCAGACAAGGAAAAAACCCAAAATGCCACCAACACCACAAGAAAAGCCACAAACCCCTACAGTTAAAATGTATCTCTTTATGACCTACAGTCTTCCTAAGTACAGTTCTGCTACTGTCAGATGGGTGTTGTGCTTTCTGGGCTTATCAATGGTCAGTGATCTTCGGGGTTCCTGTGTCTTAATCCAAGCAAGCAGTGCTTTCAACAGACCAATTCTGAGTTTGTGAAAGCAAGACTCAAGTTTTTGAAAGCTGCCTCTGTTTTTAGTCACCCAAGTCTGCTAAAATTTAAATATAAAATGGACATCCAAATGCCTTTCTGACAGCTTTGAAAGTCTTGGCTTATGGGGTCTCTGTTGCGATTGCCAGAGTAACAGTCCATGAAGCCTGACAAGTGATTTAAGGAAATTATTGGTAGCCACCATTTTGGTTTTGTTTTCATTGGCAAAAACATTAGTGTAGTAGCTTTGCTGTCTTGCCTCAGTTTTTCATCTAGATTGCTAGTAATAAAAAGTATGATTACTTCATTGGAAATGTGCTGCTTGCTATAATTCCTGTAATCATATCTGTTTTATTTTCTTTTCCTTGTCTTAGTTTTATTTCTCTTATTATACAAATAAAGATTAATCAGAAGATGATGTTTGGCATTTGTAAAGCTTAGACTGCACCTTATATTTGCAAACACCTCAATCAGGGATCTTTTCCAGTTATGATGTTTTTTTCTTTTACCTCTCCATGCTCAGCTATATTAGCGTTTGTAAATATTGTCAAAAAAAGAAGAAATGTAGTAGAAAACGGTTTCATGACTACTTTTTAATTTCTTCCTTTTTTCTTCCATACCACCTTCCAATAAAATTTTAAAGCATATATGCCTATCTGACTTCTTTTTCTATATGAAGGGATTAAATATTATGTTAAATGTAATTTGTAGAAACAGATGGGTAATTATATGCGTGATAGATGCTATCTCAGTATCTTTAAAATATATCCTTATATGAATATGGATATTATTCTTGTACATTATTATTATTATTATTATTGTTATACGTGTATATTATTCATGTACAAGTTATTCTCTCTTTAAGGAACACTGATAAGTAATTATATGTGATGGGTTGACCTTGGCTGGATGCCAGTTGCCCACCAAAGTATCTATCACTCTCCTTCCTTTCCTGGACAGGGGAGAGAAATATAACAAAAGGCTTGTCAGTTGAGATCAGGACAGGGCAAGATCACTCACCAGTTACTGTCATGAGCAAAACAGACTGACTTGGGGAAATTAGTTTAATTAATTAATTTATTATTTATTTAATCAGAGTAGGATAGTGAGAAGTAAAAAGCAAATCATAAACACAGTTTTCCCTCACCCCTTCTTTCTTCTAAGACTCAGAAATTCTCTACTTCCTCCCTCCCTGTTGTGGCACAGCGAGAGAGGGAATGGTGGCTGCATTCAGTTCATCATATATTGTCTCTGCTACTCCTTCTTCTGCAGGAGGAGAGCTTCTCACACTCTTCCCCTGCTCCAACGTGGGGTGCCTCCCATGGGAGACAGTCCTCCACCAACTTCTCCAACGCGAGTCTTTCCTACAGGTTGCAGTTCTTTACAAGCCATGCCAGTGGGTCCCTTCTGTTGGGTGCAGTCCTTGGGGACTTCAGGCCCCCCTGCTCCAGTGAGGGCCCCCTGTGGGGTCACGAGTCCTTCCAGCAAACCTGCTCTGACATGGGCTCCTCTCTCCATGGGTCCACAAGTCCTGCCAAGATCCTGCTTCAACGAGGGTTTCCACAGGGTCACAGCCTCCTTTGGGCACCGCTGGGGTCCTCCAGGGACTGCTTTGCTCCAGGGACTACACTGCTCTGCTCCTCCACGGACCTCCATTGGCTGCAGGAGCAGAGCTGCTTCACCATGGTTTGCACCATAGGCTGCAGGGGGACCTCTGCTCCGGTGCCTGGAGCACCTCCTTCCTCCTCTTCATGGATCTTGGGGTCTGCAGAGTTGTCGGTCTCACGTATTCTCTCTCTCTCTCCCTCCCTCTCTCTTTCTCTGTCTCTCTCTCTTTGTCTAATCAAAGTTGCTCAGGTTTTTTTTTTTATTTTCCCATTGCTTAAGTACTGTATCTCAGAGGCACCACCACTGCTGCTGATGGGGCCCAGCCTTGGCCAGAGGCAGATCTGTCTTGGAGCCAGCTGGCATTGGCTCTCTTGGACCTGGGTGAAGCTTCTGGTAGATCTTCACAGAATGCACTCCTCCAGCTCTCTGCTACCAAACCCTTGCCACACAAAGCCAGTGTATACAAGATATTTGCAAGAAGCAAGGAGAAAGAATTTGTGTGTGAGGAAAGATTAATTTAAGAAAATATTGAAGCCTAATTTTTGTTATATTCAAAGCATATTTTTCTTCTGTTTATGTAGCACAGGCACAAGAGCAGTTAAGCTGAGTTTCATTTTATGATAAGAAATGTGGACAGTGATTATCACTGGGTCTAAAGAAAACAAAAATAGTTATGGTGAATGAAGACATGGAATGTCTTCAGTATTTGGATACATCTGTCCTGTTAATTTTCATGGCAGTACTGAAGTTAGACTACGGATGTGTTTTTCTAGTCATCGTATAAAAATATCAGAGAACATGGATCCCCATCTGACAAAGCTGCCAGAGTGGTTATGACAGTATGCAAGTTGGGGTAAATTATCAATGGTCACAAATTTTCCAGCATTCCTAGTTACACAGAGGAATATAGATATAGGCTGGAAGTGGTTAACACTGGAGCTGTTTCCTTAGGTGGCCGTAATCTGAAAGCTCTTTCAAGAACTGGTTGGAAAGCAAAAGGGTCCTTTGCCATTCATGTTGCCTTATCTTTTGCAGCCTAGTACATGAAAGATTTATGGCAAACAATAAAGTATTAAGGATCTGCTTTTATAGATTTGAAAAATTTCTTAAATACTGTAGTTTGCTGCCAGTGATGATGCCTGCTGAGATGGAAGTTCAGATGATAGTGGTCTTGAAAACAGAGTTGAAAAGGTGACTTGGCTTTGAAGTGGTGATCTTTTAACTAAAGATTGAGGGAACAAGCCACCATGCCTGTTCATTTTAGAAATCTGTTGATGAGGACCAGCTTGTTGTCTCTAAGCTCTATGATAGTGTAAAATGGCTTTATTTTACTACCATCTATGTGATGTTATAACTGACTGGTAGAGTTTAACCTCTCATGGCCAATCTAGAAAAGTATAAGTTTCTGTTGCTCACAAACACTCTCGCTCTTGTTATATATGTATACTCTTACATTTCATTGCATCTTCAGACTCTTTTACAATGCTAATCTAACTCGTTACAATATTTAAAGGACAACAGTCTCTCTGCATTTCATATGAATTGAAAATCTGAAGTAGCAACATGGTCATTGATTAAGCTGTAATAAATAATTTTACTGAAGTACGGCATCAACTGATTTCTAAATGCAAAACATCCATCTGAGAAGTTTTTTCTTCAACATTATTTTTAGGGCGCAGAAATAAATATTGTTGAAATGATCAAAGTGAGTCACCCATGCTTTCCAATTCAAACAAATATTTGGAAATGCTCATTAATGAGCTGTATGTGAATTTGGTCTGGTATATTAATTTTTGAAAAATATACAGGGATGTTTAATCTAGAGCAACAGTGATCAAACCAGTAGCTATTCTGGTCGTGAAACATAGTCTGGGTTAACACCTTTATTTTGGGCTATTCAGTCTATCTATTTCAAGGAATCCCTCAGAGCACACTGCTCAGATTTTTATTGAACATAAAAATTGCAATAGGTAGAATGAATTTTAGTATGTACTTTATTTTGCTTCACCTAATATGTATGTTTGCTTCACCTAAATGTATGCTTTGCTTCAAATATTTTCAGTATTTCATTTATTCTTTGACTTTGACCAGGAAATTGTAACACATACTATAAAAGTTATAATTGATTAATATTGTATTCTTTTCAATTACAGCTATCCTTTAAATACTACTTAGATATTCTTACCAAATTATTATATACTGTTCTTAAAATATTTACTTTTTCTCAATGGTTGAAGTGATATTCAGGAAAAATTTACATAAAAATTACATCTCTGACTTAAAAAAATGGCAGAACACACAGGACAAAAAGAAGAAAAAAGTGATTCCTCAAGTTTGCTCTTCTATTGAAGGTGGCTTTCAAATTTATTATTAACAAGTGCTGAACTGCAAAAAAAATTTAGATTTTTTTTATTACTTTATTTTTTCCTCAACAAGATTCTGACTTGAAAAGGTAGCCAGAGCTTTTGATACACAGGGATACAAGAATACTAGACTTCTGAAGAAATAATTGAGAATTCTGTCTGATTATTTTAGCTCTCATTTTTTTTTTAATGCAATTTTTTTCCTTTAGTATTACCTTTAGTATGTTTTAAATATATGCTGAGAACTGTGTGATCATATGATTAAAGACAATATCCTAATGCATATCTTAATGGTGTATCATAAACTCAGAAAATTAAATCTGCAGAGGCAGATTTGACATTTTTCTAAAATTTGCATGTGCATTTTCTTCCAACTTTCTTATCAAATTTTTAGCTTTTTAAAATTATTATTTAGAAGTGCACACTGCACGTTATGTACTGACCACTGACATGAAATTCCTCCATTTCAACCCCTTTTAGCTGTTAGTGGAGTCTGCAGAGTCTCAGATAGCTGCTCTATGCTGTTTGTCCTCCCTCACGTCCATCATTAGTAGTGACTAGTGCCTGCAGAGTGCTCTGTGGATGGGTTTCATCAGATGTCAGCTGTGTGCTGACAGCTGAGGAGCACTGAAACATGCAAGATGTACGGTTCCATTGACTCTGGGTTGTGCAGAGATGTCCATCCCAAGCCAAAGGGTGCTTCCCACGAAACGTGGAACTTGACTCTGGAGCTGTAAGTCTTCAGCATTATCTCCTCTTAGCAGGCAGTTAAGAATCCTTTTGTCAAAATGTCCTAACTCCAGAAATAGTTGCTCAAAATAGCAAGTTCTTGCCACTGATGGCATGCTATGTTCATTCTTCTGGCTGTCATATGATCTGCTATTAGTAACCCTATAGCCTCTCTTACAAACTGAGGGGTTGAGTGAAAACTTGGGGTGGGAAAGAAAGCTTCCATTTCCTGGATAGGCTTTCTTATTAATGATGATTTCAATTTCCTGAGTCTTCAGCATCTTCAGGGTCTAGAACAGTGCTCAGTGTATTGCAAACATGATGGAGGACAGCAGGACTTCAACACCAGCATCTCCTGTGACATCATGAGACTTACAGTATCCAGACCATGAATCCTGCCTCATACTGCACCAAATGTCTCCCTCCTTCATCTCTCTGTGCTGCACAGGGTGTCATTTTTCCCTTCCCACTTCTGTACTAGGTTTGTCCACGTCCCATCTGTTGTATCCTTGCAACCCACCTACTCTTAACTCACTTGCTTTCCTAATTTGGCCCCCTTAAAAAAAAAAAAAAGGCAAAGAGCTCTGCTCCAGTATATGGTTCAGTATTAGAAGTGATAAACTATGATGTCTCTCTCTCCTAGTATCATTTTAGTCTATCTGGACCACATCATCTGAGCCCTTTTTCATACCTCTTTATATCTGTTCTTCTTTTTCTACTTTTCCCATTCCCTTCCACCATGATCCTTCCCATTCTTCCAAGCTTTCTTCTTTATTTCAGTCCTGCCTCATTTTTCTTCTTGCAACCTTTTTTCTTCCCTGTTCCTTGTTCTGCTTTGTGGGTGTCAGGCTGCCTCTTCCTTCATTTGGTATCATTTGGCATGACTGAAAGCAAGTTAAAACAACATTTTATTGCATTGACACAGAAAAAACCCCAAGTGGATTGAAGTCAGGTGGTACTGTCATCTGTCAACCTCTTCTGGATATCGCTGTTCTACCTCAGAGACACTTTTGAAGCAGTTCCTGAACGTTACTGTACGTAGGCACATCAGGTGGGGTATATGTTGTAAAGATCCTGGTACTGTTTCAGGTGAGGTCTGACATCTTCCCTAGGTTGCCAGCTCACATGTGGAAGAAAGATGAAGCTAGTGGAGCAGAAGCTGTGTCAGGAGTCCAACTTTTCCTCATAAATCAACACCCTTGGAGAGAAAAATGCATAATATCTAACCTGATAATGCTGTCGTAAATGAAGAAGGTTTGACTGGTGAGAGCAATGGTGATTTGGAAGCAAGAGGAGTAATTTCTCATGTGTACTTGTAGTCTCTGGCATGTGATTTTGTTCAATATATGAGATGTGGTTCTTTAAAATACGAAACAAACATGAACTTAAGCTGTTAAACTTCTAATTGCATAATTAACTTTTGGAGAAAAATGTGATTGCTTGAATGAATTTTCATCTGGCTTTACAAACTATTAGGCAGCCTTCCAGTCCCACATTTTGATATTAAGGTTGCTTTGCCACTTTCTAAATAAGACAAATGTAAATTTTGAAAAAATGTGTAATGAATCCTGGTAGTTCCTGTGTCAGTTATGCTGACAGAGTGATTAATGAAATCACTATGTGATTTTACATCATACGGTTTTGGAAAACATCTTTTGGAAGAGTGCTTCATTCTTACTTGAATTGAAAATCCCTCTGTGTGCCTTACTGTACACCTTATCAGAGAACCTCATACTGTTTGTTCTATTTATTCTTGACTGCAAAAAACCTCTGGTTGTACTAAAGAAATGGGAATAACAGTGGATTTTCTAAAATACTGGCAGTCAGGCCAACAGGGCCTCTTAGTGGATGGGAGTGATAGACATAGCAAGTATTTGTCATGGTCCCTGGAGGTTTCCAAGTCAGAGGGGGGAAGTGCTTAAACACTGCTGAGGCCAAGGGAAGCCACAAGGGATGTGTCCATAGTGGGGGTGAGGCATATGCTGTGGGGTCCCATCTGACTGGTGCTTCACTGATATAGGTAGAATTAAGGTTGATCCATGAAGCAGTTACTAAGTTCCTGAGGGTGCTGTTGCTGAAACAGTCCTGATATTGTCTGGGGTACCCACCCAATAGCATAGCAGATACACAAAGATAGTTCAGTCTCACTGTTTAAGTGATTGGTCTGAATTCTGGGCGAAGAAGATCCTGAGTCAAAAATTTCATCAACAGGCTCAAGGTCTGTAGTCACAGCCCCTCCATGAGTCACTCAGGGGTTTAAGCAGCTATGGAATTACAGAGCAATGGCCACAGGCAATACCACAGCTGTCACACTGTCTGAATATCATGGGTTCATTAATCAAAAAGTTTGTCATAATGTGATTGTCCCTGATCTGGCGATGTGTAGTTGCTGGCAAGATTGTCAGGACTGCACTTTGACTCCCCATGGAAATAGTTTTTATTTACTGTATAATTAATTGGTAAGTTAAATGGCTGAATAATATAAGCCCTGACATTAAGTTTGATGCTGGTTTTCTGGCAGCCCTTTGGGGCAGTGCTCTTCCTCTCAGTGTTCCCAGCATAATTAAATATCATTCATCCTTTGAAGGACTTCCCAGGTAGGAAGGAAAGAAAAGAGAACAGTGGGGGCGGAGAGGATACAGGAGAAACAAGAGTGGAATGAGAGTCCTTAGGGTGGGGGAAAGGGGAAAGTGGAAAGTGGGAACAGGATAGGGACAGTATTTGGGGCAGGTGGAGGTGGTTAACAAAGGTCTTTCACAAATAGCTGAGAGCAGCTGAGGATTTCAAGTGATTCAAAAGCACAGGCAAGTTGTGGTATCAGCTGATGCATTACAGTATGCTCTGCGTATTTAAAAACACATCCCTTCATCTTTTTGGTTGCCTTTTTTGGTAGATATGCTTGTAAGCTTAGAAAAATGTTTTAGAAGGACGAATGATCATGTTTTCAGAAGTGGTTATTGCTTTCAGATAGCTCAGTTTTTAAATGTATAACTTGAAATACACCAGGATATAATTTCACTGGGGTTTATAGCTACAGTTTCTGTTTACTGTACTCTGAATTTTGGATACAACAGTTGATTTTAAACCACTGATTTACTTGGTGGGATCCATGAAGTTGTTATTCCCTTGCAAAAATACTGGCCTAAAATGAACTTCCAGTCCCCATATAATGGCATTAGGAAAAAACCTGCTAGAATCTGAGTGTAATATGTGCATTTTTTTCAATTCTGAAAGAAAGTAAAAGAAATATACTGCAAGAAGAGCATATGATGCTAATTTGCATCACTGAAAGTTTGTTCTAGTGGAGTTTACAAGTTCTGATTATGGGACTGTAGTGTATAGAAATTAAAAAGCATTTTTTAGCTTACTTATGAAGTAAGTTAAGAATTACAGCTTTGCAGTTTTCATTGAGAGTCATTGATGATAAAGAGAGTAGAAATTTACACTTCACTGAATGTCTATGAGTAATTCAGGCTTTTTTCCCTCTTGGCAGGGATAGAAAGGAAGGCAATGGCTGGCACCGGATGTATTGAATTAAGAAGTTAAAAATACAGAAATGAGTGTAGAACGGACCTGAGGGTAACAATCAGAAAGCACTCAAAAAACGAGTCTATTGATGAGTTTGTATCTAAAAGGTACATGTTTGTAGACAGATAGATGAGGGATCAGATCCTGGAGCTCATGGATTTATACTAGTTGAGTTTCTAGCACAGGGGGCTTGCTATTCCTTTGGGGGTCTGTTTTTCTGCTATTCTCCAATGCTACCTCTGATCAATTACAGCGGATATTATTGGCAACATGTGGCAATCCTGACAAGGATCTGGTGATAATTTTATGATAATATGCATTTTCTGCAGCTTTGCTGTTGTCATCCTTCATATGTCTGTTTAAAGTACCTGATTTTTGCTGCGAGCTAAGTGCTCAGAGCTAAATTGTGGCTGACTGCTGCCACTGCTGAGGGCGGGAGGGCCACAGAGCAGAACGTTGCTGCTTTTGACCTGAAAACTTGCCAAGCATGATGATCTCCTCAGGGAGCCACAGCTCAAGGTCTGTGGTGCCCCAAGCCCAGCAGAGCCACAGCTTTGGCATACACATCTTCATGCCTTGCTGGGTGTGATCCAGAGCCGGAGGCAGAAAGACCCTTTACTGCATCTTGATTTTTTCACTTTGGTACCTTCTTTTCGCTGATGGAACATCAGTGAAATGCTGTACCATTTATTTACAATGCTGTATGTATTCATTAGATGTGCAGAATAAAGTAGATATACAGTGAGTCTGTGGGGAAAAAAATAATCAGGGAATCAATAGCTGGAGAACCACTGCTGTTAGGCTGTCAGCTGTTCTCAGCAGAGTATGGCAAAGTAAACTTCAGCCAAGTGACCTAGAAAGACGTATGCTTTATCAAGGAGTCAGCCTGCTTCTCAGGCGATAAAGTATCGCAAGTGAACGGTTGGTGGCTGTGTGCTGACCTGTGTGCTCGCCTGCCCTGCTGCAAACATTCTGCTCTTGCCCTGCCTCTGCTAAAAAACCACACAAGCTCTTACAGCTCACATGCACAGGAAAGAAGTTATTTCACTGGAACAATTTTTATTTAAGCCAGCCTTTTCCGCATCTTTCCATAAAACCATCAAGGCTGTTGCTGGTGTGCCAGCAGGTAGGCTGAGGCTACAGTCTGCTGTGCTGACCAGGGTTATAACTGTCTGATTCTATGAGGTATCATGACTGTCTGTACCCTTCTGCTACCTTCCTTATATGCCATAAGCTCTTTGCTTCATTTACTATCATATATTGTGTTTTCATTATGCTGAGTCCTGAGATCTGACATGGGTTTTACACACTACAAAGCACTACTATTACTGTGCTCTTCCTTATATAGGAGTTGATGTAATCATCTCTCTTGTTTAAAACTAAATTTTCAGAGCAACACTGTAATATTTAATGCTTTGAAATTAGGCTGCTTTCAAAGCTCCTACGTCATACAATCACTAATCCTGAAGCATTGCTAGCACTAAAAATGGGAAGGAAAATATTTCAGGTATCTTTAGCAGGATATGGATTCTCCTAGCTCATCACTTCTGTCGGTTTCTAAGCACAATACCAATTCTTAGATCCTTCAGAAATTCAGACATGGGGCTGATTCCAGTAGGAGAACACACTTTTCACAGAAGTCAGACATTACCAGTCAAAATGCTTTGATGATGTAAGAATTGGAGCCTGCTTCATCCCCAGCCTACTGCCCAGTGCTCTCAGGATCTCAGTGGGTGGGACCTGCGGTCTTCTGGAGACATGCATTTTTTCCAAAATACATGGTTGTGTTCAAAAATACAAATGCTCTGCCACACTGTTTTCTACTGACCTGCTCTGAGTAGTAGGCATGGTTTATCTTGAACACTCAGAGGCCTGCTGGAAGGAATATAGTGCAATTAATTAACTAAAAAGAATATCGTGATGAGTAAAGAACAAGATGTTGAATATTCTTTGCATGTGCATTTCCTAGCTTCATAATGTGTGCAATCTGAGTATTCATTTAATGTGGTTTTTTTTTTCCCTATTTCTTCACCTGCCTTCAGAAAGCTCATAACTGAGAAATGTAATGAGGCCCACATGTTCATCAGTGCTACTGAAAGCGCATAGTTTATAGCAGGAGAAAGGTGTTACTCTAAGTGGAGATCAGCCGCTAGTGGACAGCAGGGTTTTGGAGATACAGCATCAATGGTACAGAGGGACTCTGTAATATCAATGGTTTTGAGGGGCATGCATAGTAGCACTCGAATAGTAAGAGCACTAACTGGTGAAACATTCTTGCTCTATAAAGAAAGAGTGTAATCAATAGTGTAATGCACACGTAGAGTATAGAACGCGCACACGTAGGTGCATAGAAACACGTATCTGTGGGCACGTGGATCTGGGAAGTTCCAATATCAAAGCAAAGCAAAAGGGACATAATAAATTTTGACATGAAACCATTGCACACTTCTTTCTTTGGCTTTGCAGAACCTGGCTTACTATTTCTGCTCTGACTGGGTAGTGATAACTCCTTGCCAGATTGCATATGTCAGACCTTCAACCTAGGCTCTTTGATCAGCTTATGATATTTTCCTCCTCCCCACCTACCCTTATGCTTCTGGATATCAGCAAGTCTGTAATATTTTTCTTTTAAATTTGACATTTGAGCCTTTCCACATTGACAGTTTGTTTTTATGCTGCTAGAATGGATGTTTTTGCCTCCTTTTTGGCTTTTTGGTGTTTTTGATTACCGCCCCTGACTAGCCTAGCCAGCTTGTTTCTAGCAGATTGGTTCCTTATCTGCTAAGAAAGAGGCAATCAAAATTATACAGAACTTGTCTGTACAAACTGGATTATCATTACACCAAGCTCTATCTTTCTGTTTTATAAAAGATTTCCTTCCATAGCCGATTTACTTCTACAGCCTTTTGCTTCCTTCCCTCCCTCCCCCTGCCTTCCCAATCTCGTTTGTGGGACAGACAGGCTTGCCGGGGAAAAAAAATAATCCTGTCCTTCATTGCCCTTTTAAATTAATTCTCTGTTGTCTGCGAATGACTGAAGCAAATAGTACTTATATTAAAATCTGTAGCCCTGTGGGTTCTGATGATTTTAGAAATCTGTTCAATGCACAATCCTGGGAAACTATCGTATCATTCTCCTGGGCATCAACCTTTTACAGATTTGTTTACTGTTTTTCATAGAGTGGAAACTTAAATGAGGATGAAGTGAAATACTTAGAAAGTTGGTGATCTCTTCATTAATACACTTACAGCCTTTGGGCTGGCCTACACAGTTATCTGTTCTACTGGTGTGTTCACAATTTCAGAGAGATTTTGTGAAGTTTCTAAACCAGGAAGCCGATATTGCTGATATGTTGGGGTTTTGTTCAGTTTGGTTTGTTTGTTTGTTTATTTGTTTTTCATGGAAGCTTTTAGCTCTATAGAATGTCACCTGGTTTATTAGCTTCTGGTAAATTAACTGCAAATGTCTCTGATTTTCAGTCTGGCTTATTCTTTATATGTTCTTCCTTTGATTCCTGAATCTTGTGTGTGAATGTTTGATTTTAATGTATTTTTCAGGTTCTTGTCATTTTAAATTATTTTAAAACTGTCCATTCACATTGTCTGTTCTGGATATTTATTTAAACACTTATTCAATTAGAATTTCACATTGTCTTACCTGAAGCCAGATAGCATGTTTTGGGGTTGTTTGGGGGTTTTTCTTGTTTGGTTGGTTGGTTTTTGGGGCAGGTCTGATTGTTGGCTCTTATGCTCTTACTAGTGTTTGTGATGATACTCCTATCACTGGACTAAAATAAAATCTTTAAGCAGGCTTACAATGGAGGCATTTTTGTTGTCATCTGTCCTCATGTACTACAAACAAGAAGAGATATTATGATTTGCTCTTTTTTCTCTTTGCAAAGAGACACTGATGAAGGATTACATTCAGGGTAATATCAATTTCCTGGTTGTTTTGTAACAAGATTAAGGGAAGGGGTGGGGGGAGGCCAATCTACCTACTCCAACTAATGACTATCTCATACATACCCACCATTACTGGAAAAGAACATAACGTGGAGAGCAGCGGTTGAGCAGAGCAGCAAACTCTGGTGACTGGTATTG
Source organism: Edolisoma coerulescens (assembly GCA_013397115.1). Classification (NCBI taxonomy): domain Eukaryota; kingdom Metazoa; phylum Chordata; class Aves; order Passeriformes; family Campephagidae; genus Edolisoma; species Edolisoma coerulescens. Next base: position 807,805 of record VWZW01006375.1, read on the forward strand.
TTAGGAAGTTGTTAGATTTTTGGAGAGCTCCCCCATGGAAAAGACAAAGACAAATGATTTATCTTATAATATGAACTTTATGGTATAGGAAATTGCTCTGCCACTCAGTGTTTCACTGATGGAGTATTTCACTTTTATCTTGGTTGTATATCCCTTCAGTGCCATGGCACAGGTTCACATGACTCCCATGACTTGTAATTTTCAGGGGCTCAGGAGCTGCTCCGTGATGCTGTCCCCTGGTCCAGGCCCTTATGTGTGACCTGGTCACCTGAAAGCAGAGCTGCACAAAGAAGCTGGCTTACCCTAAGGTGCCATTTGTACTTTACAAAAAAGCAGAGATGTGGCAGTGGCAGTAAAGGTTATCTACATCTTATAAACTATTTCCTTTGGCTCGCTGAGGTGTAAGGTCTGATGCTTATCTCCGTTCTCGAAAACTATTTTGGTATGAGTCTTGAAGGCAGGTGGGTTGGGGCCCCTTCTTAAATAGCTAGCACCATTTGATTCTGTCATTTTCCCCTAGCTGCAGCTTTTCAAAAGGCATGACTTTTTGATCACACCAACCAGTTGCCCGAAATAAACCAGATCAACAGGTTATCTGTCCTTAATTAAAATAAAATCCTCAGACCTTGAGTGATTTGAAACATCAAGAACAAAGGAGTCAGAAAACTTAATTACCAAGAAGGGCATGCTTAGACTAAGATGGGAGACAGATTGTGTGCATATGTATTAGTTTTGGGTTTTGTTTATTTTTTTCTCCCTAATGGAGGTAATAAAGAGGCTAAGATGAAGTTTAGTAGGATGAGTAAGATAGGATGAGTAAGGAAAAGAGGTAAGTTTGGATTTTGTCACTGACATTTTAAGATTGAGATCTAGGAAGAAGATAACTGACAAGTTACAAAATGGTAGCATCTCAGTATAACGTGGTTGATAATTTAAACATAAACATTTACAAGTTCTTATCCATAATAAAGTTGGAATATGAAAATGTGAAATTTGGCACTTTCTCCATGTTAGATTTTCTTCTTGAGGGATTATGTTTTAGAAAGCAACTAAAACATGTACTTATAACATCAACTTTATTATGCTAGTTTCCATACTTAAATTATTTGTACATTCCAAAGTAAATGGCTGTCACGGAGAATTCTGTATTGAACTCTTGTGTTTTAGGTTTAATGAAACTTTTGTTATGTTTTGCTTTCAACTTTTGGTTGTGGCCATTTATAATTTATCTGTTCTATGATAATGCATGAAGATAATCCACTAAGAAGAATATTCTTCTTAATTAAACATGGCTGAGTGTGTGGATGGGTGGATGGGTGGATGGATGGATGGATGGTGCTTTATTGCTTCTCAGTGAGATCACATATAGGATATGTCTGAAATGCAAATGACTTTATCTAAAATACAGCTAAACCTAATTTAACTGATGGAGTTACTAGCTGCTCCTAACATCTGTGAAAATGATTTCCCTCCAGGCTATTTTAATGTCAGCTTGCTATTTGGGACTAATTGTGAACATGGGATTATCATCATGTATTATGTAGAATAAGAAAGCAAGGGTAAGGAAAACAAGGTAGATTGACTTGATAGTCTGAAATTACTTACTCTTCAATTTTGCTTTGTCACTTTCTCTATTCATATATTTACCATTTATATAAATAACCTGTGTCTGTGTTTCCTTTGGCTTGGTGTTCCAGAGAGAAAAAGGGAACATAAAACCTTTGTATGAGAGGAATAATTTAGTTTTCCAGAGGAAAGTAACTTGGCTAAAGTGGATAACATTGAAAAGCCAGTTTTCTGAAAAGACCGTGTCTTGCAAATGGCCCAGAGATATTCTACTTCCATTCAATATGAAGAGTATAAATGCTTGAAACCAAACTAGAGCAGTGGTCTGGTTTTGGATGTGTCAAACATTTGACATTTGTCAAACAATATGTTCAAGTCTTCACTGAGCTTTGGATCCAGCACAGAGTGGTGGAACTAGGCTGTGTTGGCCATCTAAAAGCGTGATTCTTCATCTAATATGTGTGCAAATGTAGACATATGATGTTACTGATTGTAGAAGAGTGTCCGCAGAACTTATTGTTTAATAGCATGAATTGCACCTGGGATGGGGCAACCCTGGCTGTGTGTATAGAGTGGGTAATGAGATGCTGGAAAGGGAAAGGGACTTGGAGGTCCTAGTCAGTGGCAAGTTGAACCTGAGTCAGCAGTGCCCTGGCAGTCAGGAGGGCAAACCCTGTCCTGGGGGGCATCAGGCACAGCATCGCCAGTCAGGCAAGGGAGGGGATTGTCCCACTCTGCTCTGCACTGGGGAAGCCTCACCTTGAATATTGTATTTTTGGCACCACGGTATAAGAAGCATATAAAGCTATTAGAGAACATCCAAAGGAGGGCAACAAAGGGGAAGCCTTATGAGGAGTGGCTGAGGGCACTTGATCTGTTCAGCCTGGAGAAGAGGAGACTGAGGGGAGACCTCATTGCAGTTACAACTTCCTCATGAAGGGAAGAGGAGGGGCAGGCACTGATCTCTTCTCTGTGGTGACTAGTGACAGGACCCGAGGGAATGGCCTGAATTTGTGTCAGGGAAGGTTTAGACTGGATATTAGGAAAATGTTTTTTGCCCAGAGGGTGGTTGGACATTGGAAGAGGCTCTCCAGGGAAGTGGTCAACAGTGCCAAGTCTGACAGAGTTCAGGAAGAGTTTGGACAGCGCTCTCAGGCACGTAGTGTGATTCTTGGGGATGGTGCTGTGCAGGGCTAAGAGTTGGACTTGATGATCCTTGTGGATCCCTTCCAACTCAAAATATTCTATGATTCTATGATTCTTTGATTCTATGATCAAGAGCACCACCTTATTGACAGTCAAACCACTTTCTGAAATAACTATAATAAATCAAAATATAAAACCTCTTCTGTGTGTTACTTCTAGCCTTCCTGTGCTGTGAGTGTTGAATTTTATGTGGCTCTGACTTGAAAAGCAATTCTCTGAAAATTACATAACAAGGTTCCATTTTGTATCATCTTTTTGCCTCTCATAAATGCACACTTTACAAGTAAAGCAGTATTATTTTTTTTAATGCGTCTTTGACTGTCTACCAGCACATCTGGGACTGAGGACTGAGATTCTGACCATGGATTGTTTATATCGCTCAAAGGTTTTCCAGGTGAATCATGTGTTCAGGACCTTCCTATTTGCATCAGATAAGAGTTAGCAAGCTGTTCTGTTGACTGAGGAATGAAAAGTTCCAGTTTGTGCTGTCTGTGTTAGCTCGGGAGGTTTCATAGGACTAAAGTGCAGTTTTCTTTTTCATCTCGGTCGACTACATACTGCACTAGTGCATGTGAAATGTAACACTGTGCTTCACCCTGGTTCTGCAGTGGTATTTCTTTAACAATACACAGTGGAAAGCTGTGGCCTGCCTTATGGCCAGTTTGCTGCCAAAAACTGGGATGGGATGGTTGCAGCTGATTCCTACCTGAAAAAAGCATCAAGCAGCATGAAGCTATCAGTGGAATGATTGTGCTGGAGGAGTTTAAGTGAAGAGACTGCAGAAAATGCTAGGATGATGAGAAAGACAGAGTAAAGACAGATGTCTTTTCAGAATTCATGGGGTTGAACTGTGGTGCAGACTACAGTTGGTTGCTAGAGAGCAGTCATGATGCTGACTACTTAAGCAGAATGGACCTGTTGAGTAAGGACAACTTTCTCACAGACAATCAGTTTTTCAAGGTATTTAAATGCTGACCTGAGCGCTTGACCCCTTGCGGTTAGCCCGTTAACTCGCAGGAGAAAAGCAGCCAGGGAGAGGAAGGACTGTCCAAGCTCCAAACCTCCTGGCGGTTCTCGTCGGCAGGGCTGCTTCCTGCTGTGGGAAGCCTGCCACAAAGGTGCCTGGCAAGCAGGCTGTCAAGCTCCCCGAGATGAAGAAGTAGAAGGATAGAGAGTCCTGGGATGATCCAACAAACAACGGTTTATTGAAAGGGTAGGGTCCAGGGAAACTCTCCACCGAGAGCTCTCGTGCAGAGAGTTTTAAGGTGGGCAAAAGGAGGGGGGGCAAGGGTACATAGCAAATGGGAATGGAGCAAAGGGGTGGATATAACTGTTAACAGCCAATAACATGGAAGGAGAAGAGGGTTCAGCTTCTCCTCCAACCATCAACTGAACTAGGACGAACTTTCTAGAAGAACAGGTGGTGCCCTATTCAATGTCTCTGCCTACGGACGTGCCCTCTGATTCGGGTTCGTCTGCCCATCTGATGGCTAGGGCATGATTGACAGGGGCTGGCCATAGGTCGTGGGGCTGGGGCACCACCACACTGACCTAATACTGATTTCAAGAGTTAAATGCTTAAATAACACATTTCTATTATTTAACACACATTGATATCTTTGCTGCCTTGTGTGCTGCTGTTATCTGCATAGGCATCTAAATGATAGGAAGAGCTGTGCAAATAAAGATACACTAAAAGAGAATATCCTCATGATGTATTAAAAAAAATTGCTGTCAAGGTAATATGACCTACTACACCCATGCTAGATATCAATTTAAACAGAAATTCTTGTTAAATTGCATTTTAATACCAACGTGAATTTTATTCCTACTTCTCCTGTGTGTTTATCAAGCTGTGATATACAAATGACAGTACTAGTCAATGGCAGAGAATTTTGTTGTTAAGTGTCAGTGTCCTGGCTAGAATTCTAAGTTGTCCATCAATCTTTGTTTTCACGTTATTATAGATTATCCATGGTTGTTACAGGGTTCTATTATTTAATGCTGTGTGGTAGATATGACACAATATCTGATGTGACGGTAGGCACGTGCGTTTGTGTTGTGCATTAAACATCACTACTGCCTGACATTTTAGGTCTCTCAGCATCTGGAATGCAAATGCTGCTATTCAATGTCTTAAATTAATGTGAAGCTATCCTAAGTAGGTGTTCATTTGAATGTCATTACTTTAATTGGTCTGCATAGACTTCTGTCAAAATTATTAAGGCTGTTGTAATGTTGCAGAGGAGCAGTAGGTTGGATGCAGTGCTTGTACCTGTGACTGTAAATGTATTCCTAAGCAATTTCCAAAGATACGTTGTGTCGGAAGTTTAGGTAGAAGTATACTATGATCACCAAAGTACCTGAATTATTGTAATGACCCATAATTTAACCATTAATTGTTGGGAAGAAAAAAGTGGGAAAATCTTTTTTTAAATCATGTGAAGATTAAGCTGAATTCTCCCCAGTATGTGTGGTGGTATTTTCAAGTTAAAAGGATGTTCTTTGATCCCAAAACACAGTTTTTCTAGGAGCATTTCACTCGTGTTTTCTTAAGGATTTTTCTGTGTTCCTATAAAACATGAAATGTTCTCTTCAGCTGGTAAACAGGCTTTTGTTGTTGTTTTAAGAATATGAAAAATGATCGTTTAATTAGAATACAAAATTCAGAGAAAGGAACAAAAATGCTACTTTAAATTATTCTTAACTGAATAGTCTGTCACTTTTACAGCACACAGTGTACAAACATGTATAAGAAGCATTTTGTCTGATGAAAATTGTTTGCAAATGGTTCTTTGAAGGCACGTGAGGGATGAGTATCAACTCTAAATTGCTTATCTGCCCTGTGTGTCTTCAACATGGGAAGAATGTGTGATTGGTCCCGTTCTTAATGGATGCTGTTCTTTTTTTACTCTGTGTTTTACCCATGGACCGCTGTGTCAAGCTAACACAAATTCAATTTCAGGGCATGTTCCATCTATATGATACAGTCTCCTAAATCCTCAAATTTAAATTTCTACATAAGGCAGGGCTTAAGCAGACTGGTTTTGCAGCCAAAGTTTCTGTTTGACCAAGGTAGAGCAGCTGTAGCTCTGGACATGGAAATGTGCTTCACAGACAGGGAAATGAGTCCAAGACACAGGTCTCCAAGAATACAACCATTGGGGTTCCCTGTTGACTTTGCTAAAAGCATCAAGCTGTTTAATTCTTTACCAGTTATTTACCATTTGACACATCTGAAATATGGAATGTATTTAATTTAAAATATTAGACTTTACTATCTAAAATATTCAGCTGACATTTTATTATGTCATCACTGCATATAAACACAGACTGTAACTGTGATCTTTACAGTCTGTCTCTTCTGTAGCTGGTAGTCCTTCGTGACTGTAAAAGAGTCGTAACCATGTAAAAAATTTGATTAAGGATTTTTTTTGGAAAACTACATGTACTTTTTTTTAGATTGCCCATAATGGCTCCAGTGTGTAAACATGTAATTATGGAGTTTTCTTAAATGCTTACTATTTACTCAATAGGCCGTGAGGGCTACAGAAGGAGCTCTTTATTGCTTTGCAGATCATTGAACTTATAGACTGCATAATAGCTCCTTTGAAGCCAACATGCGCTGTTTTAATGTGGGTGCTCTGTGGAGTCCACATGCCCACATCCCGTTTTAAAGAAAGAATAGTAAAATGATCTTGTCTTAATAGAAAAAGCAGTTGCTTCACACTATGGGAGACTTCAAATGTTGTTTTGGAGTACAGAAACCCTTACTGATTTAGGCAGATAAGGTTCAGGTTTTTGTTAGGTATTTTGTGACTTTTTTTTTAGGCTGTTTGACCCAGATGGACATTTTTGCAGCTAAGTATGACTAACTAAATATAGAGGTTCATGAAAGAAAAGATTTACATGATTTAACATTTGGAACATGAATAAAGCCCTGCAGAGAGACCTCGACAAAGAAGAGAGATGGGCAATCATCAACCATTTGAAGTTTAACAAGGGCGAGTGCTGGATTCTGCACTTGGGATGGGGCAATCCTGGTTGTGTCTATAGAGTGGGGAATGAGAGGCTGGAGAGCAGCCCAGTGGAAAGGAACCTGGGGGTCCTGGTCAATGGCAAGTTGAGTCAACAGTGCCCTGGCAACCAGGAGGGCCAGTTGTGTCCTGGGGGGCATCAGGCACAGCATCGCCAGCCGGGCAAGGGAGGGCATTGTCCCACTCTGCTCTGCACTGGGGCGGCCTCACCTCGAGTGCTGGGGGCAGTTTTTGGTGCCACAATATAAAAAAGCCATTAAGCTATTAGAGAGCATCCAAAGGAGGAAGCATCCATGGAACTGGTGAAGGGTCTGGAGGAGAAGCCTTATGAAGAGTGGCTGAGGACACTGTTCAGCTTGGAGAAGAGGAGGCTGCAGGGAGACCTCATTATGGTCTTCAGCATTCTCGTGAGGGGAAGCAGAGGGACAGGTACCAATTTCTTGTCTCATGACCAGTGACAGTATTTGAGGAAATGGCATGGAGCTGAGTTAGGTTTAGGTTGGATATCAGGAAAAGGTTTTTCACCCAGAGGAGGGTTGGGCACTGGAACAGACTCCACACAGGAGTGGTCACAGCACCAAGCCTGACAGAGTTCAAGAATGCTCTCTGGCACATGGTGTGACTCTTGGGGTGTCCTGTGCAGGGGCAGGAGCTGTGCTTGATGATCCTTGTAGGTCCCTTCAAACTTGGCATATTCTATGATTTTATGATAAACTTTAGGAATATGATGCTATTAGGCTTTCAAGTGCTGTTAGGGGAAAGGTGCCAAGCTGGGAATTGGAAGGGACAGAAATGGTATTGGGAGGGAGTCTGTTTTGCCTGTGGTTACTGGTAATAGTCAGTAGTGTTTACCTTCTGTTAAATTCCCAGTTTCAGTCCTGGACCTGATCACTGAGGTGCCTGACATGGAAACCACTGAGACGATGTTCTTAATAAGCCTCTTTCACCTCTTTCCAGGCCAGAGTGGAACAGGGAGAAGGCAGGACCAATTTTCTGCATTAATGGGGGAGAGAAATGCTGTATAGATACGCAGAAAAAGCAGGGCATCAAGAAGAAGGACCATGTTTGAAGCAGTTGCCAAAGTGGAGGGTAAATCTAGCTGGCAGTCCATGGTGGCGAAGAAAAGCATCTGGCAGGTGATGTGGAGACATGAATGGAAGAAATGAAATGCCTTGTTAGTTCTTCAGAAGTCATACTATGGTTGTTTCTGTGTTCTGAAAGCTGGCAGCAAATAGAAGTTAAAGAAGTTATTTCTGCAGTAGAAGGGGGAGAAAAAGCACTGTGAAGACCTCAGTAGTGCTCCTGAGCAGTGTGGGAGCAGAAGATCAAAGCTTCCATTTTCACTGTCTCATTTAACTTCTCTTATATTTAATTAGCTACACCCAGATGCACGAGAAATTATGTCTGAAGAGTAAAAGTGATAAAAATTCTGAGTCTGACAAGACTAATGAGCTAAAAAAAGCATATATTCTGGTGACTGAGAAGAGGGTATTGTTCTGTTCTTTAATAAGAGCTTATGTCTACCAAGTGCCTGAAAGCAAAATCAAACTCCATCACAAAACAAATCTTTTTGCAAGGGAAAAGAGATGGGTCATTTCAATAAGTGTATTGTAAATACCTGAATTTCATATGCAAGTTTAAAGAAAAGCATTTCTCGCGAGTGAAGAATGGATGAGTTTGGAGAGTAACTGTGCCTAAATAAGACAGCTAGCATTCAAGTTGGAGAATTTAGTTAAGAGTTTTTAAACTGCAGCAATCTGTTAAGATATTTGAGATGAGTGTGTTGCAAATGAAGAATTTGCTGTAATTTCAGCATGGATGTCAAAGTTAGATACAGCACCATCAATTGGGAATAACAACACTGTCAGACTTTATGTATGTCTTTCATTTTGTTTTTATGATGTAGTGTAATGATGTTTCGTTAGCTGACTAATTTGTTGATGTTCCACTGTATACAAAAGGGCCATTAGATGCACCAACATAAAAACCTTTTCTATCAGTCATTCACAGAAGAGTTTATTAAAAGGCAACATTGTAAATATCTGATTGATTCCTAATCCAGTTTGTAATTTGTTACTAGTGGCACTAATGGGCATTGACTTGGTAGAGATGAATAATGTTCTATCTCTTCTCAGCCCTTGAACAGGCTTTTCCAGAACCATCATATTAGCCACAGGCTGCACTGATTCTACCTTTTAGTGAAACTGTTGCACTACATCAGGCCCTTGCAGTCTAGAGCTTTACAGAATTACCTTCTTTAAAAATATGTAACACAATCATCTATGCAAAAAAAAAAAAAAACAAAAAAAAAAAAAAAAAAAAAAAAAAAAAAAAAAAAAAAAAAGAGAAGAAATAAAAGAAGACAGTTCTTCCTATATTCAGCTTGGGAAAAAATGAACTGAAAGTCACTGAATGTAAAAGGGGTAAAAATAATGACATTTTAGTCGTCAGAATTCTAATTCTATATCTCATAGGGACAGGTGGGTAGACAAATTCATATCTTTCAAGATGATACCGACATTCTGAAGAGCATTGTTACAAAGATTTTGTGAAGAGAGGATGGAGAAAAAACAAAAATATCCCTTTCCCTAGGAAGTGGCGTGTGAAATAGGGCTACATATTTAAAGATAACCCATCAAAATAAAACTACTTACAGGTGCAATGGAGGATGAAAAAGAAAATTGTTCTTTGGGAGTGTCTGTCCAGTTCAGACTTCTGTCTTATGTTGAGATGAATTGTCCACAGGATAAACCTGTTTGTTTCCACTCACCATAGGCAGCATGAAGTTTCTAGTTCAGATATAACCAAATTATTTATAGAGTTTTGAAGTCAGGTGACACAGATTTCACCATGACTTTGTTAACTATGAAGGCCCTTGTGCGTCACTTTCATTCATTGTATATTGAATGTATTGCTCAGAAATCTCTGTAATCTTGTGCACAGCAACTTTTACAAGTTAATTCTATTGCTGTTTGTAAGGCAAACAAAGCAAGTCATTGTGTGTTCAGTATGAAGCCTACTGTGTCAATGTAAGCAACATTTCAAAATGCCTCTCAGTAGAACACACATCAGTAGAAAGTGCATGGAAAACCTTTCATCCTAGCAACGTACATTTTGCTAATCTCTTGTTTATTCCAACACTGATTCTTCCTTCAACTGCACTAAAATCATACTCTGTACCCCATCTCCCAACTCTGTTAAACTCCTATTTTCTTGTAAACACCTCAAATAAAAGAGGTGGAGTTGTATGTCCAGTATCACTTAAATCAATGCCTGTTTAGAATGGCTGTTTGAAGATTCTGTATTAAAAAATGCAACAAAAAAATAACGTGTACAGGAAGCTCACATTCAAAGTCCTCAAGCTGTGCCTAGTTTCAAAATACTTTTCTTTGTGTACTCCTGTAGCATATGAAAACACCAAAACTATCTCTAAACTCTTCAGCTATGAAGTTTTGAGTCATTTTACTAAAGGAATTTTTTTTTGCAGAGGGAAAAACTTCTTTTAGACATAATCTTTGCTGTGTACAGCTTTAGAAGCAGACTGGTAAAACACCCTTTGCAGTGCGCTTCTTAAAATAATGTCATGGGGAAGGTTCAGCGATCAGGAAACACAGGGCTGGAAAGTGCGAGGTCATTGGACCAAATCTGAAGGAGAGCTGGGGCTGGAGCTCTCCTTTGATCAGGTGGTTGTCCTAAGCCACAGGAGACCACAGGAAAATGCTGGAGGTATGTAGGTAGAGCTGCACATGTTGGGAGTGAGAGTGATTCAGTCAGACAGACTGACATGGTGTGGAGAAGGACTGTTGTTAAGCATGCCAAATGGTCAGAGCTGTGTGAGCTGGAGACATTATTGACATTCCTGCTTCCTGTTCATACTTTCCCCTGCCTCCCCCCTGTTTCTCTTCATCCATTCCTCTGCTGCTATAGTCGAGTGGAGAATGAATTGGAAGTAGTTGGGGAGGATCAGTCAGTTCACAGTGAGTTGAGATTCAACATCACAATGAGTCACTACATTTTATACAAGTGAAGTTTGAAGAATTTTTCTTCTTTGGGCTGTGCACAAAGACTTGCTGAGGTGATTCTATTTCCATTTCTGCCACGTGCCCAAACTTGCGGACTTCCTTATACAGAGTAGGTTGTATTCATTATTTTACTTTAAGAATTACTGATCATTACTTTATTCTTTCTCTGATTCATCCTTGCCTTCCCAGACCTATTGATTTTGAAAATGGCAGCGTGCTACTGAGCTCCAGCCATACATCAGATTTGTTTCTCCCTGTTCATGAATTACAATCCTATGACTCACCCAGAGTTGCCAAGAAGATAATTGAATCAAGTCACCATTAGCTTCTGGAGTATAATTCTCATCAGCACATATTGGCAGTTTTATGAACTTACTTAAAATGCAAGACAAAGAAATCTGAACCTGTTCACAAAATAGTGAGATTAAACCCAGTCCCCAGTAAATTAAAAAAAACAAAAAAAAATTAATCAGCATCTTCAGGTACTTTGAGAGTCTTGAGGGAAAAGACATGGAGTATGGATTGGTTAAAAAAGAGAAAGAACTGGGCTTCCAGTCACATTTGGAAGGCATTTTGGAATTGCCATTAATGGTATCAGTGTGTCTCAGGATCACCTGCAAAACTAACAATGTAATTTTTTTACAGTGGGGAAAAAATAGTGATGAAGACATTGTAGAAAGAGTAAATCCCTTCTCAGAGTACTAGGCTCGGAATGAAAAAGGAAAAGGTTTGCAAGACGTTACTTTATAAACCAGACTGCCTGAGTAAATGGTTGTGAATTTCCTGCGATGTGTCCAGCAGCACTGACTAGGTAATAAGTTGTAGCTTGGGAGTATCGGCAATAAATCTGTAGAGACCTTTTCTGTCAAAGTGGTTTTTCAGAAGAAAACCCAGTGCTTTGACAGAATTACATTTTTGTTGAAATTTGTAGAGTGAGCCTTCTACAAGCACCCACACTGTCTTACCAAGATATGTGTTCCTGGGATAGCTTGTGCTGAAATACTTCCACAGGAGATGAAACTCAGGTTAGTGTCTCTGCTATGCTTAATTTAAGGCTTGGTCTTACAGGTGCTGAGAAGGTGTGCAGGTCTCAAGACTATTTTCTGTTCAGTATTTTTGCCTTAGTTTATTTTAAAATTTTGGGTTAGCTCCTGTGCTGAATGTAGGAAGATTTTGAAACCTTGATATTTTTGTGGAGTAAAGCTCTGCTTCTCTCTCATTCTATATTTGCCAGCTGGTGTACAGCAGAGTGATCCCTAAGCTGTACATGCAATTTGCCGGTTGAAAAGACAGATTTCAGCAGTGCTTCCCCTCTCCTGTGCCACCTGGAACCTAGGGACAGCACAGTATCTGCCAACACTGTTGTTAATGCTCTTGAAGAGGCATACAATTAGTTAATTGTGTTTTGAGATTGTATGAGACTGAAAGAAGTTGTAAATAGCGCTGAAGTGCAGAAAATTATTAATAAGAAGAGCAAGGGGTGGTGACATCGTTCAATTTGACAGGGTAACAGCAATTTGCTTTTGAGCAATGTACGTGGAATGGTTGTAACATCTTGGCTCATGGAGGTGACAGTTCAGTTCCATACATGGTGTATTGGGTCCTGGGAACATTTGAAAAGGTTGCTTAATTTTTTGGTATGCTTTAACAAGCTTGTCAAGAAACTCCAAAGCTTGGAGTGGGGAGGAGTTGCCAAATAGTGAACTTTTGAGATAAAAACTTGCAGTGTTGCTGAGCAGCCCACAGAACCCTATCTTCAGATTTTCCACCTGAGAAATTTGTAAATATTCTGGTGCAGCCACATTGTTTTTGTTGAGGTTTGTTTCTTAATTATTTTCTAAAAGTGATTTGTGAAAACAGGATAGAAAAGTTAAATGTTGTGGCCTTAATCTTCCACTAGCAATATGAAGAAATGGAACTATTACAATTAACAAGCCACGTAAATTTACCACTAATGTGCATTCTGGTCTTCATTTTCTTACCAAAATTCCTGTCATTAAACTGGAATGAGTTTTGTCGTTACACTGTTTCAAGTAGGACTTGAGTGACTCATAAGCTTTGTAGTGATCCTCTGCAAGATTTGCTTTTGCCTCCAGCAGAGAACAGAGCACAAGTTACATGATAGATAGATAGATAGATAGATTGATAGATAGATAGATAGATTGATAGATAGATAGACAGATAGATGACCTAAACAGGAACATGTGGAAATGCTGTTTTGTAAGTTTTATGCTGGGTTCGTAGTCTCCAGGTTGGCAGAGATCAGATTATCATATGTGCAAGACATCTGGGGAAGGAACTGGTTGACTTCTGACTGATCATGCCAGAATGTATTTCTTTAAGGCCCTTTATTCAGTTTTATCTTGTCTGCTTTCTCTATCTTTATTATATCTACAATAGAATTTATGAAGAAGTCAACAACTTTTTACTTTTTTTTTCCCCTCTTTGTATGTCTGGCACATTCAATCATGAATATTTTAAAATAAAAACAAATTATCCTATTATTGCAGTGAAATGAAAATTTCTATTCTCATCCTCAGTTTTAAAGTTTACATTCTTTTCGCTTTGTAGATCTCTGATCCTTTCAAATTTTTCAGAATTTGACAATAAAAACATTTACATATAAGGAAAAAACCCAAGCTCACAAAACTTAAATAAAACTTTACAGAAGGTTCAATTAACATGACCCAAGCTCTCCTTTAATAGGCTGCAGTTAATTCACCCTATCCAAAAGACATTAGTGTGCCCAGTGTCTGGAAACTACCATTTTCTGCTTTTGGGAACCTTATTGTACCAATTGTTAAGCATTTTCTATTGAAAGAAAAGCATCAGGTTTTAAAATCTCAGTCTGAACATGCTGCCAGTATTCATAGTAGGATTTCACCCTCTTCCTCAACTATCCATCTCTGTAATTAGGACTGGGTTTTTAAACTAAATGATTGGGTTTGGCATTCGTGTCAAATCACAGGAACTATAAGGTCAAATAACTTTATCCTTCCAGGAAACGTTGTATCAAAAACAGTAGACAGCCACCAAAATGCTAGTTAGACTGCTCAAATGGGTATTCAGGTGACATTCTTGAGCCCCATAAAATCACATCTGATGACTGCTGAGCTTAACACTGCTGTGGGAATTATGGCACAAACCTCAGCAAGAAGCTCAGATGGGCACTACTGCAGCAGCCTCTGGGTCAGAGGCAAAGAGATCTGTTAGAGAAGAATCTCTCTGGAACAAATACAGACTTCTGAAAAAACACAGGATTGTGTGTCCAAACAGATGATGACTATTACAGAAGACACAGCTGGAACAAAGCCTGTACCTTATTACTGATACTGAATATCCTATAAGAAAATGCTGCTCTGTTAAAAGATAATTAGGAGCAAACACTTTAAACTGCTGTATTACTCAGAGCTAAAATGATCTAATGAGATATCATATATATTATGCAAGGAGTTTAATAAAAATCTCATAACAATTTGTGTAACTTGGCAAGAGAATTTTTCCCAAATGGAAGGAGAGATTATCCTCTAATCATTATTAAAAAAAATAAAATTGAAATAAACGGAGGATGTGTTCAGGAACTGTGCAGCGTATCTTAATACACAATTACAAGGAAGAGGTGATATGGCATATACATAGAACAGTGACACCTAAGAAAACAAAGGAATGCCTTTCTAGCTCACATTTCATAGATTTTCATCTGTTCTGGGTAAAACCTGACTAGTATTTGTGCATTGCTCTGAACATAAGAGGGACTAATGTCTTTAAACTGAAAGAGAGTATATTTAGCTTGGATATTAGGAAGAAAATCTTGACTGTGAGTGGGGTGAGGCACTGGAAGAAGTTGCTCAGAGAAGCTGTGGATGCCCATCCTGGAAGTGTTCAAGGCCAGGCTGGATGGGACTCTGAGCATCCTGGATGAGTAGAAGTTCTCCCTACCCATGGCAGGGGGGTTAAAATTAGACTATCTTTAAAGTCCTGCCTGAACCAAACCTATGTTTCTGTGATTCTATGACTAAGGGTCATTTCTGGGGAATACTAAAACCAGAATGAGATATTAATTTAAAAACAGGCCACAAAGACATGTGCACTAGGAAAATAAGATGGTGAAAATTCTCACCTTGTGAAGATGACAAAGGTGAATTTGACATACAGAGTGAGCTACTTCTGGTTCCCAAAAATAGTGGTCCTTCTCTTAAGAGATTGTACCCTGCATTTGCAGAGTGATTTTATACCACCAAGGAATTAAAAAAGGGTCAGATCCATGAACCACACGGAGAACACTAAAATGACGATGTTATTCATTGAGACTGTATTTCCTTTTCTCTTTACATATTTCAAATAATTGCTGGGAATTCATTTTTTAAGAGCTCAATAAATTAAGTATAACCCACCTGCACCTTAATGACATAAAAATATGACACAAACATAACATGATAGAAATTCATCTTGTTAATGTCTCTCATCATACTGTCTAAACACAGCAGCAAAGTGAGAGATAAAGTTAGGGTGTATTAAGTATTGAATGGTTCAATGGATATTGCGTGCATATGCTAAAGAATGTATATTCTTCACTGTTTGTGATGTATATATTTTAGTACATGCTGTTGAAACATTTGTAAAAGTTCCAATACACTTTTTTCATATTGAAAACTTTACTGTGTGGACTTTTCACTAGGAATTTTGTTACATTAAAAAAAAAAAAAAAGAACATCCAGTCGGTATTTCAGCAGGAGTTGACGAAACATAAAAGTATCCAGCATAAAGCCAAAGTGTTAAAGGGCACCTATGTAGTCAATCACTCTTCCTCCTATCTTCTTGTCAGGAAAAAATGGTACAGAAATGCTTATTATTTTTTCCAGTTTTGAAGTAACTTGTTTTGTTCACTTATTCTGTCCATTACACTAACACAGGGTCTCAATTATGTTTCTTGGTTAATTACTGCTTCAGAATGGGCAAGTGGTTAGCATAAAATATATGCTTGATCAGAGAGGTGATTTAGCAGTAAATATAATTTTTTTCCAGTGACAGAACAATAGGTATCTTTCAAAAGCTATTGTGAGAAATACTTTCTATGGCCTTTCCAGAAATTCTCCTTCTTTCAGTTTTTTGGAAATCATTTTCAGCACTGATTTAAGCACAGCTTTAACTACCAAGCAGAACTGGTTCAATTGAAAGCTCCCAGAGCTGTCTGTGAGTCTGTATTTTCTCTGCAAAATACTGTGCTTGAAATCCCTACAGATTCTTTAAATTTTATCCTACTGAAGTGAACAGGAGTGATATATTCTGGTTTTCAAGACAAATCAGCAGAATATCTCTGCAGCTCCATATAGACACCTGAGATCATCTCATGGTTTTCTAATACTTACAGGAGGGTATAACTAATTTTTTGGTCAGCATTGCACTGGAAGTAGATAAATGCAGTTGTAGAAACAGAAGTCACTCCACAGCACTACACTGCTATAAGGATGTAACAAAGCTGCATTTTTGCCATGCCCATTTTGACTGTTTTCATAGCCGTCACTGTGTCTTCCTTTTCTTCCTCGCAGTTACTTCCCTTAGATTCATGCACAGAAATCAATCTCTGCTGTTGATGTTCTCTCCACATTTATATTCAGCTGTTTGTGCATATATGACTTTGAGAGTTTGACTTTCATAAAATTCTGCTAGTAATGTGCATTAGCAATCCATTAGCCTTAATCATTTGTTTAGCCCAATATGGGTTTCTATTAGCACCCTTATGTAAACTAAAATGGAAAAATTATTTGCTCATAAAAGACAGAAAAGGAAGGATTCAGAGAGATGAGTTTTTTCGTGATCTATACATCTTTCTCATCAGCCAGCTGGAAAAACGTGGTCATTGAAAAGGTTAGGATCTCAGATTACCCATGATATTTTCCCACAGGATTCTGTAGGTCTTCCATTCTTTGATTCCAGAATGATTTTTCATAGATACTGATGACATGAGGACATTATCGGTAACACTTCAGCCACTAGTTTAATTCTCTATATTCTTTCATAGTCAATCACCAAGTAAGTTTTGATGGTTGAAGGTGAATGAAATATTTCCAGTAAGACAAGAATTTACAGTCTTTCAAAGGGCTTGGATATTTTTGCCTTTTCATCCTCAGACAGTGCTTTTTTCTTTTTATTTCATAAGTATTTTAAGTTTCTTCTCTGTATTCTTTACTGCTGTTATCTTTTTCTGTGCAGGTTATAACTCTCCATGATATTGCAGACTATTTGTAAGGAGAAAGATTGCCAGGATGTAACCCGATATTGTCAAGGATATACTAGCACTAGTGCTTTCCCCTCCTTTAAGTCATTGTAAATTTTTCTCTCATTTGGCTTTCATTAATGTTTGTAACATCTGTACTGTAGGCTAGAACTAAGAGTCAAGAAAATTGCACTCTCCGTCTGGGTGTACCATGGGCCTTGTGTCTGACCATATCATCTAATGCCCTGTATGGATGTTTTTGAATCTCTGAGAGAAAGAAATAATTTTTATCCAAATTTAGTTAATTTTGAGATGTATAATTTAAAGGGCAGATAAAACCTTGATGTTTTAACTAGTGATTTTCAGACACTGTTGAATATAATATTCTCTGTGTAAGAAGGAATGTGTCATGTAAGAAGATGACATTTTATAGAATCCTGAGTAAATACATAATATTTTAAAAAATCAGGAAATGTAGGCAACTTACTACATGGTTGTATTTATCTCACTTCTCTAATTTTTAGTTTTTCCTCTTCAGTGAGGATAGATTAGGGCAATTATGTGGTCAGAGAACAGTTCTGGTGTGGCTTCAAAGAATAATACCAAACATTAGCATCATACGATAAAAAAGTCTGGAAAGGGATTGCTACTTTGCTAAAAGAAATAGAAGTAGATGCTTCTTGGTCATTAGGCTTTAGTTCCAAGGGAGAGAGAGCTATGTAGGTAGCAATGATAGAAACTTTGTCATCTATCTGGGTTGCTCTGGGTGTGGTTTTTTTTCTGGGTGTGGCTTTGGATATCTTTCCCTCCTTGGGGATTTTTAATGCCTACTTTGTGAAATTAATAGCATAATTTAACATACATTCTTGTCTTTCACCCTGTGGGGAAGATGGAACTCACTGGAAATGTTACATAGACATTGCTGAAATAAAGCAGCTGACACTGGCAGAAACAAAAGCAATTTTTTTTTTTCCAGGTGAAATTACTGGTACTGAAATAACATTTCAACAATAAAACATTAAAGTGATACACAGTGGGAGATCATTAAAAAGTATCCTGTCACTTGAATCAGACCATGTATTGTAATGCAGATTATATTGATTTGCTGCAAGTTTCACATTAAAACTGGAGTTTCCCTCAATTGAGCACAAGTACTAAAACTCTTTGAATTACAGTGGCAAGCAGCAGGGTAGTTGGTACAACGTCTCTCTTACCAAAACTTGAGATCATAAGGATGTTAGCGGGAGGTTTTCAGACTTCTTTCTGGAAGCTCGATAAATTATTAACCAAGTCTATTCCTACTATTTGCACTACTGCTGCTGGATAGTTTTCTTAAAAAGAACAGTGAGGTGCTGTGCCTTTATTTTTGTTGTAAAGTAGAATATTATTCATGTTGTTCTTTTCAAAGATTAAGAGATTTTATCTCGAGTAGACACAAGATACCCTTTCCCAAGATCTAAATTCACATCTTCCATGTTATGGTTCCCTGCAATTACCAAGGCTATGAGAACATTCCTTGTTGCTTTTTGAAAATGTCCTAACTTTATCAGCTTTACCTTTGGTAGATACTGAATCCCACAGCCTTGAAGGATGTGAGCAAGAATAGGAAAAGCCATAACAGAAAGTATATTAGGACTGTAGATGAGGCTACAGGAAATATTCTCTCAAATCATCCGCTGTGACATTTGAAAGTACCAAATGCGATAATGAACTTTTCAAAGTTAATCTGATTGGTCTGAGTCATGCAAAATAGAGGTTTCCTCCCCTTTAGGTGCTGTGATGCCTCATTCATTTATGAACAGAAGCCCATGGCAGTACAGCCCATGCCTTTTTTATGATGAGTCAGAAAAGGTTTTGGGAACATGTATGGTAGTTCATGTCCTTCTTTGGGGAGCTGAGGGACAAATAACTAAATAAATCTCCTTCTGCAAAAGGCCAGTAGCAAGAAGCCATGATGATTCAGTTACATTAGGGTTTCTTTAGGTTGCCATACTAGTATAAAGGAACCTGATGGTCACAGAAACAATCTCTGTGTGCAAGAAGTAGCCTTCAGCCAGAGCAGAGTGTAGTACTGTGTGAGTCTGCTTACAGCCCCTGAAGTGTGAGATACATCAAAGACTGAGCTTAGGGAAGCAGAGATGATTAAAGAGAGAATGAATCGAGGGCTGTACTGAGCACCACTTTGGCAGCCTTTGGCAAGGAGAGGTCAGTTGTTGAGGACCACAGGAAGCAGAGCTTCAGGCAGAGCAGCCTGAACCCCCACTGACTTTTGCTGCTGAGGACACAATCTCAGCCTGTGTGAGAGTGCTGGAGTACAAAGTATTGGTGATTCAATCCTCATCTTGTCCTGTCAGCTCTTCCTGTGTCACAAAAATCACACATCTGAGAGCTGGGACCAGGAAATGGAATAGGACCAGCATTTCTCAGTAGCTGGTGGTGATGCCTTTGAGGATCAACCACTAAAAGCTACTGTACATTTTCATCAGTTTTCAAAGAAACTGCATTTAGTTTCTGCTTTGCCTTGATGTATCATTTCAGATCTGTCAGATTCTGTTTCACATTAGATCTGGCTTTGATAATATTATTTCACCATTACTTTCCCCGACTTTCCAACTAAAGAAAAGGAATATGTTGTGATTTCATTTTTTATCTTGATTTTGTACTCTAGAGCAGGCTTGCTTGCTTGCTCATGCATTCTTGCTGTTACTGAGTTTCACCCTAATAGAAGAACAGCCTTTCAGGCTGTGTGTCCCTGTCACAGAAGAGATTCAACATGAACAACTGCTTTCCTTCCGTAGCATTTCTTTGTCAGCATACTTACTTTCCATCTCAAGGAGCCCTGTTTAATCACGATGAATAGTTCTTAAAGATTTGTTTCGTCTTGGGCAATTTTGCTGTGCCTGTTGTGATGGTACAAAGTTGTAGAGGTGGGATTTTTCTTGTGGTATTTTCTTAATTGGGGTTTTGGGCTCACTTTTGCTGTCTTCTGTCACATAAACTTATGTATAGGGAACGTGGTGCAGGCAGTTCAAATCATCCTACAGCTTTAAGTACCAATTTCTGTCAATTCCTATCAAAATTCTGCCTTTTATGATTTTGGAAGGATTTCTTATACTAAAAATGTAGCTGAGCTCCACCCCCATATTGTGCCAAACCTTCGGCTGAATGTGTATTGCTTTATACTTACAGGGTGATTTTGCATAATTTTGTGGATTTCTAAAGAGATGGAGGGGAGATGTCTGACTAGGTGCAAGTCTGAGAGCCTTTCAGCATTGTTAAATTACTGATATTTCAGTACAGATTACTGAACACTGACGGAAAGAGAGTTCAAAAGGATTACAGGAAATGCAAAATCTAAATTGTGGACCTTAAGGTAATAGGTTTGTTCTTTCCTGATGTAGATTTTTGTGACTGTGGTGACATCCATGAGGTTACATATTTTATAAATCTTTTCATCTGAACAGCCTTTCCTTTTAGATGATGCAGTTTCCTGCAAACACAAAGAAGAGAGAATTAATACTATTTAAAAATAAAATTTTTCATTCTGACTTGTCTCTCATGTGTGATATTCTGTGTCCCTGTTTGTTTCACATTGATTTTATTTTCTCTGATGTTCAAAATTTCTAAATAAATGTTGTAGCTCTTGCCTGTTTTTAGTATGTTGGTGTCTTTTCCAAATGTTAGATTTTCAGCACACTATGGGATCATGCCAAAAGTAATCATTGCCTTTTTCAGTGTTAAGATCCCAGATTTGAATTAATTGCTGTTATGTTATTTATTACTGTCTTTTAGAAGACTTAGTAATACATTTGTATCATGTCATAGCACTTCTGGAGTAGAGCTAAATTAATGGCAAACTCGTGGAAGAGAGCTAGCTGGCAAGAGATCTAGCTGGCAGGAGAAACCACTGAAGGTATCAGTCTGAGTTACAGCTTAGGGCAGACTGTTCAATGTGGAGTTCATACACAGCAGACTTAGACATGCCAGTAGAACAAATGGCATTAGGGGGTTTTGTTCAGTAATTCTTTGACATTTAAAAAGGGCAACTTGATATGTACAGTTAGAAGTTATAAATTAATTTTTAAATCAATGTAATTTTTTTTTCAGGCTCTCACCCCTGATAGCGCTGAAGAGAAGCTCATACTGTAAATTCAGGTTTTCCTAGAACATATTTCTGTCAGCTGGGGTCACATTTTCTTAGTTTTCAGACATGTAAATGGAGATTCTTTTCACCCACCAAGTGCTAAAAGCTAATCATTTCAACCCCAAGTGGCTCACTCACTTCTTTTACCCAATGGAGAGAAGCAGCTACATCAAGCAATGGCAAACATCTCTCATCCTTATGGTGAAATGAAACGCATTTCATATGTGCCTATTTCTTTCATTGATTATAGAAGATTAACTAGACTAGAGCTCAGCTAGTCTTAGCCAACTTATCACTTTTATTTGGGCAGGATCATTGTATTCTTGATCACTACTTCCAAGTTCATAATTTCTCACTGAAGCTTTTCAGAAGAGTTGAACCAAATTGCAGGAATGCTTGTTAAAAAAAATAATAAATACTATTTGACCAGGAATTGAAAAACATTTCTTTAGCTGGAAGTTCCTCAGGCCCATCATTTGAACTCTTCCTTTAAAATGTATAATTAAGTTCTGGAAGCCATGTTTGACCAACAATGTCCTTGAAATCGCAAGAACTTCACCATGTTACTGTAAGATCATGTTACTAAAGTGAGAGAACTGAAAGGAAGGGTTAAAGGAAGACCTAAAAACTTAATGTGAGTTAGCTGTTGGGACACCTTAGATCCAAAAGAGATGTAGGTGTCCTGCATACTGGAAACACACCCAGTAAGGAAGAAGGACAAGTACCATCACACATGACATATCTTGCTTATTAATGATCCTTTAATAAAACATTCTGGAAGAGATTTTGTAGTTCTTTTATTCTTTCAGGGAGTTAACTTTCAAAGCATGTAAAGATAGGGAGCTTTGTCAAAAGATTTGGCACTCAACAGTAGTTTTGCTAATGTGATGGCCTCCAAAATATTTCTAATTAATAAAGTGAAGTATGCAATTTATCAGCTAAGGGTGGAGGCACTATAGCTGCTTTCTACAGATTAAGCCTATATTGAGAAAGAAATTAAGCAGTTTGTTGGAGACTTGTACATATTTTTGAAAAGGTAGAGGTATGATAAGTGTGAAAGTCACAGTACCTTTCCTAAATTATTCTGACAGTTAAAAATGGTGGACCCTAAGAAATCCAAGCTTGCTTATTTGTTCACTAGCTAAGCTTAGGATGTTCTTTTACTTGGGAGTCATAAAACAGTCTGCACATTGATAAATGGGTGCGGCATTTTCACAGTTGCTTTCTATAAATAAACAAGCAAAGTAGCATTAAAATATGGCAAAAGCAGCACCAAAGTTTTACAGTGACTTATTTTTTCGCATTCCATAGCTCTTTTCTTGCAGTAATTGTATATCATGTTGCTTAGTTATATGGAGAGTGAAATCTTAGTTTCTTTTATGTCTTGAGAAGACATCATTGTATTTGGTATTCCACGTGTACTGGAAGGTTGCCTTTGTAGCATTAACCCAAAGAAGTTTTCTTAGTTCTGTTATATTGGAATTAGTTCTTCAGCTTTTTCTATGCAGAATATACTTTTAATATTGCCAGAAACTCAACTGCAAAAATGTCCTCACTTTCAATTAAAAAAAAAAGTTTCTTTGCACAAGAAAGAAAATAAAAAGACCCCCGAACCCCAAAACAAACTACACACAAAGAACAAACCTAAAACATCAACTGAGCAAAAACATAGCCATTGATTTTTAAAAGATTTTTATATTGTAACTTCTGGATTGCTTGTCAAGAGACTGGCATGTTCTACTGGGGATTTCAGTAGGCAGCCACAACCAAAAGTTTAATTGACAGCCAAAGAATCAATCTTGTCAACTTCATTTGTGGTTAAGAGGAGTTGATATAAAAGATCTCTGTGCAAGCTTAGGGAATTCTACAAATTCCCTAGTTTGTTATCTACCATGCAAATACTTCATCTTCCTTGTCTTGCCAGTGTTGTAATGTTGGTGTCAGTAGCGAGGTCAACCAGAATTGAAAGCTCAACAGAAAAATATGGGAATAAAAGCATAAGAATTCCTGCCTAGCAAAGCAATCCAGCATAAGCATATTGGCATGCTCGGCGTGACGTGAGCTGGGATGAAGCTTCATGCAAGGCTGAAGTATGTCTTGTTTGGTGAGTGGTGCTGGTGCTTTATCGTCTCAGTTACTGAAAGAGCTTTGAAGTGCAGCCCTAATCATAAAAGCAATGTTAATGTTTTGTGACAAATTTGGAGTTGATTAAATGTTTATTTACTTTACAGGACACACAAAGAGGCTGTGTAAGTGGCTATTATTTATCCCAAAGGTCTCAAAAGGTACAGCAATCACAGGAAAGTGAAAAACAGGAAAACGCTAGATGGAAAAGGCAGAGGCAGTGTCAGCCTTCCTCCAGTATTTCCTGTTGTTCCTTACAGTTCTCTGTTTCTTTCTTTTTTTAACCTCTTTTCAGCTTTCCAATGATAGCTCTACGCTCATACCTGGTAATTTCTAGCAATATTTCCTCATTCTTTTGCTTTCAGTATGCTGTGTTTCAGTAAAGACAGTACAGATTGCTTAGTTTTGGGATGGAACTTCAGGCATGACAACTGGCAGAATTTAAACTCTATCTTTGAACTGCCTCCTTTATGAAGTACATCACCTATAAAAGAGCTAAAGAATATATGAGAGGGTACTGGTTATTATTATCATTTATTCACTTGGTTTATTATTTCATAGGCACTCTTCTGTGCCATTCAGAAAGCAGCTGTCAGACTAAATAAAAATACATGATAAGAAAGCCCTCATCTTTTTAATTGATATTAATCTAGTTGCATCCAGCCATAAAATGCTCACCATTGATGATATGGCAAATAATGTGACTGCAATTAGTTAGCAATTCAATGTGCCTTTCAGTAAACAGTCTTCAAACCTTCCTGGAAATAACTCTCTTCTGCCAAAATGATTTTTTAAATTTTTTTTTTTTGAGGCATTTGGAACCACTAGGTTCTAGAGTCTTTTCAGATCTGTATTCTGAAAATTTTTATGCTCTTTCTGAAGTTAATGCAGAAGCCTTGGTAGGTGAGGCAACGGGTGCTCTTTTCAAAGGGAAATAAATAACATTGCATATAGGTAAATATCCTAGCATATAGAAACTCCTCTGAAAACTTTGCTGAGGGGAATGTTTATACTCTTTGTTTTTATCTTTTCCCCGTCTGACGAATGGATTGTCCTGAGGAGTGGTCTGTAGAACTAAGTAACTTGTTTCACGTTATCTTAAAGGTAATGTTGCCATGATTTGGTAGCCTTCTGTTTGTGTTTCTATTTTTTTATGGAATTTTGTGATAAAAAAGAACATTTTATAATAATTATTTACTGAATTTTAAGTCGCAAGTGGTAATCAGGCCATTAGTGTACCACATGACATACCCAAGTGATTCTGGAGCATCCTTTGGTAAAGTCTTTTTCTCTGCTTCTGGCTAAAGATGTCAGATTGACTACACAGGTTATTTTTCTGGCACTAGATCCATTACAGTCAGGATTTAAGTATCTTCAGCCACTGTGAAACCCTACAGAAGTTGCTTGATCTGGATGACCACAGATTATTTGCTGCATGTGTTGCTACATTTAGGAGAAAAAAAAAAAAGCATTTGCTAGAATATAGCAGCAAAACTAAGATCAAAAGCTACAACTGAGAAGAGTACTGAGGTAAGTGGAGTGCGACTACCTCTGGTTAGCTTCCTTCTGTTTCCCCACCAACCCACCTCCTACCTTTCTGTGGTGCAAACAGCCTTGTCATTGCTGGTGACATGATAAGCAACATTTTATAATTTCCAAGCTGGTGCATCTGGATTTAGATTGTTGGATGACTATCATTACCCTTGTTCCTTTTCTTTTTTTTCACCTAAGTCACTTTGACTGGTGGGAATCACAGTGAAACATGAAGGCAAAACTCTCATTCACCTGTTGTGGTAGCATATCAGTCCCTCCCAAGCTCTTACTGAAGGGTCAAAGGAAATTGTTCCCTTTGGAATTTTTATTTTACTGTGTTTTATGTACTAGTGGCAAATGAGATCATTCCACAAAATGACTCAGACACCCATTTCTTCTCAGCGCATGTAAAGATTATGCCTGGTTTTACAGCTGATTCGCCATCTCCCATCAGTTTCTAACAGACCAGCACCAGGCTGCAGCTGTTGATTCCCTTGGTAGGTAAGAGCCTAATACATTTTAAGCTGGTAGAGGAGCTTGGCTTCTGGTTTTCTCATCTCTTTTGTGCATGTTTGAGGTACCTGCCTTGTCCAGTATGGCCAAGTCTGGCCCTTGAAGTAACCCCACTGTTGATATTTTGTTGCCTCGGTGTTTGGTGTACTTGAAAGTCTGCTTGTTTACTGATTCTACCTTAACTGAAGACCATTTCTTCCCTGCTTTCATAAAGGGGAAATACCATTTCATTATTGCCTAATCTCAGTTAATTTACATGGTGGTATTTGACTCTACTACAACAAGATTTGAAATTTTTACTGGGAAACTCTTTTTTCATCAATAAGCTTTTGCAGCAGAGTGAATCTGTTTCATGTTCCCAGCACCCTCTAAGATTTCTTGAGCTCCTGGTTTCTGATACATTTAAAATCATGTGATGTGGTTCTGTTGAATCAACTAAACACAGTTTAGTCTATGTATTTTTCCTTAGTTGTCATTAACTCCTTGTGGTTGTGCATGTAAGAGAAGATAAGACTTCCCTTGATTTGCTGAATTTTTCTTTATGGAGAAGTGAATGACCTTTATTAATGTGGTACTATTGCACATTTTTCCTTTTCAAGAAGTTTCTTTGAAAGTAAAGTTACAGGTGTAATATATTACTGTAACTAGGCATAATGAAATATCACTGTAAGAAAAAATTATTTTTAGTTGTCACCTAATGATCCCTACCTTTAGTTTAAGTACTCTCTGTGGAGTAACATGAGAGTATTTTTGCCTGAAGGCTGTTTCTATTAGGTATATGAAAATTATGTGTAATTTATATAAGCTAGCTTCTCTCTTTAATAACTGTTTTTGCCTATAGGACTTTCAGCACTTTTACATACTTCTGAAACGTATTGATTTATTTGAAATCCTCTGGAAGTCAGAGATAATTAAAAATATTTGAAAGTGTTTGTTTACTGCAGTAATCTTTTGAATTGTAGAAGCACACAGTGCTTATGCTAGAAAAAATCTGATTATTAATCTAATGAGTATTATGTTGCTGAGTGCTTCTAAAAGGCAAGTAATGGATAGCCACAATATGACTTCTTAACACCAATGGATGAGTGTAACCAACAGCTTCATTTATCTGAGTTTTCAGCTGTTGAAAGCAATGAGATGCTTTCTGTGTTTTGTATAATACAGTGTCTTTGGGTGGAAAAAAGAAAATACGGAAATGGAACATTTCAAATCTAAAATCATGAGTTTTCACTAGGTCAGCGAAACTGCAGCACAAAATTGACCGTAGTGACTTTATATAGAATGCATTTAAGGGCTCAGAAGTGGGAAACCTTACTGCTTTTATTTTTTCCCTTTGAGATGTAAGTAAAAGCCATTCACTAATTCATTTGGGTGTTGGTTTTTCTTTAGTTTTATTTTGGGTTTCTTGAGTATGTTGCGGGAGGCTGGGTGGGGATAGTTGAGGTTTTTTCCACTGTAGGAATACGTAATAGATGTAAAAGAGTATTATTTATTTTGTAAAGAAGGGCTCCTTCCCTGTCCTTTATGGTCCTTAGTGTCCATTCAATGACCTATTTTGTGTTATCTACGTGGACTGAGAATGTGAGGAAAGAAGATACAATATAAGATTTACATAAGAATGGTTCCTTTTCTGCTAATTTCCCAAGTTTGCACAGATGAAAAAAAATCGCTTTCTGAGGACAAGTGAAAGGACTAGAATGTTGATTTCACTGGAGTAACTGCTCTAGTTGAAGACAAATGTATCTGATTTTTTTTTTTGTGTGTGTGGATTATAGTAGTGTGTATTTATTTTAGATTTATTTGACACTTTAAAGAGCACTCATCCAGGGCTGGAAATGCCTTTGACATTTATTGAAAATACAACTGTATTCTAAGCAATTGTTGATTTTTTCCATAATTATAGAGGCTAGGACTCAGCAAAGCATATATATAACTAAAACCACACACTTAAATGCTCTGATGAATAGGACAGCTCAGCTACGTCATGGCAGTGAGGAAGAATGAAATGGAAAGGTCATGGTCTCTTCTCTGTTTGAGTCAATCTGCCTGGGCAAAGACACCACAAATTGGATACATTTTGCTATGTAGATGCGGGGCCAGCAGAGCCAGATTTTACTTAACTCTCTCAGAACTCCACCCGAGAAATGCAAAGAGACACATGGCAGACACACATCAGCCTGCAACACATTCTGGGATACTGTGGTATCTGGTGAAAATGAGAGAACAGAAAGAGGAAGTGAAGACCTAATGTGATCTGTGAGAGCTAAGGAGCTGATCCTGATCAGGGAGTGGCAAAGACTATCCTTATCCTTACCTCAAGCATTGCTCAAACAAATGCAGTGTTAGAGTATTCAAAGGTAAGAAAATGTGTTTCACTTAAAGATTTTTTTTTTCCTGTTTGATTCATTAGGAAGAGACTGTGCACTCCAGTTAAATTGATGGATTCTTCACACCAGCTTACTGCTTCAACAACCTTTGTTCCAGTAGTCTTACTGAGATGAATGGCCCAATAAAAAAAGGGGAGGAAAAAATTCCCAGTATTATTCTCTGTAGATCTTGCCTTTTCTTAGTGACCTACATATTTTTTCCACTATTTATGCTTTTATTATATATATATAAACGTGGGAATTCAGGCCTCTTTCTAAATAAGAAACAAAAGAGTAAATGTGCTGTTACAAGTGTCATGTTGCAGATGTGTGAGGGATTAAAGTGAAGTATAGGATAACCTTAAATATAATTTTTAAGGTGAAAACCATAGGTAGCACTGTTTTAAGTTGCAGCTTAAAACAGTGACCTGAAGTGCATAAAAGTAGCAGTTCTATATTCACTTCAAGCTTTAGATTATGAAAAGCACATGTCTGAATTGTCAGTAACAATCACTAAATAAAGCTCGTCATCTGAAAAGCGAGGAATCCATAGATTAATCTCACACTCGTAAGGTAATGGAGCCTTCCAGCATATGCTGTCCAAACAGGTGTTTGATCCCAGCTCCTACCACTTTTAGTCTCGGGGAGGTCAGGGCTGGAGCAGATGGCTTCTGCTGAATAACTGAGCTGAGCACAGGATGTGTCGCAGTGACCCCAAGACTACAGTTAAATATGCATACATGTGGGAGGCTGACATTTGGTTTGTTGTCTCTAACCAGTCTCTATAGAAAAATAAATAGCTTTACAATTAAAGAAGGGAAAAGAAAAAGAGACTATAGAGAGACTATATATGCTCTCATTTTGTTGAGAAATTTTTAGGTCACAGGATCCTACAGTAGAGCTATAGTCCTTCTTGACAGGGAGGAACACTTTTCATTTTTGTATCTTATTTGAAGACATGTTTTTAATACAAAGTTGTACAGACTTCCAATAATATATTCAGCTTTAGCCCTTTCACGGAGGAGGAAATAGTGCAGGCTATCCTCAGTTTATAACATCTCGCAAAAGAAAGAAGAACCAAAAGCAAGAAGTGCCTGTCAGGGATCCTTTATATTATTTTCTGTGGGAATTTCGTGACTGAAAATTGCATCAGAGTTGATCAGTTCCTATTGTATAATTCTACCTACCCTACATGTGTGCAGAAACACAAAAGAATATTGAAAGCATGGCATCTAGAAGTTCATTAAAATGGAAGTAACTAATACCTCTAAAATGATAGTGCAAGTAGTTTGTGTTGATCTGTCACATTGCCAGGAATGTTTCTTAGGAATTAACATAGTGTATGCCACTATGGGCTGAGGCAGACAATAAGGATATAGAGTCATGGTGGGGAAAAAAAGATCTAAGTATTGGAAACAATAAAACAAGAAACTAAAGGAACTATATTGCCTTTACTGTCCTCTTAGAACAAAGATTTTGATAAGGGACAGCCACAGATAATATTGAGATTTGGTCATCATCTACTCATTCAAAAATGTAATATGCAAAAGGATTTGAGAAATGGGACGGGGAGCCCTCCAAAGATTCTATAGCTAGAGAAAGATCTGAGTGAAAAATAATTATTTGACCTTCTAAAAAACAGAAGTGCATTAAAAATAATAACATCCCAAATTGGGATAAAAATTCAAAATTTTTAAATGTTTTCTGCGATATTAGACTGTTCTTGGTTTGAAATAGGATGAAATAATTCTATAATATTGTTTCAATTTTGTGTATTATTGCATTGCTATAGATAAATTCCCCGACCCACCACATGGTATTTTAAATCAAAAATGTAACTTTTCAGTCTAAGAAATTAGAAGTAATATTCTAGGTTACTTCCTGGAGTTTTGAATGTCAAAAGCTGTCTTCAAAAAACAGCCCTTTTATTTGAAAGAAAATGTTTTATAAAGATATTATGTAGCACCCTAGGTAGATTTGCAAACTTTAGTGTTTTGGAATGAAGCTTTTCTACCTACATTTTAAAGGACACATTAGACTGGCTTTATCAGAAAAGTCTGCCTCAGGTATTCGTACAATACTTTCATTTGTTAGAAAGCTTAAGGGAACAGGTAACAACTCAGGCAAAGAATCTGAGATGCAGAGAAGTAAATACTGTATACCAAGAAACAAATTCTGAAAATGAATTAGAGAGATAAGAATTCTTGTTAGATAGAAATTTTATATCTCCGGGCCTTTTCAGTTCAATAAATATAGACAGATATAGCTTCAGTAATATTGATATTAATAAATGGAGACAACTGTATTCAAGTACACCAAAAGCCTGAAAGTCATTCCCCTCCTTAAAGAAGATATTGACAAGAAAGAAGCCTGTAGTTTTTGAAATACCTTGAAATATTGAGGAGACTCCAGGCACTGCACTTCCATTGTTCATTTAATGAAATAAGCTATTGCCTACACATCCATTAGAAGATAAAATAGAAATAACATCTTAATTGTTATGCAGGGTAGGGACTAAATAACATAGTAGAAGCTGGAACAAAATGAGAGGTTGACTTAGAAGTTTCATGCTCATGTCAACGCTTATTGCCACATGGGGTATATTAACACAAAACTATTCCTTAGCAGTGTTTCTTCTTGCATTATTTTTACCCTTTTTCTTCATCTGCTTGGTTTTGAGTGTTTTTCTGCCAGTGGTGTAAGTACTCTTGTAAGGCTGCATCGCTTTCCTGCTGACATTATCTGCTGTTGGAAGTTTTTATGGGTGGGAATTATGCATGTTTTCAAGGAGTCTCATTGTATAGTGTTTAGATGTAGAAGATGTATGCTAATCCCTCCCTGAAAACGTAGCTCTTTAAGTCCTTAAAATAGGCTGTATAACAGACAGCTTCAAATTTTCCAGAGAGGTACCTAGGTGAAAAAAGGAGAGTAGAATTGTGCCGTCCCATTATATATAGAATTGACAGTGGCTACTACCCAATTTTTCACAAGGAATGTGTTTGCAAAAGTTGCAAAATGGGAAAGTAACTGAGCCCCAAGCAGAGGAAGAAGTTTATAATGAACAGTTTGAAGTGATACAGACATTTCCTGTATTTTCTGACAACTTAGTCTCAATTGATTCTTTGATGGAGATCTGGCCACATCTGTTCTTTCAAATGAACAACCCAAAACCACTAAAGGTGAAAAGCTCTTGAAACAGAGAAAATTCAAGACTTATTGGTCAAGATGGATTAAAACAAAGGGTTTGAGAGCAGTTATCTCTTATCCCTCTCAGCCTACTGTGATTGTTGAGTGAATTCTGTTCTGCTGTGATTCCAGCAACTTTCATCAGCTCTCTGAGGTGCAAGGAATTCTGCGTTGGCTCTTCTGAACCTCTTTGAAAGTATCTTTCTTATCATCAGCTCTGAGGTTTGGCTTTGAGCCCGTTCCCTGCTTGTTTTAGGAGCCTCTTAAGCACTGTTTTTGCTGGGGGCCCCTAGCTTACTGTGTATTCTGCCTGCTCTGTCCTGCAGTCAAACACATCCACTTCAGGACAAGCATCCACTCCCATCTGAGAGGCTCCACACCCATTCTCAGCAGAGGATATGCAGTGTACATGCTGCAACTGGCAAATGCATAAATCAGGATGGGTGCCTTTAATCAGCCTCCCACTGGCCACCTCAGCCATGGGTTAACATGACAACACTGCAAGCAGCTGCACTGTGAATTTGAGAAGCCGGGTGGTACCAGGAGTCAGAGTGGTTGTGAGGAGAACTCTTAAGTGGAATTACAGCCTCCTGTTCAGCCCAGCATTTAAGAAGAGGTGGAAAGACAAAGATAATAATAACAACAAAAAATGAAGAAGACAGATCTCACCTTATGAAGGTCTGTTTACCTTTGTAATATATGAATATAATATCAATCGTTTGTTTTAAAGGGGTTTGGCAGTCATTCCTGTGGATTTATTGAGTATGGGAGGCCAAGCCTCCTGTTTCAGGAAATGATGGATGATGAGTAACTGCTTCCGGGTAAAATCTTCAGCCCTCTGATGACAAAAAAAAGGTCCAGAATGATGTGCAGAGTCTGTCACTTGGTGATATGCTTTTATTAAATAAATGGAATAGTTCACCTCTCTTTTGAAACATAGCATCTAATAAAATAACTGAAAAGCATCTAAATGTTTCTAAGCTTGATTGCTCATTAACATTGATAAAAACTTGGGATGAAAAGAAAGAATAAAACACTGAAAAAGAGTAGAGCCAACCATTATAGAATAAGCAAAATGTGATGAAAAAGAGATTTGGAGTGAACAAACTTACAGTTGACCAAAGCATAGCTGCTACCTGTCCTTCAAATAAGGAAGAATGCAGCTGCTCCATGATGTTACATTAGACTAGTGTACCAAGGACTACAAGACTAAATGATGACATCTGAGTCATTTGGCATATATGAAATAGAGATTGAAATCAGTCACTGTCCTGGAGCACATATATCTTTGAAAACAAATGATTCTGGCTCCACATTTATTCTTGATTAGTTCCTTGTGCCCACCTCTGTTTTGTAGTTGCAGTAGCTGTCATGCTGTATGTTATAAAAAGGCACGAGTGTGTGTGCCCCACACATGCTGTGTAGATAAAGCAGAGGCACATGATTCACTAAACAGCAAAGGGACTTAGTGACTTAGTAAAAATCAATATGAAAAAGTGAATGGGTCACTCTTAGCCATTTGACAGTTCTGACTTTGTAAGTAGGTCACAGCATTGGAATATTAACGTATTACAATGAACTTAATTATGTGCAAGAGCAAGATTGTAAGGAAGGGATTTTAACTGTAGCTTCTCGATCTGCATTGAGTTCCCTGAGCAGAGAAAAACAGATGATTGATTCCCTTTCTTATTTTCTTTTGTAAAGGAGCCAAAATCGTTTTATCCAAAGCTGTTTTATTTGGATGTATAGACGGTAGATACCATTTTATAATGCTTAGTCTTAATGGTTAAGTGGAGGGTGTATCATTGAGTTTATGCATGTACAGTTGGTCTTGCTTCCTGAAAAGCAAATGGAAGTAATTTGAGAGAAAGAAGATGTCACAGAGAGAACCTGACCTGGACTTCACTCAAAACCACAAACCTTGTGGAGAAGATAAAATCTGTGCTTTGAAAGATCTTGCTTTAAAATGCAAAGCTTTCTCCCACACTGATGTCAGCAATGAAGAGCTTATTTCACAGAGGGTTCTGCTTTTAATTGTAGAGCACTACATCAAATTCCAGAAGATAAATGAACACGGAACAAATTTGTACTGGCTCTGTCAATAACTAATCTGACATCAGCATTTTAGCTCTTGGACAAAGGCAACTTTGAGATCTGGAGAAGATTACAAAAGGGCCTTTTCTTTGTTTTTAATTTAAATGTTAAATTTCTATCAGCTCAAGTACTGTTATTAATTAATAAAAAAAAAAAAAAAAGGAAGAAAGGAAGAAAGAAAAGAAGCTGATGTTTGTTTCTTTTCCAGAATGTGCACACATGCTGTTTTACTGAGACCTTTACAGGCTGCTGCTGGCTAGCCATACACTCCCCAGGCTGTTTTATTATTGTTCACCCTTTCTACAGAAAACAAAATACAGCAACTTATGCCATGACATTTTGTGACATTTCCAGATATGAACATCTGGGAAGTTTAGTGTGACAGTGACAGCAAAGCTGACAATGATTTTCCAGTGCCACATACAGCCTGGGCATCTGCAGTCATTGCCTTTTCATTTTATTTTCCTCTCCCTCCCTCCCTCTCTCCTTCTCCCACCTAAATGCTTAATGCAGCCTTTCTCTATTTTGGCCTTGAAGATAGAATAATATCCCACATCTATTTCAAAGCTGTACATGGAACATTGTACATCAAGTGCATCACAAATTGGTTCAGAGCAAAAGGGAAGAGCATTCCAGCTAGCAAGAGGAAGC
The DNA here is from genome assembly GCA_013397115.1 of Edolisoma coerulescens. Taxonomy (NCBI): domain Eukaryota; kingdom Metazoa; phylum Chordata; class Aves; order Passeriformes; family Campephagidae; genus Edolisoma; species Edolisoma coerulescens. Next base: position 841,464 of record VWZW01006375.1, read on the forward strand.
GCAGCTGCACAAGTTGCTCTAATTGCAGACATTGGGTGGATTTGATCATCAGATGTCTACTCTGCATAAAATCGAAGTTAAACAGCTAAACGTTAATTACTTCTATTATTGCATTTATATATTGAGATGAAAGGGGGGAAAAAACCCAAGAACCTACACGTCTTGTGTAGAAAAGCCAAAGCAAGAGAAGGGGGGAAAAAAAAGAAAAAAAGAATCTGAATAGTTGTGGCATTTGAAATGTAAAATATCTCATATGTGTGACAAAAGGTGCACTGGAGGAAGATAACATGTTATAAAAGACCCAAACTACAGCACTAATATAGTTAGTTAATAAAATAATGTAAAACAAATAAAGGTACATTGAAACTGTCTAAAGGAATCGCTGTGACATAATGGTGTGAGGCACAAACACTTAGTCAACATGTTCTTATGTCAACTTCATTTTCAACTTATACTATTTATTTTCTTTTTTCTGATCTCTTAGACATCTTCAAAAATTGTGTTTTCCAACGGACATGCTCTCTGTTACTCTGAGAGACAATACTGAGTGGCATTAGTTAGAGCAAATTTGCATAATCTGTCTAGTGTGCTGAAGCATTTTCAGCCACAAGACCCTGTTAAAGCCTCAAAAAATGGTAACAAGAAGGCTTTAAAATTATGTAGTGTCTTTTAAAGATAATTTCAAGGACTAATAACTCAGATAAATGACTATCATAAAAAAAAATACTAAAATAGAAGATTTGGTATCTACCTAGAGTTTTATGCTGTACCAAGCTGTACTTCAGTACATGGTGACAGCAAAATAATTTATATGTAATTATTGACAATGGAGTCACTGTTCCTGGAAGTGTTTAAGAAAAGACTGGATGTGGCAGTAGTGCCATGGTCTAGTGGTGTTGGGTCATGGGTTGGACTTGATGATCTCGAAGGTCTTTTCCAACCTAGTTGATTCTGCGATTCTGTGATTTTTGTTTGGATTTACTGCAGTCAAACACTCTTCTATGCTTGGCTGTGTTTAGACAGAACAACCTTACATTTTTTCTGTAATTAGCAGCCTTGAAATATTCACAGAGTTGCTTTAACTAAAAGCGCTAAGATGAAGAAAAAGGTGAGGTACTAAAGGGAAGAATAATTTTCAGTGAGCATTTTGTTCATATCCTCTAGGAAAATTTATATTCACTCCTTTTCAGAATTGCTTTATTGGAAGGATAGAAACACTGTATGGAGTCCAGTCCACGTCTCTGTCCCAGACTGGACAGTATTCCTAGAAAGAGCATCAGCTTTCTTGGATGGAAGATTATCTTCCTAGTCTTTATTATCAGATATCCCCTGAAACACAAGGTTTTATCTTCCTTGAAAAATACTCTTCTTGTGAAAATCTTCCTAATAAACTCATTTGTTAGAGTATTTCCTGAAAGCAAATGCTGAGGGAATGTGGTAGCAGAGTGCAAAGGCTGTAACTTGTCAATTGAAAACCAGAGAATTGACATATTGGGCCCACAGAGTAATTCCTTGCTCAGACCAGAGAAGCTGGTGCTCTTGGGGGATGTTTCCACGCTGCTTTCTGGTGAGTGTTTGCCTGGCCAAGAGACAGCAATGGCTTCCAATAGATAGATGATTTTCTACTTTCCCTTAGAAATATATATAATGAGTCAGAGAGAATGTTTGGGTTTTATAGACTGCCATTAGCAGTTGTCATTTCAGCCTGAGACAATTCTGATTGAAATAAAGTAATTTCCTGAATATATTAAAATAAAGATTGTTATAATCTTAACAGGAAAATAGTGTGATGAATCAGATTTCACAAAAGGTTTCTTTTTTGCCTCTTCTCCCTTTCCATCCTGCCCGTCTTCCCCCAGGTTTCTCTTCATTGTAAACTCTCAGACATCTTCCATTTACTTTTCAGGACCTTTGTTTTATTTTGCTGTGCCCCTTTTTATCCTCCTGAAAACCTAAGGAAATTGATAGCAAAGCGCAAATACAGTGCCAACAGCTTACAGAGAGCTTTCCTTAGAAGACAGCAGGCAGTAGACTTGTATTTTCTGCTTCACAGTATGGGGATGCAGCAAATACGACCAGCTGTTCCATGGAGGGTTTTGGCTCAGCGAAACCATTTTGTACAAGGATTCTCTGGCCTGGCCCCAAACCTTCTTTCTCCTAAGCTCCCTTATGCAGCATACTGGAGAGCTCAGCTGGCCGAGGGATGCAGTGTCCCACTTCCCCCCACCCCAACCCCAGGCGTCTTCTCTGCAGTTTGAGCCACCTGTGGAGAAGAAATATTCTTTCTATTGCTTTCTGTTGCTTTTGGCCCCTGTGTATCAGTATCAGCAAACACAAGGTTCTTTGTGTCCTCTTCCTTGCCTAGTGGTTGGTTCACAGCGTTGCATCATCCAAAACACCTACTCTGCATTTTTGGCTTGGTTAAGTGACCCCCTGTTCACCCTGACCTTTGCCTTCTCCTCTTGTGGCAGGAATGGAAAATTTAGTCCTGTTCACAGCAGCTCTTTTTCCTCCATTCCTAAGCATTTCTCCTGAAATTTTCACCTTTGTGAACTGGCAACTGCTTTGCAACTTCTCTAAAGATGTTACTGCTCTTACATCTTTTCTCATCTGCCTTCATGGAAAAAATCTGTTCATAGATTATTCTTTTTGGTATATTTTTATTGTTTTATTTTTCAAATTTTGTTTTAAGTTAAACTCTGATTTAGTTCTCAGATTGTTTACCAGGTTGTTGTGTGAATGTTGCTACAAAAACTCAGCTGTCTTCCATGTGACTCCTGTGCTGTAATCTGACTGCAGACTAGTTTGTGAGTGTACATTGCTGGAAGTTTAAAAAATCCTAATGAGTTATTCGTTCACCGAATATTACCACAGCCTTGTGTGGGTATGGGTGACCAGGCTGTAGTGCCACTGGCACAGGCACTGTTTTAAATCACTTTATTTGCCGTGTAAGAAGTTGCCATCCAAGGAAGAACCAGGGCTGATGATATACCGGAATTGAATCTGAAAGTAGGACATCTTGTGAAGTACGAAATACCTCAAGCACTCTGGTGATGGAATCCCAGCTAATCTGTCTCAAAGGGACCATGGACATTTTTGGGGATAGCCAAAATATAAAGGTTAGAGGATATTTTGGCATCTGATGGAGTCTGAAACACAGAAGGTTCACCTGTCACCTTTTTGCTACCCCTTCAGGATGCTGGGCACAGTATTTTACATGACTTCAACTCTTTAGCTAGTTTCTGTGCCTCACTTTTGAGAGAGACTCCCATAGAATTTTTGATTTACATTGGTTCTCCCTCCCTATCCCAAATAATAGAACCCACACAGAATGGTACTAGAAGTAGGAATTGCATCGTGTTGCTTATAAACCTACATAGATTGTGAAGGATATATTAAGATAGTTTTGTTAAATAGCTTGAGTGTGAGTTGTGCAAATAATTTAACAAAATACGCAATAAGTACAAGGGAATATTACAAAAAACAGAGAAAGTTAAGCAAAATCGTCTGTGGTTTTTCAGGCCATCGGACGAGTGACAACATTTTAGTTTTGGTTTCTGTGCCTGATCTGTCAATGCAGCTATTACGGGGTTTGAGCTGCCTTACCGAGCCCCTGCTTGGGACTGCACACATACTGTTACACTCTTGAGTTTCCCTCTGACATGATGCTAGCTTTCACCCTGAAGCTCAGTATTATTTTATGCCATGTGTTAATTTCCTGCATGAATGCCTTATTTACCTTCATTTAGAGTATTCTGCAGGTGGAAACAGAACAGTACTTACTGGCAATATTTTTGGTGGCAAAACACTGAAGGACAGCTCAGGGTCTTGCATAGCTCCAGGGTATCACCACTGTTCAAGCAATTTGGAGGTGGGATTTGTCATTAAGGAGGACTAGTTTCTTAAATACTGGTGCTTCATAGGACTAACCACAAACACGAACTTTTGCAGTCTCTTCAAAGAGAATGGATCTAATAATTTCTGGGTTCCATTCAAAACCCGCTCAAGTCAATGGGAGTCTTTCCTGGAATTTCAGCCAGTGTTTGATCTGGCTCTCAAGAACATTTCTTTTTGTTTGAAAGTGTCTGGTAAGAAAAACTGAACTCTTGGGGATAAAGTTACAGATTTATGTAGTAATTGAGTAGGGTTCTTTTACTAAATTGTTATTAGGTATCAGTAGCTGTTCCAGCTATTTTTTTCTTTCCTTGTAAGATACAATAGTTACTTCACATTGCTCTGTTTTATTGTTGGCGTTTCTTTTCTCTCCCCTTGCTAGCAGGCTCTGACTTCAGGCACCGGACGCTCCCTGACTGCCCCGGAGAGGCAGGCAGAGGCAGCTCACAGCTGAACGGCATCGAGGAGATAAAGAAGCGAGAGGGGTCTCGGCTTGGGGTTCATAGGTTTATTCAGGGGAAGAACTCCAGAGGCCAAAAGACCTCACACAATGGAGGCACGGGACTTTATAGGCAGGGTAGCCGGGGTCTGAAGCATAATATGAACAAACCAATCGGAAAGGTATGGGGAGGGGCGAGCGTACAGGAGACCAATAAGGTACTGAACAACTTAGAGGCTTCTAAAACAGGACCGTACAAGAGAATTCAAAAGGATTACAGCAGGTAGGATGGAGACAAGGGGCTGATAACTTAACACAAGGCTCTACTAGGAACCAAAACCAGGTCACCACATTTTATGAGCATGATACATGCATCTATACAATTTGTATTAGTTTTCCTATAAATTGGGTGCACTGACTTCAGTAGTTGTAGTTTTAGTGGGTATTCAACAAGGGCAGCTCGATATGCAAATTCATTAAGAGAACCTTACCCAATGCATCAACCTTTGCAGAAGATCCATTCAGTACTGTACTATATAGAGGCATCATTCCTTTGCAGAGTTCCTAGTTCTTTTCCTTTGTTACTTGGGTAGGTTTTGATTTTCAAAGTTGTCTTCTGGGCACTTGCACATATATATGATTTTTCAATTATCTTGGAGGTTTTTTATTTGCTTTGCTTTGCAGTCATTGGATCCTCTGTTAGTGAGCTTCCAAAAAATGGAGCTGGTGTTTTTGCAGTAGTAGGGTCCACATCTCTTCAGTTGCATTTAATGACTAGATACATGGCTAAATTCACTAGGCTGTTTGGGCAATGTGCATTAAATTTTTTATTTTTCCATTTTCTCCTTCACTTTTCTCTTCAAGGGCTAATAAAACTGCTTTTCTGTGTTTAAAACTGTATTCAGCAGTGGAGAGGGTTTAATGTTTATGTCCATGTGAGTTTATGCACTTGTGGTATTGGCTGGTTATTAGAAATGAATATTCACATGTGTATGAATGCATGTGTACCATAATTGTGAGAGGGTAGAAAAGGGATGTAGCTAGATGTAAAGTATTTGTTCTTAAGCTTTTACGTTATGTGCTTCCCTTCACTTCTCCTTCTAGGAGCACGGAAATATGGTTTGTGTTTGCTTTGAGAGTGAATACAGGGGTTGCTTAAATTGCAGCCACAAAAACCTTTTATTACCTTTTGCGTTTCCAGAGCAAAAGTGCAAGAAAATGAAAAGCAGAAGGAAATACTTTTGAAATTAAGCTTATACAATAATAGTGCAGTGATACATTTGAGCAGCCTAGAACTTGCTGCCATGAGATACCATATGAGTCCGAAGTTTAGCACAATTTCTGTGAACGCTCAAGCTTCAGGGAACTTCACTCTAAATTCAGATATAAGAAGCAACTTTACCTATTGAAAGATAATTCCATAATTGCCAATTTCATGGTTTCTTGCCCTTTTCTCTGATGCTGGTCACTGTCAGAAAGAGGGTATTGGACTAGATGAATTGGTCTGAATCACGATGACAATGGCTGTATTTGTTATTGTGAGGAAATAATGATTTCTGCTGGTGTCTTACCAATAAAAGCACTTCTAACACATATGCACTAGACTGAGAAACATTCTGATGTGAATGTGAAAACTGACAAACATTGTGTTGATTTTAGAATGAGCAACTTTAACATGCAAACTGATCAGCCTGTTTTTTATTGGAGAAAAATTAAATAATGTTTTGTGCCTTTTTAAGAGAAACATGATTCAGAGTTCTGCTTAAGCTAATGCAAGTTCAGGGTTAGTAAATAATGTAGATTATGGAATGGGTAGAGCATTTCAGATGAGCAGCTTATGACCTTTTCAGGAAAACAAACCTGAAATTTCTCCCAAATTTCAAATTTTTATCACAATGATTTTAGGTCTATAACTTGGGCTTCTAGGCCATATGGTAATGCAAATAATAAACTGTAATAACATGGGTAAATGTATTATTTTTTCCTGTTGTTTACTCTTTTCCTAGCTTCAGTAGTAGCAGCAGAACTAACAGTTCTTTTAAAGTAGTGACTAGTGCACCAGAGATGAGTAGATATGCTTCATGTGAAACTTTCCTGCAGCAGGTTACACATAGGGCTTTGGCAGCTTTTTTTGTTGTATTTTCTTCTTCTTCTGTAAACACATTCTCCACTAGGTGTCCCAAGTACAAGGAATGTAAGATTAATGTCTTCTAGTTTTAAACTTCGACTATTTTCCCCATGTCAAGCATTCCTCATACTGCTACATTTGCTTACATTTTAAGGATTTATTGTATTCCTGACTAAGTACTTCTAGAAAACGGATAACAAAAGCTAAAACAGACACAACATACTTTAAGTAATCTTCTTCATGGTTCCTGACTCATATCCATTTAAAATTGATCACAAGGATATCACCAAGGCATCTATAAACACCTAGCTGCAGAAAGAATTTTGTTAGGTCTGTCCTTAAGACCTAAGGGAAAAAAACCATTCAAACCTTATTTTAGAAAACAAGCTGATCCCTCTGGCACATTTGAATCCAAGATAATTCTTGAAGTTTCCAGAAACTTGTGAGAAAGAGAACCAAATTTTTCAAAATTTTGTGTAAGAATATACATCAAACCTGTAGATTGTTGAACATGCTGCATACTTCTGTGCTGTGGAGAAAAGAGTTTTCATTAATGAGGACTCATTGGAACCTGTAAAAATATTTGGCAAGGACCTTGAATTGTCATTGGAGATTCGAAGGCATGAAACAACAAAATATACATATACTGTGTACCATTTGTGGGGACAGAACAGACTGATGCAAACTCCTGCTGAGAGGGAGCCAAGATGATCAGATCTGCTTGGTCATAAAATTTATTCATTGGCAAGCTTGCAGTTTAGAATGTCAAATTATTAGGTCCTTCTGGCACGGTATGATTTTCTTAATTATAATAAGTTTACAGATTTTGTTGATGAGGTCACCACAGGAGCATAGAAAAGAATTTAAATCCCTAATTGCTGAGGGACAGTTAGTAGCAAGAGCACCTTTACAAACAGCTCTAGATACTGTGGTTACCCTGTTACAGTCAATGGAAATCTGTGTGGTAATGAGGCGCTGTCTTCTTGGCTCTGGAGTTCTGAGATCCCAGGAGCAGTATAGTCATCAGAGGAGGATCTTCTGTTTGGATGATGCAAATCAGTTCTGCATGAAAAAAGGCAATGCCCTTCACACTTTGGAGGATTTATTAGCCATTTTTTTCGTTTCAATGTGTATATGACTGCAGAAAAAGAGAACAGAATTTTCTGAGAGCTGGTCCATGTACAGGGTAGGAAAAAATGAAGAAATTTCTTCCTTGGGATGGCAGAAATACTCCATTTCTTATTGATTTAATGTAGTAACAATCCTGACAAGTCTGAGTTACCATTTTGCCACGTGTATGGATTTGTGTCACTTTTCCTTGCATTACAAGCTACCTTTTCTCATTCTTGGTATTGAAGTACTCAACAACATAGACTTCAAGGTCAGAGAACGTTGTAGGTTGCCTCATACCTGTCCCCAGCTGTTTTATCTTCCCCTTGGAATCCACTTTTCCCAGAATCTGTTTCTAGAGGAAGTGAATCTTCTCTGTGATCTGCAAGAGGGGAAGTTACTCATGAATAAGGAAGAGTTTCTGTTCACACTGTTTCATGACTTTCCCACACAAAGGAGGGCTTGAGAGCCCTCCCTACCTTCATTACCCTGTTCTAATTCAGAAAGACCTCCAACACTTTGTTATATTCTCAGATGATAGTAAATACTTGACAACATGTACAGATCAGTTTGCATTTTTTCATATGGCAGTCCTCCTAACTGTGTCTATGCTTGATAAGCAACATTACCTAAAAACATTTTAGAGACACAATTTAAACATAGAGTTGGCAGTTCTCTCCTTATTTACTTCCAATACAAAGGTCCTGGCAAAGTAAAGACAAAGAAGATATTATTTTTAAAAAGACCATGATGACCTGTGTGGTTTAGGAGGTGTAAGCCTTCATGTTATTGTCTCTTTATATAATTGATATAAGAACATAATGTCCATAGAACAACAGACCTAAACTCTAAGTAGCCTGTAATGCTCTTTCCAACACCTTAACAGCACATATCTTGGGAACAGTGCAGTTAAAGACCAGCCATGTAGTGATGCTTCCCCAGAATATTCTCAGCCTCCAGGAGTTGACCCTGAGACTACCTCAGTTGTTTAGAGCATGGTGGCAATAACACTAAGGTTGTGGCTTCAATCCCTGTACAGGCCATTCACTTAAGAGTTGGATTTGATGATCCTTGTGAGTCTCCTCCAACTGAGAATATTCTGTGATCTGAGTTATAAATCAGAGACAGCTTCTTTATAGTTAATATGTGTACAGGGATTTCTTTAACTGGTAAATTCCTGAAATTCCTGGAACTTTTGTCATTCATCCTGTTTTCTTATCCAGGCCTTGAGTTCTTGCTAAAAAATGCATCCCTATAGATCTCATTTGTTAGCATAATTTCACTAATCATCTGATTAGGGAGACCCTCATCTCAGTGTTTAAATGTTTCAGACTTTATATGTAAAAAAAAAAAAAAATTAAACCCTTCTAGATTTTCCATCAGAATTTGTTTGTTATGAAGTTTATCTGAACATTACCTAAAAAGTTTTCAGAGATTAGGAAGCTATGTGGTAGGGTAACTGGGCCAGAGCCTTAGGGTGATACAGTTCCATCAAGTTGGAACAAGAGCTTTTCCTACCTCTTTGAGAGGCATCTCACTCACTGGCAGATTTATTTAAAGTTGTATGGACTATTAATTAGAGGAGTCTTCCACGATATGTACTCGTTCTGTAAGAGCAGTATTTTTCAGTCTATTTTTAGGGTTGCTCCAAATCCCCAAAGTGTTTAGCTGAAGTCTCTGCATTTAAGTCATTAAGCAAGCATTATAGACTCTGAATGAGAAAGAAAATCTACTTGCTTATACAGCACCAAAAGTCCCTGTGCATTTGTTGTCCATGACTTTATAATAATGCATACCATGTTGTGGCTCTTTTTTTTTTCGCTATATTACAAACCATGATGAAGATTGTGTTCTGCAACAATGAATGTAGCTTTACCTTTCCTCTTCCAGGCACAGAAATCACGGTGCAACCTTTGCCAGGTATTGCAGCATATTTCCTTACTGACACTTTGAAACCTGTGAGTACTTCATGGAGGCACATCATCCTTGGGATGAGGAGCAGACATGTCAAGAAGCTGTATTCAGCTTTTCTATTAATCACTGAAGGCTATTTTGCTTTCAGTTCTGGGCATTTCTGTAGTGCTTACCAGCTCAGCTACTTTTGTGATTCTTTTGAATGTGTTTACACTTTGCTTGACTTTGAGAAAAGTGTAATTGTTTTCTCAGCCCTGGGAATCACTTATAGCCTTGCATACAGAGGAGTAAGCAAAACCAACAATATGTAAATTAACTGCTTGTTTTACCCCAAAGAAACCATATTTGAATGAAATACAATTCCAAGTATTCTAATTTTGCTTAATGCTCTGCAGCAGTGGTTGGGAGAGTTAAATGGTATAATCTTCAGTACTCATCAGAAGCTCTGGGCGAGGAATGAACATTTTGTGGCTTATCAATCAGTGGCTGCCAAAGACCTTGCAAAGAAAAACAAGTTTTGATTGGTTAATGTATGCATTTCTCAAGAATTGTAATCCTCTGAACATAATATATTGTACTGAACAGGTGAGCAAAATACCAACTAACACATTAAGACAAATTTGACACTCCACCATCTACATTTTTTGTAGAAAATATTTACAGCTTTTCTTTCTAAGTAGGCTATATAGAACATCTGTATGAAGAATGGCTCTAAAGTACTCCTGTGCAAATATGTGGCTGTGTCTAGCTAGGTCCTGATTTCAGGATGATCGGGGTATGTAGGACTAGCTTTCCCATCATTAATAGCAAAATTTAAATACCTCCTTAAAGCTTGTAGATCTGAGGAAGTAACTTTCCAAACTAGCTTCTGCAGCCAGTGCCATTCATGTCAAGACATTGGTGCTTTGGGGCTGGGTTCACTGGCACTGCCTTCAGCCTCCTAGCAAAGCAGGATTTGGTTTGTCTGGACCCAAACAGGTCTTATTTTCAGTCTTATTTTCAGCAACAAAAGGAAGTCTTAAAACTTTACATAAAGCTCTCCTGCTGTATATTGCTATTATTCCTGATTCATTAAACACTTTCTTGCTAAAATCAAACTCACAGATTTGTGCAATGGTGGAGAGATATGGTGGATATAATATCTGGAGAGATACATTATTCTTTGAGTCAGTAAGTCCATAAATTTAAACTGTAACATTGTGGCTCTTCAGCAAGAAGAACATCTGATTACAATAGATAAAGTGATTAGAAGCTTTTCTCCTACTTCAATTTAGGATTGATTTTCCTGGGTTAGTTTTGGTGTTTCTTCACCCCATATTAGCCTAAGTAATTTACAGCCAAATGTGAAGGCTTTAACTGACCATTGTTCAGTTCCAGCAGAGGTTATAAGGGAGTTATTGTAGGTTGGTGCACTGCTTGTGTGGAGAGTTTTTGCTTGGGTTATTTTGTACAGCTGTTAGCTCAGGTGTTTTGAGGAAAATCACTTGATGGCTTAAAGAAGAGCTAGTTCATTCTCCTGAATCTGGAGGGGAGAAAGAAGTGTGGTGGAAAGGTATTCAAACAGTTTCAATCCTTCCATGATTTATTTTCATCATCATCACAGAAACTAGACTGGTTACCAATCTGAGTGAAAACAGAATCTAAAGGCTGTGTGATGCTTCCAGATGGACATGACTAAAAGCTTCAGCACACTCAGGTTAGTGAGTTTCTATGGGGGAGTAAGAAAGGTGAGATTCGGCACGTATGGAAGGCTAGCACTGCAGTGGTTATAATGTCATGAGTTTATAAAGATGTCTCAGTGGCCAAAGGTTTAAAAAAGTGCAGGTAGTTATTCACCTCTGGTAAGGGTGAGTGGTTTGTGTAGGTGGGTAGATTAATTAAATTCCATTGTGAGTTATTCTTCTATCCCTCTTCTGAAGATCTCTCTTATCATCTCAGGTCTGTTACTCAGAGTGTGTGGGATGTTGGCTGGAGTAAAATTGTTTTTTTTTATCTGGGTGTAGGAGGTTTACCACTGGATGTGGTTATTTTATGTGACTTTTTTTTGTGGTAGAAAGTTGATGCATGGGAACAAAGAGAAGCCTGTTGAATCTTAAGGTAAATAGAGGATTAAGGACTTCAGCAGGTGTTACTGTTCAGTGCCATATCCCCTACAGTTTTGTAGGGCTGATGTGCCACAGGGAGACTGTGTTAAGTAACCTGGGGTGACAAAACCAGGATGTGAGTGAAAATCCTGAATAGTAATGGTTACTGGGGTTTTATCTTGTTATGGAAGTTGCTGTTTTGTTTGTATTGCCTGTTAGAGATAAAGACTGGACTAGTATTATGATCCCCTGAGTTGGACTAGTACTCTGGTCTCTTGAGGCTTGGAGATGTAGCAGCTCATAGCCCACACTGTAGTAATGGTTCTCAGAGCCTCAATTGCAAGAACTTTGATTCTCAGTAGAGTGGTAGGAAACAGATGAATATAGGGCAAGAAGAAGTATCAGTGAAGTATTATGTCCTAAAGAAAATTATAAATAATCTATGCAAGTGTGCAAGATTAGTGATCTTTTCCTCTTGAAATACAGTCTTTTCATGTCTCTCTCTGTATATGCATACATATCATAAGGGTGACTTGTTTGCTTACATAGGGCTGTCTCCCCTAAAGCCAAGGGAGGAGGTTTCCCTGAGAAATAGAATTAAACCTTTGTCATATTGCATGGTCTGTGCACACTCAAATACTTAAGCACTTTTGCATGAAGGTTTCTGTGTGATTTTTAATATAGAGGTGACATATTTTGAGGTTTGTGTTCAAATAGTCTGTTGCATATTTAAAATTATACTACATCAATGAATTAAGTTGTCAACTTGTTTTTGCAAGCAGCTTGACTATTTATGGTCAGTTTACCTATTGTGAGAAGCCAGACCAGGCTTTGGATAAGTATAGACCAGATTTGTTGGGCAACCCAAACAATTTCTACATATAGAAAAATATGTAAGAAATCATAGAATATCCTGAATTGGAAGGGACCAACTAGGATCTCCAGCTCCGGGATCTTCAAAGACAGCCCCAAAAGTCACATCAGGTTCCTGACAGTATTGTCCAAATGCTTCTTGAACTCTGTCAGGCTTGGTGCTGTGACCACTTCCCCGGGGAGCCTGTTCCATTGCTCACCCATCCTCTGGGTGAAGAATGTTTTTCTAATAGCCAATCTAAACCACCCCTGACACAACTTCATGCCATTCCCTCAGGTCACCACAGAGTGGAAGAGATCAGCTTCTGTCACTACACTTCCCCTCACAAGAAAATTGTGGACAGCCATGAGATCTCCCCTCAGTCTCCTCTTTTCCACTTGAACAAACCAAGTGACCTCAGCCACTCCTTTTATGGTTTCCCTTCTAGACTCATCACCATCTTTGTAGCCCTCCTCTGGCTGATCTCTAATAGCTTTACATAATTTTTTTATATTGTAGCTCTCAAAACTGCCCACAGGACTCGAGATGAGGCTGCCNTGGAAGAGATCAGCTTCTGTCACTACACTTCCCCTCACAAGAAAATTGTGGACAGCCATGAGATCTCCCCTCAGTCTCCTCTTTTCCACTTGAACAAACCAAGTGACCTCAGCCACTCCTTTTATGGTTTCCCTTCTAGACTCATCACCATCTTTGTAGCCCTCCTCTGGCTGATCTCTAATAGCTTTACATAATTTTTTTATATTGTAGCTCTCAAAACTGCCNACATTTGGCCCTGCTGGCTGCCAGGGCACTGCTGACTCAGGTTCAACTTGCCATTGACCAGGACCCCCAGGTCCCTTTCCATGGGGCTGCTCTCTGGTCTTTCATTCCCCAGTCTGTATCTACATCCAGGGTTGCCCCTTCCCAGGTGCCAAATCTGACACTTGTTTTAACATCTGCTAATTTGAGTGTGCTTTAAAAATAAGGAATGTTTTGTTGATGATTGTACTGTAAAAAATTTCTTGCTTTCGATGTGAATTTGTGAATATGCTTTACATGATCTTTGTCTCCTGCAAATGAGCTGAAGAAGGACACAGGACCTTAGTTGCATCAGAAGAAATCTTGTTCTCTGTTATTGGTTAGTTATATCTTCAAGTCCAAGTGAACCACAGGCTAGGTTTAAGTGGCAGGGAAGAGGAGAAATGTATAGTTGTAATTAAGATTTCACAGTGGGAGCAAGAAGAAATCAATATAGAATTCCAGCTAGGGAATCCTAATCTCTAAAGATGTGACCATGATGTTAGTTATTTGATTTAAGATGATAAGATTTTTCATTTTTAAGAAATTGCTCACAGGCTAGTGTAATAAAAACTCTTCTTTTAATAAGGAATCACTGGGTGAAATTCCTTGGCCGGTGTTCTGGAGCAGGTAACTAGTTAGTCACACTTGGGGCCCACAGAACCAAAGACTATCTTTCTTCCTTGGGTCCAAGCTGGTAAAAATATCCTTGCTGAGGATTTAGCAACTGAACAGTTGTGTACAGTTTTATTGAAGCTATGATAGTTTTTACATAAAGCAGAGAAATAGAAGCACTGGACTTAGCATTATTTAATTCTATTGACCTAATACCTACATTGCTGGTGGTCTAGAAGGTGCTCTAAAGAAATATTCATATAGAAAGCTAAATAAAATAAAAATTTCCAGCTTTATGACAAATCTCTACGTGTTCTGGAGGATAAAAAAATGCTTCTGATCAGAGTTTTAGAAACAATGGAATTTCTTTCTCTGACAGCAGAAAAGATCAATTGAAATTTTTCAACCTGTACACTTAGTCCCTGACTTAACCCTCTCAATCAAGAAAAGTGGGTGGTTTTTCTTCCCCTAAATTAGCTCATTGATGAAGGGACCATGATGATCTCTCTAAAGTGCAAGATAATCTTAGAAAAAAAACCAGTCAGCCACTGAAGAATAGCTGTGAAATGAAGAAAATGGGATCAAGTGTGATTGGAAAGATGGTCTTGGTTAAGAACTTTGTTCTTTCTATCTTGCTTAGATTTGTGAAATAGAAGCAGGTCTAAAAAATAGAAATTTACAGCATGATCTATGGTAAAATGTAGAGTACTGCATTTTGAGAACTTATTTTTGTATGCTGGAACACAAAATGCTAAAAGCCTTCAATGTAAGGTGGCTCATCTGCTGATCAGTCATTCTAATGTAGCTCCCCTGAAATCAACTAGTGAAAACCAGTCTCCTGTTAATTTTTCAGATTAGGAGATGACTTTTTTTGGGGGTTTGTTTTATGTATATTGCAATACTTTTGAGAATGTACTGGTTACAGCTGGAGAACATTTTGCAGGACTCTGGAGTCAGTGTTCAATTTAAAAGATGTATTACACATAAGAAACATTTAAGATTAAAGGGTTTTATTTTGGCTGAGTGAATTACTATAGTGCCATTTCAATCTGTAACAGTGTTTACAATAGAAAAGAAAAATCTTTGGAGTTTTTTGTGCTTTAGGAGACCAAAGCTTCAGGAGGCTTTATAGCAATACATGTTCTGAGATAAAACTGTATTTTTATAGCTAAATTCTCAGAGTAGGAGCTGCCTAACTCTCTGAATTAATACTGTGGCTAAGAACTATAAGAGACAGGAAGAATAAAGTTCTTGGAAAATGAGGATGATTAACAGAGCTACCCTTCTTTGAGTGTGCGTGGTCTTTAATCAGCCTTAGGATACATGCACTTTACAGTGTTATTCGGCCCATGATCATGTACATTAGTATTTATAATCTGACAATAAGGGAAGATTAGCTGTAACTGAGAACTGTTCATTTTAGTTGTGACTCCATTCAAATGAAGGGAAAAGCATCTACCCTTCTGTCCTGGGCCGTGAAAGGTAGCAGTGTGGGCGGTTTCCCTAACGCTGCGGGTGTTGTGGCTTTCTGTTTTCTGTCTGATTGCTTCATACTGCTCTTTGCTCGAATTTTTGTACTTTACTGTAGTCATAAAGTGATTGCACACATAAAGAAGAAAACAGGTAAGATATTCTTATGGGTTTTTTAATATTTTTTTACTCTTTGCTTCCTGTGTAGGACCTATTGAATAACTGTTGTCAGCACTTTGGTGCAGGCTGGGTGGATGTGCTTTCTGATGTCTGAAAAGAGAAAACCCTTGTGCTTTCTAGGGCTGATCAGAGGTGCCAGAAATACCAGAGAACTGATACTCAAATGTATTTAGGAAGCTAAAACCTAGGAAATATAATTACAAATGCTTAAGCCCTTTTTTTAAATCTCAGCTTTGTGATTTGAGACATGTTCTTCTCTCCCAAACACTGTGTATGTGTGATGGAAGAGGAGGGTAAAACATCCTCCTTGATATGAATGGGGAAATTGGCAGAATGGGAGCCTCTCTGATAACAACATGGTGAGTTGAAGAGGCCATCCATCAACAGATGGAAGTAGAATTAGGGAGGTGGCAGCCAGCCAGAGAAGAGGGCAAGAAAGCAAAACTGCAGGCTCTGATAGTTGATGTTTTATGCTTGACTTCCAGCATCAGCTGGAATTCTATGCATTGTCTTGTTCCAGCTCCCTCCTCTAGTTAATTTCTTGAGGGCAAGAGACACCTAAAAGCAAATTAGCTCTCAGGACAAAAAATTTAGACAGTGTAGATTGTTTCATTCAAATCACTGGAAATGCAAAACAAAACAGAAAATTCTGGCAGTTTCAGTGCTGCTGTATTTCCCATAATATCTAAATCTTCATACTGTTTCTAGAATTCTTACTTTAGCTGCCTTTTCTGAGACAGTTGTGAGAAGAACAGGCAGTCAGGAATGACAGTGAAAAATGGGAACATCAGTGTTTGTATGATTAAGGTTTTGGGGAACTAGAATTAATTTCAGCCATGGTGTTTGCGTTTGCTTGGACTATTTCTATTTACCAGACAATTAAATGTATGATTCTCTTGCTGTTTCTACTTGGAGAGTTGCTTGCAAAAGAATGCCTGAATGAGATCCCTCATAAATTTTTGCCCTGTTTCCTACTTGATACTTAAAAACACAAATATCCCTTTGTTTTTTTGCTGCTATCACACTATAGTCAGCCTGTTGCCTGGCTATATGGGAATTTTCAGTTGCAGTTTGAAGGAATTTATGGCCCATCGTGGGCACCAACAACATCAGATAAAACAGTTTGAAAGAACTATGGAAAAAATCTTTGAAGTTTCCTCGACATCTCTGACATCAATTTTAATTTCTCATATTTGTTGCCTGTAAGACTCTTGCTGGCTGAGAAAAAGAGGGTATTGTCTTTCATCAACAGCAGGACTGTTTGCCAGCCCTTTGACTCCACAGGAGAATTTTGAGCTTTTGTGAAATTTGCAGTTGAGCAGATGGACAGGACACAGGAGGCGAAAATGACACAAAGGGAGCCCTTGGTTTGTAGAGCACAGTCTGGATCTGTCTCCAGATTATCAGCTTTGTGCCCTCTGCAAACAAGGCTGATACAAAAAAAAAGAGTACAGGACTGAGACAGAAAGAAAATACTGTGATGTGTAAGAGCACAAAATGTGGGTCAAGACTTTCAAACATCCTCCCTAGTTCTTCAAGCTGGATAGGGAATGTGCAAATTGGAAGACTTATATACAAGAAGCTTTGCTGTGCTTTCTTACTCAGCACATGCCTTGCAGTTAGTAAACACACAGATAGCTTTTGAATTGTTTCCACCAAAAAATGTCGAGGCACATCACTGTGACCTTGCAAGACATAGGGTTCCTTTCTAGTACAGCTTCACTGAAGATTTTCTGAGCAGAAAGCACTAGCATGTGCAATCTGGCTCATACTTCACATGGTGACCCTGAAAAAATGATTAATGCAAGAGGCTAGCCTTTCCTCTTCAGAATTAGGAATAGAAAAGAGGTTAATTCATGGGAAAGGGAAGGAAAAAGAAAGAAAAAAAAAAGAAGAAAAGAAAAAATTAGGAAGCACACTGAGGCTTAAGAAGTCATTTGGTTGTCTCCCTCCTGAAAGGCTTCTTCCTTTGTTGGAGGCTGAGGTATTGGCACTTGACCCACAGGACTTTAAAGGAGAAACTCATGACAGATTGTTCCCAAAGGATTTCTTTGATACTGTAGTCAAATAGTCATAAAAATTCCAGAGCTGCTGCTGGAAAAGCAGGGGGCAGGGTAGGAAATAAGCTGAAAAATGAGAAAAGCTAATAGTAAAAAGGAGTCTGATTCTTTCCCCTTAGGACAAGACATGTAGATAAATGCAGAGGTCCTTGAAGGAAAACTCTGAAATGTCAATGATGTGGCAATGAAAAAAGCCCCACCCAACCAAATCCACTGATTTTATTAAAGCATTGCTCTTCTGGTGTAATATTAAAAATAAATTTAAAAAGTAAGGATTCAATTGACAGTGTATTCTCTCTCTCCCTAGCAGTAACTCCCCACTTGATATTCTTCTGGAGATAAGATGTTAGCAGTGGCCTTGGCAGTGAAGTATTAACCCTGACCCTCAGTGATCTGGTTTCTGTAGCTCTAGAAAGTCAAGGTCCATGGGGAAATAGATATGTCAAAAGGAAAACAAAAAGTTTTATGTAACAATAAAAGAATATCTAAACATTATATTTTCTTTCTTTCAGCCCAATCGTGTAATGCATGATTACTGAAACACCAGGCATATATTAGCCCCAAGGGGACAGAGACGGGGAAATTCAGTCATCTTTTTTCCCCCTTTCTGTTTTATGGAGAGGCTCCCCAGGAGGAGAAATTGTCCTGCTTTAAGTCAACATAAAATGTCATTTTTACTCTGCAAAAGGAAAGCATGCCCAAAACTGAGATGAGATTGCCTACATAGAAATTAATGAGCTTTGTTTTAACATGATATGCAAAGGAGACTTTACCAGTGAAATGACTTACCATTATTGCATCATCAATTGAATCAGACCTGCCAGTAAAATTTCTAGATCACATATAGAGGGTACCCAAGTCTCTGCCCAGAGACCTCAAAATAGGATTAATCTCAACTAATTCTTGATACCTACAATGTGGAGATTTGTCTGCAACAGCTGATTATTAAAAGTTTAGACAATGAAAATAATGAATTGGAATGCAATTTGATGTATTTGCTTATTCTATTTTTTATTTATATTTTATATGTCTTTTATTTTATTTTTAATTGTATTTGATTGTAATTTGATTAAATGAATTGTTTCCAGATACTACCTGTTTCTCTTCCTCATCTCAAACAACAACAAAAAAAACCCCAAAACAGCAAACCAACCCAAAACCTAGGGTGAGCATCTTAAATGTAGTCAACTACAATAACCTACAAAATAGGCTTGTTAAATTGATGTGTTTCTGAGATTGAAGTCAGTTGTGTTCCTTACTGATGCAG
Organism: Edolisoma coerulescens; assembly: GCA_013397115.1. Lineage (NCBI taxonomy): Eukaryota > Metazoa > Chordata > Aves > Passeriformes > Campephagidae > Edolisoma > Edolisoma coerulescens. Next base: position 860,276 of record VWZW01006375.1, read on the forward strand.
AGTAAAAGAGAGCTGCTCCCAAGTTTGTTTTGAGGGACATAAACTTTCATTTGGGGCACCACAAGGACAGGCATTCAAGGTTCAGCATGGGTGGAATACAAAATCTGTGCCCCAAAGTGTTGGACAGCAGTCCTATCAATGCACACCCAGCTTGGTATTTTGTGTTGTTGGGATTTAATGGATGTTTTATTTCTTTGGTCAGCAAAACTTTTCTTAAGAGCTTAATTCCCAAGTTACTTGAGCTGAATCTCATTAAATTTTCCAAACCTGTTTCATTCTGAGAAACATTCAATAATGCTTTTGCTGGCCTCTTGATATCATGGCCACATGTTTCTAAGCAGGTGTTTGTATGCTGGAAATAATAATTTAAATTGATTATCAAATCACTTATGCTTCACAGAATATTGGGTACAAGTGTGTTACTGTAGCAGGAAATTAGTCAGCATTTGGGTTGAAGAACCTGAAGTACTGTTTCAATACGTAGTGTTAAATCCTCAGCAGCAGTAATGCTGCATTACTTGGCACTTACAGCCCTTGGGCCAGGGCCAATGCCTGATTGTGATCTGTACAATATATTCTACATCCTAGAAGTTATAGGAAACAAAGCAACTGCATGATTTATAATTTTTCCTAAAAGTATTTGTGAAAGCTTAGTAAGGTGCTATGGCAATTAAAATAGCCTGTAGGTTTGCTAGTTGAAATTAAGTTTGTGGGTTCCATTCCAAACTTCTGATTTGTTGCTCATAAACTTTTGTAATATTTTCCTCCTCATTCTGACTTTTTCCAGTCATCTTTCTTGCCTGAATGTTGTTCTGGTGGTGTTTTATTGTGGACTTTTAGCAATAATAACAGTTCTATCATTTTTTAGTGTATGAAAGCTAGGGGAAAAAACCTTTCCTCTTCAGTGAATCTTTGGATTTGTGCTTAAATGTTCCTCTAGTCAGTGAGGTGGGAGATAGAAAGCTGAAATAACCCTTACTGTGGAAAAGTGGATTTTTTTTTCTGGTGAAAACTGGATTTAGTTTGAGCAAATGAGGAGGAAACTGCAAAAATACACACATGCACTTTTTGTGTATTTTAAATAACCATTTTAATGTGATTTTTATCGCAGAATATGCTCAAATAAAAGTGGATATTAACCAAGGGCTTTGCAATGGAAAAGCTGTCAGTTTTATATCCCAAATAGCACACACAAATACTGAGCAATAGCTTTTTGCTTACAGCGTTTCCATAGCTCTTATTTTATCAGTGTCAAATAGATCACTGCGTTTTCAATATGTAGCTGTTCCACATTAACCCTGAGCGTAATCAGGCAACTAAACTTTGTACAAGAGGGAAAGCTAATATCCATGACAACATATCTAATTTTCATGAGTTGTACCTAGGTCTTTTTGTGCTAGAAAACAAACTTTATTTAGTTTTTGTAGGCTTCAAATGCAACTTTTTGTTAAATTTTCCCCCAGAAAAATATTGCAAGTTTCACAGCATCTCTAAATCATAGACTGGCTTGGGTTGGAAGGGGCCTTGGAGATCATCCAGTTCCACCCCCCTGCCATGGCAGGAACACATTTCACTAGATCAGGTTGCTTGGAGCCCCATCCAGCCTGGCCTTAAACACTTTCAGGGATGAGGAATCTCCAGCTTGTCTGGGCAACCTGTTCCAGTGCCTCACCAGCTTCACAGTAAAGAATTTCTTCCTAATACCTAATCTAAACCTACGGTCAGTTTGAACCCATTAGTCCTGTCACTAAATGCTCTTGGTAAATATTCTCTCTCCATCTTTGTTGTAGCCTCCCTTCAGGTACCAGAAGGAATTAGGTCACCCCATAGTCTTTTCTTTTCCAGAGTGAACAGCCCCAGCTCTTTCCTCATAGGAGTGGTTCTCCATCCCTCTGATCGACTTGGTGGCCCCCTTCTGGACTCTCCAACAGGTCCATGTCTTTCCTGTGCTGAGGACCCCAGAGCTGGACACAGCACTCTGGGTGGAGTCTCATGAGAGCAGAAGGAAGGGGGAGATCACTCCCTCGACCTTCTGGTCATGCTGCTTTTGATGCAGCCAGGATACAGTTGGCTTTTTGGGCTGATGGCAACAAGGTTGCAGAAATTCATATGATTGATGTGAATTCAATCCCTGTACCAATGTTCTTAAAATTTCAGCTCTTTGGTGTCATGTGAATTGCAGTGGAAAGGTTAGTCAGTTGTTGAAATGAATGTAGTGCTATTAGAAGATACACACTGATGTTCTGGGAGCTGGTGTGTTTTCTTTTGTGCAGTACATTGACAAAAGATTAGTTATGTACTTAAAAATCTATGTTATGAAAAGTTAGAGTTTCAAAATGAGTTTTGTACAACCATGGTTAATGTTCTGTGTTTGAGATTCCTGGTCTGTGATCAATGGTGTGTTTTTGAAACTCATACATGAAAGCTGAATTAGTGAAAGAAGCATTTATCATCTCTGTCTTGGGCTTCTGATTCTGTCCTGGGGTTTCTGATAGAACCTATGATAGTAACATGATTGTTTCTTTTTAAAATGCAATAAATTTCTATAAATCACATTGATACTTGTGTTCAGTGTAAAAAAAAAAAAATTATGAAACACCTTTTTATCTGTTACTCAGATCTTTTAATAATAAGTTTGTTTGTTTTTCAAGAATGGGAGGAGGCAGGGCGATGGAAGTGGAAAAGGCCCAAAATATTCTGTAGAAAGAGATGGGTGTGTCATATGGCAACATCCATCTTTATTGACCTACAACTGAATACCCTTTGTCTCTCATTAGCTTCAAGAGGAAATTGAAATATTTCCAAATGCCATCAGAAATAAAGAGTATGAATTGGTTGACAGAGTATTTTGAAGAATAGAGTGCAAAGCTGTTAATGAGCTGTAGTGGTTGCCTTCTCTAAGAAAGAAAAGTTGCTTTAATCAGAAAGGTCATGCATGTCAGATAGCATTATTGTTTCGTCTGTTCACTTGACTCTACTTCAGTCTGGGGGAATTAAGATTTCAATGAACATTATTAATAGTTAAGACACATGTCTGGAGATGTGGATGCTTCTGCATTCAGCTCTGCCAAAATTTCACTTTTGATTTATTGGCATTGCTGTTAAGTACTGCTTAAATACAACCAGCTTATATGTGCCACCGAAACCCCTAGAGTCATGCAAGTGTTAAATTTATAGCACAGAAAATACCTTAGGGATTGGTGAAGCACAGCTAGATCCACCTTGGGCTTGAATGCTAGGAGCACTTCCATCATCACTGAGGTTTAAGTGATACAGTCATATTTCTTAGATATACTGGAAAGAGAATGGAAGAGTTGTGATTCACTTATGTTGAGACTCAATTAATTTGGGAATTATCTGTGGATAGCAATTCCCTGCAGGTGGTCACGCTGTCCTAGAGTTTGTACTTGTTTGATGATCCAGGGGGTTAGATAGGCACCTGTTTGGAGGGGGTGCTCCAAAGACACTCTAAATATGGACGTTACTCCTTTTTTCTCCTCCCTGGTACATTCATAATTTTTGTGGATCTGCAAGCTGTGTTAAGGCTGTCCATTATTAGTCACTGCATCAAAATTTTTTGGAAATATTAAGGAAATTATGAATTTTTTTTTTAAAAGTGTTTTGAATGTTTTTTCATAATGGGATCTCCTAAATAGCAGAAAGCTGCATGTGGAGTAATTCAAGATACTATCTTTACTTTTTGTCCTATTTGGGAGGGTTTTTGTATGACTGTAATTTTATTATAAATGTGCATGCAGAAAAAGGATATGTTCATCCATTAGGAGCTCACAAAACTGGTTTTGCCCCCATAATGGAAAAAACTGTGAAGTGGGGGAAAAACCCCAGCACTGTTCATTGGTCCTGAAAGTGTTTGGTGAATTGTATCCTGATGAGCATTTCACCAGTGCAGGCTGACTATATTCCTGAAAACTCCTCTAGCCAGAGCAGGAAGACATCTGTCAGGTTCCACAGGAATCCCTGTCCTAGCAGAAACAGTAGTGTTGCTGTCTGAGTTCTCTTGACCTGCAGCGAGGCTAGACTGTGCAAAAAGTCCTTTATCACAGCTTGAGTGAAAAGGAAGGATAGTCATCTTGTGTCTGTTATTTCTATATAGGTACTGGGAAGGAAAAGGAACAGAAAAATGAAATGGAAATATATTTATCTTATTGATGCTACTTTAAGACTTTTTATTGGACTGAGGTCTGCTACAGGAAAAGTTGATAAAGGCTAACATGGGAAATGATTGCTTTCAGAATTACATGGCAGTCTTGCCATATTGTTTCTTTTCATTGTCTGGGAAAGGCTGTACTTTGTGGGTTTCTTTGGTTTTTTTCCTTAATATTTACATTGGCTATGTTTTGTCCACTTTGGTTCACCTCAGTGAAAACTGGAGGTTTCTTTGCTTTTTTGTTTTTGGGGTTTTTTTTTTAATCCTAAGGTTTATTCTGCTTCCCCACCTAAGCCCTTTCATTAAGTCCAGTGAAAGTTGGTTATTTTTAACTCAGCTCTTGAAACCCAGGTTATAGAATCCAGTTGGGTGGTTTAGAAAGTGAGATGAATGTCCAGGTACCCAAGTTTAGAAGAGGGTCAGTGCAGCTGCAGAGGAGGAGTGTATGGATGCACACTAAGAGCTTATTAGGATACATAAAAATTATATAGTCTTTACCTGTGGGAACTATTGTGCCAAAGTGAGCATCTAGAAATCACTGAACTTCCATTCAACATTCCGTTTTAAATGAAAAACCCCCACATCAATCAGCTCTTTTTTGCTGTAGCTTTTTTCCTTGTGTGAACCCGCATCCACATCCATTTAAGGTATTCTCAAATATGTTTGGATACACAGTGAAGATGATTCTTCTCCTTTTAAAATTCTCTTCTTACCTGAGCAGTTTGCAGCTCTAATGAAGGTCTATATTCTCTATACAAATTTTCATCTCTTTTCATCTTCCCCAAGAAGGATGGGGAAGTAGCTGTGCAGCCGCTAATTACTGAGAGATTAAAATAGACTTTGTGATAAGAAATGAACCTCAGTATTACTTTTTCAAGCCAAAACTGATAAAGAAGGTAGCAGCAAATACTCCTTTTTGGATGGCCAAGAGGTAACACCAAAATTGAATGTGCTACTATCTCAACACAAGGGTAGCTGTAGGATGTGACAACTGTGATTGTGTTGAAAAGCCAACAGGGTTTTAGCATCTGCCAGCTCATTCTGTTTGCGATGTGACAAATATCTTCACCAAAGGAAAGCTAGAAATACCTACATTAACAGTACCCAAGTCTCTCTTTCCCTAACTGATTTTTGATGCTGAAGAAAACGAGCCATACCAGCAAGGATGGCTATAGGTTAACTTTTGCAAGGTGAAACTTTATGTTATACTGGCAGAGAGAAAACCTGAAGTTTCCCAGCATAAATGCTTTAGATCATGAAGGAAAAAGAAATAATCATAAACTTCTTCCTCATGATATCTTATGCAAGCGTGGCCTGGTTTAAATGCTTAATGAAGGAGAAGACTGAAGATTAAAAATAGTACAACTTTTCTTCTTTTATTTCATGAAGAGAAAAGAAATAATCATAAACCTCTTCCTCATGATATCTTATGCAAGCGTGGCCTGGTTTAAATGCTTAATGAAGGAGAAGACTGAAGATTAAAAATAGTAAAACTTTTCTTTTTTTCCTTTTCCTTTACTTGCGCTGTTTAGAGGTACGGTGGTTAAATGAGGGTGTACTATCCAATAGCATTTCACACCTTTGCAAGAGAGGTGCCAAAATGTCACTGTTAAATTTCTGTAGCCTTCTATTGTGGCAAGACAGATAGGAGCAAAAGCAGCATTTTACAAGTTGCCTAAGAACATCCCTCAGGGCACCTGAGGTGCTACAAGTCAGATTAGACTTGTCCCAGAAATCAAAACTCTGAGCTTGAATGGCTGTTAGCACAAGTATCAATCTTGTACCTGTAGAAAAGAAGACGGAATGTGATAATTTAAAATATAATTGTACTCTCATGTCCTCTGTCTTCAGTGCAGCTATTATTAATAATACATAGGTGCTTATTCTAGTCAACTGTGATCTGCTAAATTCAAAGCTTAAATAGTTACCTTTTTAGATTTCCTCTGATGTCTGTAATTTTATTGTACAAGTTGTACTTTGTTACAGTAAAAAAGTGATGATGATGATAATAATAATAACAATAATAATAATAATTCTGTAAATAAAAGCCTTAATAATATTTCTTACCCAATCAGCCTTAAGCTGCATTTGCATCCATCTTGTTGCTCTTATCCCTCTGACATGTCCAGAGCAGCCTTAGTGCAGATGTGGTACCAAGGCTGCTGCTGGAGACCTGAGCATTGGGAGCTCTTGGTGCTTTGCTTGCCCTCTAGTGGCATTGGAAGAGCTGGGGGTTACACTGCTGACATCCCTAATCCTGGGGGTGTTCAATCAATGAAGAAGCAAACCCAAGCGGTTTTGTTAGCAGAGCATCTTCTTTCTACCTTGCATTTGATATTTGAATCTGTCAGGTACAGGAAATAGTTTGAATGCAAAGAGCTTTCTTCTCTTGAATGCATCCAAGAAAATTCTTTGGCTGCAAGGGGGAAAGCTGTTCTTCCAAATGAAGTTACTGTTTACAGGGATGCTCAACACATTAGAGACAGAAAATTGCAATTGAAAGAGATATGAGCATTGTCTCATTCTTGTGTTACTAGAAGACTTCTTTAATTTTATAACTGAAAAATTTTTTTTGACATTTTTACTTCTGTGATTTCTGTAGAATAATGTCAATTACAATTCATTAGCTGTCTTTTAATTTAAAGACATGATGAAATTGCAGTTTCATCTCAGCAAATTTCCTTAGCTGAGTCACAGAAGAAATAAACATTTCTTGATTTGCCTTGACGTAGTATCCTTTTTCTCTAAATCGTATTTTGATACATTTGATAGCTATAAGTATCTTCTGCCACACACAATTAAAATCTTCTGTCCACAGTGAGATGGTTACTATCTGATTCCTAGAAAAATGACCAAAATGCCAATTCAGATTGTGATTATGCAGGAAAGTCATCCGCAGAATAATGCCTTCCATTCATTGCTTTTTGGCACTAGATGTAATTTATCACTGTTACATATACTGCTAACAATTGTTACCCTTCATTTACTTCTTTTTTTTTTTTTGGAGTTCAGTCCTTAGGAAATTAACTATGTGGAGATTGTCCTTTCTCAGACCAGCACAGATTGTGGTCTGTGCATGTGTAAGACATACTCTTAAGGACTTTTTTTCAAATATGTATGTCTCAATTCCAAGATATTTTCAGCCCATTCTCTCTGCAAGTACAAAACCTCTAAGCTGTACCCACTCTTGTAGCCACTCAGGTTGTTTTTTTTAGGATGGATGCTATGATTGTGTCTATATTCAAAATAATTCCTTGGTCTTTGGAATGAGAACATATATTTCATTAAAATGTTTACACATTTTCAGGTGCTGCTTTTGCCTGTAACAGCTAGCATTCTCAAGTATTTGTGTTTATGTGTATGCAGAGATCAGGAGATAAGATGCTTGGATGAACATTACAAATGAGCAGTTTGCATGCAGTCACCTGTTCAAGTAAGCCAGGAGATTTTTGGGTAGGTTCCTCTGTGCCAATAATTCCTTGAATATTTATACCTGGGGTAGGAAGTGACAGAAGACTGTCTACAATTATCTATTAAAGAATTTTTGCACCTTTTTTAGTCACCAACAGCAGCCTACCTAGTTCTCCTGAACCTTGAAATCTTGGTTCACTTGTCAGCTTCTATGTTACCATGAGGCTGTACAGGAGTAGCTCCTTTGGATAACTTGTTCTAGCAAGAGGAATTAATTTTTATCGTGAGTAAAGGCTGGATTGTTCCTAGTGAATACACATACAAAGCAGTACTCAACACTTTCTTTTTAGTTGTTTTCATCAGATCACCTCTCTTTCTGAGTAGGAGGTGATGTTTACCTGTGAAATCAAGTGTTATCACAAACCCAGCTTCTCCTGTAATCTGCAGAACTAATATGGAAATTAAATGGATTTGCATGTTTTGTTTTGTTTTCCAAGGCTGTTGTATGCTTGATTCATGAATAAAAATTCATTTACACACTATACTGTTAAATTAGTTTTTGGAAAGAACAGAAATAAAAGTGAGGAAAAATGCTTTATGGTATTGCATATCTTGAAGCTTTTTTGCCTCAGCAGTATAGTACTCCCTTTTGTCCCTGGTTTTCAGATAGTTTGCCTTTTGTTGCGTAAGACATGATGCTGAGTAAGACAATACTGAGAAGAGTGAAGAGATTGGTATATAGAAAGTGAAAAACCAACTAGAATTCTTCAAAATGGCCTTTTTACCACGCCTATCATCATCTGAGGAATATTTTTCCTCAGGGAAAAAAAAAGTCTTTTTTCAGCTTAGTTAAGGGGAGATGCCTCTTGGAAAGTTTTATTGCCAGCCCAAGCAGCCCTTTTCATTGCTGTACTTGCACCATTGGCAGCATCTGTTTGGCTGCATAGAGTTGGCGTGTCTGCATGAGCTGTAACTGCATATTCATTACTGTGTTGAAGTATTCTTGAACAGTCAGATCATTGGAAAATTACTTCTTGTTTTTGAAACTCTGGGTACAGGGACTTCTCTGTACTAGGCAAATGTATGGAAAAGCATGCATTTCCTAGTAGTAAAAAATGTATAGCAGAGCTCCTAACCCAGTTTACTACCTTCAAGCAAATAATTTTCATAAAATATTGCATATGGCATCCTGTATCAAAAATCATGTAGCCATCAGCACTAGAGGAGTGATTTTCCTCCAGGACTTGGCACTGGTGAGGCTGCATCTTCAGTATTGTGCCCCATTCTGGGCCCTTCACTACAAGAAAGATATTGAGGTGCTGCAGTGAGTCCATAGAAGGGCAACAGAGCTGGTGAAGAGTCTAGAGAGTAAGTTTTATGAGGAGCAGCTGAGGGAGCTGGACTTGTTTAGCCTGGAGAAAAGGAGGCTCAGGGGTGACCTTATTGCTCTCTACAACTGCCTAAAAGGAGGTTGTAACCAGGTGGTGACTGGTCTCTTCTCCCAGACAGCTAGACAACTTGACAGGACAAGAAGAAATGATCTCAAAATGTGCCAGGGAAGGTTCAGGTTCAACACCATGAAGAATTTCTTCACTGAAAGGGTTGTCAGGCATTGGAATGGGAAGTGGTGAAGTTGCCATCCCTGAATGTGTTCAAGAAACAACTGGATGTGGCACTTAGCACTTTTTTTGGTTGACGTGGTGGTGTTCAGTCAAAGGTTGGACTCAATGATCTTGGAGTTCTTTTCCAACCTTAATGATTCTATATAAACCCACTTGACTGGAAGCTTTGAAGTTGGCATGTGATTCACTGGTATCCATGTATAATTTATGTGGGTTTTTTATATGGTACAAATGTCATTCTCTTAGATTCATTCTTCTGCTGAGGAGTTGACCTCTTTAATGTCCATAGTAGACATATGAATAGAATCATGGTGATCCTAGGGTATGTACGTCTTTTCATAGCAAATCAATTCCAACTGGCAACAGAACCTCCAATCACAGTGACAAGAGAAAGGTGAAGATAGACTGAGCCTGCTTAGAATAGATACCCCAGCCATAAAAATATGCACACGATTCTAGAAACTAATAACACTCTGTCAAAGGAGTGCCTTGGTAGGAGGGCATAGATGAGTGTGGAGAGACTGGTAAACTGCATTAACATGGAGAGCTTCCAGTGCTGCTGCTTGGGCATCAAAACTCTTAGAGGATTTTCAGTCAGGGCCTCTGACAGACAATGGGTAACAAACACTTTTTCTGTAGAAACAAGTTATTTCTTCATGATGCCCTGGAGCTCCGTTTTGTACCTTGCTGGCATTGCCATCATACATTGCCACTGCTAAGCAGCAGCTTTGAAGGTAAATGGGCAAGAAGCCTAGTTAAGTTACCAAAAAAACACCCAACAAAAACCAAAAACCCAAAAAAACCAACCCAAAAAAACCCCAAGGAAGACTGTCACAGTAATACCTACTGAGTAGTGTGATTTTGTGGGAGGAAGCTCCTACTTGTGTTGTATCCAGTAGTCAATGTACAGATATACTCATAGATGGAGAATTTTCTGAGAAGTAAAATACTTATTTAAAATATTTCAAGTGGACCATGAAATTAAGTACAGCATATTGTCAGCCCTGTGGGAAGTTCTCTTGACCCTTTAGGTAAAACCTAAAGTGTCTGTTATTTCTGTGTCAATTTATATGGCATGGCACCTGACTGCTTTACAAGTTTGAAATAATTTTAAATATTCTCTGAACAGGTTTCTTTTGATTTTTAAAGCTTTGGTCACAGTGTGTGTTCTGAGCACAATGAAGTAGAGAAGTGGAGAGAATTCTGTTTTCATCAGTGGTCTCCACAAACTGTCATTAAAAAAATGCTTAACAGAATGGCTTGTAATATTTTTTTCTTTATGGGAAAAATAGACTTAATTTATGGTTATATATTTACATCACATCTTAAAATAAAATCTGCATAGTAAGACTGGTTTCTTGTTTTTGTTTTACTGCTAGGATTGAGAGTTTAGTCACTTTTAAGACTTGAAAGCATTTCAGTTTGTGAGATGTAAATAATGTTAGTGTTTTCACACCCGCTATGTTTAAATAGGTTTAACAGCCACACCATCCAAACTCTAGATACGTAATAATGAGGCTTCTCATAAGACAAGGTTTTTTTCAATTCTCTGATAGAAAATGATCTTTGTCTATCATCTGATTCTGCATTACTAGGGAAGTCCTGTTTTGTTCCCCCAGAATGAAGATGTGGGGTTTGAGCATTTATTTTGATATGTTAAACTAAATTCTCCAGTCATCAGAGTTAGTGCAAGACTTGGAACCTCACAGGAGTTATTGACATAAACCAAAGGAGAGAGGTGAAGATGGGTGGTCTTACTTTGATCTTTCCTTTTAAAATAACAAATGAAGCAAGGCTTCAAAGTGGAAAAATGATGCTGAAGTAACTTGAGGCTAGACTGTTCACAGAAACTGCTAGCTGGTAGTCTGAGCCATTAGCAGTTAACCAGATTGAAAATCTGCATAATGTAGAAATCCCGATAGAAGTGCATGAAAAAGCTTGTAGACACAAAATTTGAAAGGCTGCAAACCAAAACAACGGCCTCTTCCTGATGGTAGTGGAATTCATGAGGGAAACACTACTACATCTACATTTCCTTCACACTTATTTAGAAGGTAGCAGCTTGCTAGTTTGGTTTTTGTCCTCTTACCCATGTTTGGGTAAGATTTGAAGTGCTTAAAAAACCAAAATCAACAACAAAGATTTCCTAGAAAATAACAATAGAATTGATGCTGGCATTTGTTGTCCTCCCCAAATGTCAAGATATTCAATAATACGCACCCTGAGAAATCAAGGAGTATAAGTTGGGAGGAAATAGCAGAACAGGCAGTTTCTACAAGGCATTAAGGACAGACCCACAAAAAAGGCCCAACTGAGGTGGGAACATAAACGTCCTCTGAACACAGTATTTGCAGCAATTTTAGAGAGCCAGCTAGTATGTCTGAGCTCTAGCAAGCCATTAGCTGAAAAGACAACTACATGCATTTTTAATGTGCCTCATTTGGATCCTTCACATCCTGACCAGTGTTTGTGACTCCTTGAAAACACTTTGTAAAGCTATTATGGTATTTTGTTTAAGAACATTTTTTCTGTTTGGAGAGAAGCCACTGAATAGAATGAGAATGTTGTTCAGATCTTTTTAACATGTTGCAGATAATGGAAGGGGTCCAAACTGGCATCTTCATAAAGTATGCAGATACCTGTGCATGAACCTTACCTTGAAAATAATATCTTTCATGATGCAGTCTGCAGATGTGTATGTGTATGCAGATATAAACATTCTGGGTTTTTTTGCTGAATGTCTTTTTCATTGACATAATGTTATTTTAGAAGACCTTGCAGTGGTGGGGCTGGGTGGGGCATAAGTGCAACCCATTTTTTACCATCTCTGTACATCTTTAGAAATAAGATAATAGCAATGTCCAAATATATTTATAGTAGTTTGACAGAATCTCAATCCTGCTGAAGTAAATAGAAATTTATAAAGATTACAGTAGTACCAGGATTTGACTTTTAATTATCAGTACTTACAGTTTGTTCACACAATACTTTCCCTGTATAGAGTAGTAATTGCCTGGTGCCTCAAAAATCTTTGTTCAATTATATCTAAGAGAGAAGAGTTCCCCAGAGAAGCTGATATGTGATGAGCTCTTTTATAGAAGCTGACCAGTGTTGCCAAGGATTTCACTTATGTTTCCAGGTCTGATTTTTAAAAGGGTTCAGAACCCAGTGTGATAATCTTGTTAAAATTTGGTGTTGAAATGGAGCTGAACATATCTGAGAATGTTGGCCCAGGTTTGAGTTGCAAACTGTCTTGTGAATTGTATAGGTGAGAAAACTACCAAGTGAGAGGAATGATGTTTGGAAACTAATGAAATGAAACATTCAGTAAGAAGCAAAAATATCTCTACTGCCTAATTAAAAGGTTTTACTTAAAAATAATCTTTTACCAATTGAAGTTAATCATAAGAACATAGAAAAATTTTTCACAAGTGAAAATATTTTGTATATCTAGAATTTAGTTTAATAATATTCTTATTTTCATACAGGCAAGAGACATGAAATCCCATCCTGATAAAGTGAAAGGGAATCTCTTTAAGGTTTTGTAGGATACTGGGATGTTTTGCTTTCTGTCTTCAGCTTGGGCTTTGTTGAAAGAGAGAGGAGAGTGCTTGTTTTTTTTATTTTGTTTTGTTTTTTTAAAGCTTTTATTTCCTGGAATGTGTAAGATAAGGAGAAATCAAACTTGTCTGAAAGAAAAAATATAAAATTGCTTTCGATCTATTCCAATAACAGCTTTCTTTTCCAGGAAATGGCATGCTCTTGAATGTGGAATCAATGGAACCTAAACATGTATGGATACCTGTATATTCACTCAAATGACTTGAGTGGTTACTCAGGTACTAAATGAAAAGGGGAACATAAAATATTCCGGGCTGGAAGATTAAAATATTAATGAATCATGAGTTTCAACATCATGAGAGGTCTAAAAATATCTTATATATATATTTTATTCAGGTTCTGCTAACAGGATTTTTGGTAGAAAGTCAATTTCTCTCTAGCCCTTGGTGCTCTCAAAGTAACTATGAACATACATGTAATTATATACCATCATCACAAAGCAGCATCATACTGAAACCAATAAAGAATCTTTGCTTTAAGTTCCTCTTCCAAATATGTGAGTAATTGTGGAAACTTCTACAGTATAAAATGTACTTGGGTGTGATGAGTTGGACATGTACCATTGAAACTTTTGTTATTACTTAGGATTTTGTTTTTGCAAGAAGCACAATTGTTGTGAGAGAACAGAGGAATGACACTAAGGATATTTGTTGGAAAGGGTTGACAGCCCCTGCAGTTTTATACTGAATATGAATTCACAAACCCTCTGCAGATGAGAAGGTGCATTCAGATGGATTATAAATAGACTGTAGTTAGCTTTGAAATGCATCCATTTTATTCTGAGTTTCCAGAAAAGTCCTACAGATATGCAACTACAGTGAGAGCTCTAATGTTGGTAATAAAGAGAAAATGACAGGAGTTTTATTTGGAGTCTTCTGACAGCTGTAGAAGAAAAAGAAATCCATATGTGGTTGTGGCGCCTTTTTTTCCCCCTACAAACAGTGAAGGAGTAGATTAAAAAACTTTCCATTCTCAGGAAACAGATCCTTATTCCCAGAGATATGTCCTTGGTGTGACTGGAAATGTGCACAGTTCTTGAGCCCTTTTCTTCACTCTTCCTTTCTTGTGCTCAGATGCAGAAATCCCAGTGTAATCCAGAAGAAGCCAGGTGCTGTTCTTTCTTGTGGTCTGAGGGAGCTGGGATGGCAAGACCTACGCTTTTCCTTTTGTCAGCAGAGCACTCAAGTAGCTCAAGGTGGTACTCACCTGAACACACTGGTCAATGCAGCATTTTTGTGATGCCATCAGTAAAGTCAGTGCTATGTGCTGCCCAGCCCGAATTAGTAAGCTTTGTCTTGTAGGGGATGACTCGGATCCAAGGGTTAGCCAAGTCTCTGTTTAGAGTGTCTGTGGAGTTGATATCAAAAGACTATTGAACAGTGTAGTCCTGTCCTAGGTGGAGCAGAAGTGTATCCAATTAAGGCATGCTACTCTTTGTGTATTAAGTAATAATTCTGTTTAATTTCCCCTGATTACCACCTGAAGCAGAAGAACATTTCTTCAGCCTCCTTTTAAGTACATATTTTAGTGACTGGATAAAGAGTCTGTTCTTCTAATACATATCTCACATGTGGGAAGTTTTGAATTCTGATGGTCATTTTTAGCTTTTTAGGATGTGGCTGAAACAGTCCCATCACCAAACATGAGAAATGGTAATTTGTGTGTTTTGCTGCTAAACAAAATCAGAGCACAACCCTGTTGATTCCCCAAGTAATTTGATGTTGCATCAGGAGACAGATGGCAATGATGAAGCAGTGGAGAGCTGAGAGTCTTCAGCTTGTGTCAGCAGCATGATGGTCTCCAGTTTTGGACTCTATCTAACCATGAACCATTTTTAGAGGGAGCATAAGGATGAAAGGCAATGCAATTATTGCCTTTGCATGGAGTGCAGAGGTCTTCAGCATTTGCACAATTTATTTTTGCACAGTGTGATGGCTTTCCTCAACATCCGTATGTGAGTGCTTGCACCCTCTGGGATTTATCTTTGCACAGTTAAGAGAGAAAATTAATACAACATACAGTTTGGTGTTGCAGATAGGTTGCAATGAAACAGAGAAAGGATCAGTTTGTACAAATCTGGTGGCCAGCCAAGGTCCTTCAGGCGGTGTGGAGAACTTTCGGGTAGCAGGTGAGCTGGTGTATTCCTAGGTAGACACTACCTGATAAACCCTGAATCTTGTGGGCTTTCTGCAGTGCTGATATAATCACTTAGGCATAAAGTAAAAACAGGCATGTGTTTAATCTGTAAAAAGGAGAGACTAGTGCTGCTCCTTCTAAGAACGTACATACTGTTTAACTGATGCCATGAGAGCTATTCACCCCTTGACACGATCCTTTTTATAGCTTCTGTGCTGCTATGGGCTTCCATCATAAAGTAGCTAAATAAATTATTTAATTTGCTATAAATCGTTTGTGTTCATATGTTCCTTTTTGTTTGTCCAAAGCAAACTGCAATATTTGCAGTTCTCTGGGTCATAAAATCTCACATCAGTATATGAATCTGATTATTAGCAATTTTAGAAACAAACTAACATGAAACATTGCAAAACTAATACCTAAAAAAACCTAGCAATAATCATCTGTGTTCTTTCACCTCACACTGCTGAGCAATTCTGAGCAATTTTCTTACTCTTCCTCAAGGTTCCAGGCACTGCGTTTTTTTTCCAAGAAGTTAGATCTCCATTCTTTCTGGATGTTTATCAGTCTCTCTTCTGGTGCCTGTCTCTCTGCCTGTCTTGTTCGTAACAGATGCCAGTGCTGTGAATTTTTTAAGACAACTGCAGCCATTGTAGTTGATGAAATGTTTTGGGGCAATATCAGCTCTCATCCTACAGAAAGAATATGGTCTTCAGTTTTCTTATCTCAAAACACTGAAAACAAAAACATACTGTTATTGTAAAATATTCTACCAGTCTGTGCAAAAGGTCATATTAGCTTGAGAGCATGTTTCTTGTGATTATTTCCCCAAATTAAGATTTTCTTTTACATACCCATCTTCCAGTGTGACTGTTCTAATGCCATTGTGCCACTGCTGAGTGTAGTGCACATTTACGTAAGAGCCTCCCTTGTTGAGTTTACTTTGGAAGTTAGACAGGAAAAAAAAAAAAAAGTAAATCAAGCACATTTGAGATGCAATAAGCACAGACCATAATGATACCACTTTTATGGCCACATTTCAAAGCACAAATACACTTCATCTCTTTGATCCCTTTGTTCTAGTGCTCAAAATAAACGTAGCCGCTGAATGAGATTCTGTAATGCCACATGTAAAGTTTTTTTTTAATCAAGGACCTAAGAATCTTGTTACATTGAATAAAAATAATAATAATTCGACAAGGAGGACTGGAGCTTTAAGATTTTTTTTTTCCACTGTTGCAATAATTAATTGCAGTGGGGCATCAAAGAATTTCTGTTGTGCAGTTTGCAAAGAACTCAGTTGTCACTCAAAACAAGTACTGAATCCATATATTTACATTGCAATAGCTAACATATCATGATGATATATATTTTCTCTGTAAAATGTTTACTTAGCTTTAGAAAACCTTCTCTCCTTCTAGGAAATAAATCCTTTATTTTGGTGGTCTTTCTTTGATAGCACGCACAGCAAGATATTTAAAAGGAAGTGGATGTCCAGGGTAGGACTGAGAATTCAACAATTCTAGTAGTGAGATATTTTACTGGGATCTTGGGGCTCAATGAACCTTAGACACTTTCTATGTTATCCAAACACTGGATGGTGCAAAATCCAACTGCTGCGACTGCTTGGAGTGTTTCTTTTCTCAGTGTGTGACTTTTGAAGAATATTTTGTATTTCCTGTAATTTCTCTCCCCTTCATGCATTTGCCTTTTACTTGTACAAGTGAAGCAACAGTTGACTTGACTCCACTCAAGCAATTTTTTTGGCCTTTTTTAGGCAAACAATCATCACATCTGTAGAGAAACTTTGGGAAGGAGTCTGTAAAACAGAGAAAAGCCAACAAAATAGCTCTAAGTGTGGAGTAACTTGTTTTAATATGCTGCATCAGAATTTAAATTAAAGGCTGGCTTACAGGTCATTGACTCTGCTTAGCACCTAACATGTGCTATTCGTTTGTTATGTGTGTATAGATGCATATTTCTTAGGTAGGTCCTATATTTAGTTTTATTTTAGTGGTGTTAATTCTCAAAATATCTCTATTTAAAACTGAAAGACATCTCTTTGAAGAAGTTTATGTTCTTTATTTTACACCTCTGCTCACACTTTTCCACCCAGCCCAGCCCCCAGCCAACCAAATCTAACATGTTCAAGGCTCGTGAAAGTTTCTCTTAGATTATGGATTCTTTTGTGTCCTGCTTCCTGTCTTTTAAAGATGGAAAACTGAGATATGGAGAAAGGTTAAGCTGTTGGTCAGCAGGGAAAAATACAGAGCAATGCTTCACTGAATTTTGCAAGGTAATGTTGCATGATTTGACGGTGTTGTTCCCTATTGGGTAGTCAAGGCATCATCAACAGCTTTTGATAAAAAGGCTTGAATCTGGGTTTGGTTTTTTTTTTCCCATTCTCTCCATTCATTTACCCAAACATGCCCTCCAGAATGTTGTTTACCCTTTCTTTGGCTTAGGAAAAGTATAACAGCTTCAGCAGGAAGCTGAAGCCCTCCTGAAGTACCTGTTGATAGCAACTTTTAAGTTTTCATATGCTTATCTACTCCTGAGCATGCTTATCTTTAAACGTGTAAGGTGCTTAAAGTCATGTTTCCTTTCAAGAAGGTTATTTCTGTAATTTGTCAATTTTATACTGTTTATTATATCATCTGTCCTCTGCCTTTGCCTCATAACCTGTTGTGATTCCTATCATTACTATGACTAGCCCAGGAAGGTATGTCTGCCCTGAATATTTTTACATGGTTTATGAGTTTGTAAAGACTGAGGGTTTTAACTGCCTTTGCTTGCTTTGTATTTTATCTGTTAGAATTATATATG
Organism: Edolisoma coerulescens; assembly: GCA_013397115.1. NCBI lineage: Eukaryota > Metazoa > Chordata > Aves > Passeriformes > Campephagidae > Edolisoma > Edolisoma coerulescens. The sequence goes on from VWZW01006375.1 coordinate 878,060, forward strand.
AGGAAAAAGCTAGGTGATCCAATCTATTCACTGGCTCTTCCTTGTGCTCTGGTATCAGAGGATAATTTTGTGCTGGCTGTGTTAATGTATGATTAACCTGACTGTACTTATTCAAAAAACAATTGTGATATTTTTAACCTATAATGCTTGTCTGTTGTAATCATTGACGTATCTGAGACTACAACAGAAATGCCTGATCAAAGCATTAAGGATGTTTTCAGGAATGCTCTTTTTATTTTCAAGTAATAGGAATGTTCTTTGTATTTTTAAGTAATATGGATGCTCTTGCGAGAAAGAGCCCAGCCAGAACTTCCTTACACAGAAATGGCTGGTAGTTAGAAGGAGGATCTGATTTATGTTGGGAACCAAATTTTGTGTGGAGTCACTAAAGAAGAGTAATGAAAACTCCTTCCCTTTCTCCAACCCCTGCTGAGCTTTCTGCGAAGTTAAGAGCAATAAAATATTTTAAAGCTGTCCTCAGACACCCTCATTTGCCTTGGAAAGCTTTTATTGGGAAGTGCCTGCTGGCGGATACTGTAGTTTTGCAGGCTGAGTTCACTGTACCACAGCAGACTGAGCAGCACTCTGCATGTGTGATACATCACCTTGATGCTAGTCAGCCCGTCTCATAAGCTGAAGCGTTTTACTGGTTGATTTCATAGTTCATTAAAAGACTTGCATTTTCCTCCAACAGCTGAGTGGCAAATAAAAATACCACTGGGTTGAAGAGACTGTGCTACTAAGTAATTCTAGCCTAACTGGCCATGCCTCTAGTAAGCAGTAAAATTGTTAACTGTGACAGCACCATTATTAGTAACGTCTCATTCATCTTGTATCCCCACGTTCCTTGAACTGAACTGCTTTTTCTTATGCCTTTTTAACACTATTTTAAATTTTTCCCTCGAAAAGAAAAAAGAATGGATTTAATTCATCTCCTTATGAAAAGTTCTGATGTTCTGTCTTCAAACAATTATGTCCTCAAAATTTAGATGGAAAATAAGACTGAACTGTTTACTTATTTCTGAAAGGGATTCTTATGCAAGGCTTGATTTACCTTGATTAACATAGCAATTTACCACACATTTCAAAAAGTGATGCTAGTATTTGCAGCTCAAAATAGAGATATCTTATAATTCCCAACTGTATTCAACACTTTTCAGGCTGCAAATGCTGTTTAGTTTTTGGAGATACAATAAGATTTCATTTCAAATAGGTTTTGATAATAAATAACCAGTGAAGTGATTTAGTGTTAAAGCTATGTTTAGTCTTTTCCTTTTTTACCATCACTTCCTTGGCTAACCCCTTCAAAATGCATTTTTATCCAAGTAGTGTGAGGCTTATGAGGTAAATATAATTTCCTCCTTTTTCTTGGAAATGTTTAGGGTTAAATTCAAATGGTATAGCCAAAAGGTTGATTTCATGATGTTAGATAAAAGCAGTCAATGCTTTTCCAAAAATGTGAAAGCACAAGTAAGAGTCTTAAGCAGGCCTTTAAGCTTTCTTCTTTAGTAAGAATAAGGGGGATTTGGTTTTATTTTTTGTTATCTTCCTTGGGGAAAAACCTTCTAAAATGGCTTCCAGAGATCATAAAAACAAGTGTTGCTGTTATAAAATTATAGAATTAAATAGCAGTGATATTTTTTCCTTGTTTGTAACAATTCTACTTCTCCATCTAGCACTTACGAAAGATTAACCAGGAGTGTGGTTACAGTGCTTGCCAGGGACCGTGCCTGTAGTAAATGCTCTTTCACTTCAAGGTTTTGAAAATTTCTTCTGCAAATATGAAGGATCTCTGTGCTTGTTTTCAGGAACAGGCCACTGACCATCCCTGGCGGTTGTGCAAGGCATACAAGCTATAGTGTGACTCTGAGTCCAGCAAGGTTTGGGTTTTTTACACAAACTACTAGGGAAGTAATTTGTTATGTCCTAGGGCTACTCTCCTTTCTGAAGCTCTTCCTTTTACAAGAAAGAAACAAAGTTTGGAGGAAGCAGGTACACATGAACTGAGAAAAACTTTGCTAGCAGGTTAGGACATAATGGCAGAAGATGTGGTGGTAATTCCTCTGCCTTCTTACCCCAACACCAAGGCTCCCATCAACTCCAAAAAGGAAAAAAAAACCCAAAAAACCCAAAAAACCCAAAAACAAAGCAAAAAACCTCCAACCTGCTAACCAAACAAAAATCCACCTAACAGATAAAAAATAGGATATTCATTTTGAGGTTTAAAAGGAATAGAAAAAAAGAAGCAGACACCCCTGAAGTCTTGTTTTTGAGAGAGTATAGAAACATCCTTATTAGAAACACAAGCTATCATGACACTAGGTACATTTTAGTGGGTCATTCATTTTCAGAGGCACCAGCCCTTCCACTGTGCATGTGACTGCCATAGAAATAAGGTAGCCTGCTAAGCTGCCAGGTGCCAGGGAGATTTGATGCAGTAGGGGCTGGGTGTGTTTTAGGACCAAGTACAGTAGTGCTTCCCTTGTCTTTGAGTCATATCTGTACATGCATGGGCAGCAGTAATGATCAGGAGCCAAAAAACTCCACTTGATCTCTTTGCTTTTGCTTCCTTAGCATTGGTTTGCTTAATAATTTCTGCAAACTTTCATAGGGGCAAAAAAGTGAGATTAATACAACCACCCTCCTATCTATGGATAGTAGATTTTCAAATCCAGCCTGTTAGAAATATTAGGGAAACATTGGGCAATATGCTTTACAACAGGTTAATCCCTGAGTAGTGTATCAGGTTTTTCTGGGGAAAACACAGTGACAACTAATGAAGCAATTTCTGCAGGAATTAAAAATTGACTTAAGGTAAGTGTTGAAGCACATTTCCTAAATTAATGTAGAAGCAGGTGTGAGACTGAAACATGTAGAGTTCTATAGGAGAATGAGTTGTATTAGCAGCAGGGTAACTTCAGCTGTTTTTTTTTTTTTTTTCCCCAATGTTTACACTGTTATGGGCAGACTGTGTGAAGCAAAGCTTTACTGAGTGTGTTAAGGCTGGATACAGAAGTTCCATTTAGATCCTGTAATGTTTTTAAGATTAAACAATTCTTTAAAATGTATAAGACCCAGCCTGGCAGGGATTGCAGCTGAGTGCTTGGGGTAGTGGCAAGATCATGGTGCTCTTGTGAGATCTGAAAGATAAGCCAGAAGGAAGCCAGCATCCAACCAGAACATCACAGCAGAAAAATAAAATAGCAAACTGCCATAACTTTTATTGCTTAGAAAAGATAACCCAGCATAGAGATTCTGTAAGCAATTGGCAGACAATCATGGTTACAGTAGTTAAACAGTTAAAAAATATGGGCAATGCACTGTTTCTCAGACATTGTTGGACCGTTTTTTGTTTCTTCCTACTGTTGCATATAATGAACTTGATTTTTTCAGATTAGATATGAAAATATGTTTTTAAAGTATCCAGAAATAGCGCTGCCACTGATTCAAAAGTCTAGGTAGAATTAGAGATCTTGTGTTCCTGTTTATCTTTAAATGCTGTATTGAAATATGTGGATTTTGTGATAGAGGATGAAACATCTTGCCATAACACCTTTTCATAGACTGCAATTGTCTTATGAAATTCCCTGTTGCTTCAGTGTACGCTGGATCAGGCTTGTAGTAAATAAACTTGGAAAAAGATCTATAAAAGCAGTCAAACACATAATTTTTCTTTTTACAAAGGAAAAAAAATACTTTTTAAAAAGCTGGGGTTTTTTTGTTTAAGCTTTGCTTGTTTGGGGATTTTTTTTTACTTCAGTATTAATACTGAATACTGAATACAGGGATTAGCATACATTTCTTTGAATAAAGAACTTAGAAAAAAATCCCTCAAAAAATTGCTGCCCTGTCCTATTTTTATTCTAGAGTTTGCTACTTCCACTTTAATTAATCTAATTTTATTACTACATTGAATGTTAAAAGAAAAGTAGGTTTTTATGGTGCCATCCTGATTCATTAAACTGCATCTCATAGTTCACTGTCAATACAGAAAACTTAAAGCTGTTCCTGGGGTTATTTTGTCTTTTTATATGCTCTTAAAATAGTCTCTCTGCACTTAAAAGTTTTTCTTGTAGAGCTCAGTTGGAGCCGCCTAGCCTAGGAGATAAAGTGCATTTCCTCAGGCTCAAAGTCAGCTTCTGATAGACTGCAGCCAGACCTCATTTCTTATAATTTTTTCAACTTAATTTTTCCTGATGTTTCTCCATATCATGATTTTTCTCATTAACTCCTCTCCTAATGGTACCACACCACCTGAGGTGCTTCAACACTTCATTTCTACTTGGGCTGTGTATTCTGGTTCAGTGATGCAGGTTGATTCCCATTCATCACTAGCACGGTATAATGCCTTCCTGAACAAATCCCCTACTTTCCTAATGTACCAAATTACTGAAACCAATTTTGGCCGCCTCTTCACATTTCTTAGGCTGATCAGTGACTCTTGAAACCTCGTTTTGGCTTTATGAAGCAGCAGGCCTTCCTGCCTGTCTGATTTTATACAGGCAAACTAAACTGCAAAGGAGCAACCCAGGTGCCAAAGCAGGGGCATCAGAGAAATGCACAACATATTATCTAAGACATCTGGGCTGACAGGCTGTGTGATTAATGGGAGACACTTCAGGATTAGCAGTTGGAGAACACTCAGGATACTTTAAAGCACTAGATACATGTTTTTAGGCTCTCAAATCACTCCCCAGGATTCCTGCTCTGAAAGAAAGTGTTATTGCAGTGAAATGAAACCAAAACCACTCAGTCTAAAATACACATTTGATTATTTTTTTTTTTAATTCAGTTATTTTAATGGTCATAGTTGCAATGCCTTTTCTAATTGCAACGTATAAACTTGACAAAATGTGCCTGTGTGTGGTTAGGTCTTCTGAAAAACCACAAGAAATATTTGAGATATGGTGAAAGAATTTAAGGCACAGAATGTCAGAAAAGAGCCCATTGTTTTTAGTTAACTTGGAAGAAAAACTTTTAATGCAGTCATTCTTTCTGAATATGCTGTGGTCCTGCACTGGAGGAAGGTAAAGTATTATTATTAAAATATACACACTCATACACTTTAAGCCTTACTTCTCTTTAAACTCCCTTCAGCCTGAGGAGTTAAATAGCACTGTACCATTCTTAGGGAATTTAATTTTCTGGTCTTTGTACTGATAGACTTATTAATTTCCTGATAGTACCAAAATATAGACACTTTGAAATTTCAGGTTTCATTTTCTTGAAATTGTGAAAGTACTTTTTGTAGAATCCAGCTTTCAGAGAATGTCTTCTTTTTTTTCATAAAAGAAGATCCTAATCTTGAAGGAAGAGGGGTGGGGGAATGAATATTGACTTGTATTAATGTTGGAAATAAAGTAAGGCTGAAGCATAATTTTCTTTTAGTGAAGCAATGAAAACGAGAAGAGATGCTTAAAAAATGCTAATGAAGGACTCAATTATGAAGAAACTGCAGAACTCAAAGCACCCAGGAAATTGCCACTTATTCATATTGCAGTGAAACACATTTGGTCCTATTGGGTAATTTTTTTTTTTCTTTTCATGAGCCAAAGACATCATTATTTCAACTGTTTCATAGCCTTGACTCCCACACACAGCTGCACTGGTATTTGGTGTTGGATGTGCAGGAATAAGCATCACTGTGGCAAATATCTCATCTTTGCCAAGCATGGTTAAAAAAAGGAGAAGAACCTGGTATATCTCAGGAGTACAAGGAAAATAAGTCAGAGAAGTTGGACACCCAGTGCCTTCTGTGCTCAAGGTTCTGTTTAAGAACGCTGCCTACCCTTATATGTTGTTTCATCTGCTCTGCTCAGTGGAGAGATTACACACAAAAAAAAAAAAAAAAGTGAGGCCTTATGCTCCTTGGAATAAGGTTTTTTTTTTCAGTGAAGTGACATTTCTGTGTGGGAAAAAGCCCAGTAACAATGGCAATTAACTGATACCTCTTTTCTGAGTATTTTCACATCCTAGTTTGAAATAAAACAGCATTTAAAAACGATTCAGCTACTAATGATAACTCTAAGTATGTTCATGGCATATCCTTGATGAGAGCAGAGCTCTTGTCCTTTGTTTTTATCATGGTTCCAGGCAAAGACATCTGAAGAGATTTGGCTAATTTAGCGACCAGTGTTACCTCACACTTGTTCCATTTATGCGCTAGATGAAGAGCTGTTTGCTAGTGGCTCTATCATTAATGACAAACACAAGCCCACAGAAGAAAGAAACTTCTAAATTATTAACTGCCTGATCAGCAACTCAGTTGGGAATTTCACTGGTTCATGAATGCTGACAGGTTGTCAGGGAAACAGGAATAACTTAACCAACTGCTTAGGTTGGAAGATGAAATCTTTTACATAGTTTCGGCATCTAATAGCTGAGCTGCGTTTGCAAATGGAAAACACAGTAATGTTTTTCATTCAATACAGGCAACTTGAAGAATCACAGAGCAGTCGGGGTTGGAAGTAACCTCTGGAGATCATCTAGTCCAAACCCCTGCTCAAGCAGGTTCACCTAGAGTAGGTTGCACAGGATCACATCCAGGCAAGTTTTGAATATCTCCAGAGCAGGAGATTCCCCAACCACTCTGCAGCCTTACAGAATTCAGGTTTTAATTTATAATCTTGATCTGTGGGTTTCTGGTTTGATTCATGAGGAACTCCTTGGATTTTCACAATTCTCCTCATCCCTCATCTTCTTCCTTGTTCTAACCATTCATTAAAGCCATATATGAATATTCCTTTGATATCTTGGCAATTTAACTTCCCAAGTATTGTGAGCCAAAATTCAAAGTGGTTCAGGTGTCACAATTTCTGCTCAGACTTTTATTTAGTCTGGCTCCTTTGCTAGCCACATGCCCTTCAGGACCAGTAATAGGTACTTCCAATGGCTGAGGCAGTTTGCTTTTGTTCAGGATCATAAAACAACCACCTGGAAAGACAAGTTGAGAATCACAGGTAGAAAAAAACCAAAAAACTGTGTTTGACTGGGAGTTAAAGTAAGATTCAGTCTATAATTTGGAGAGATTGGGTTGTGGTTGGCAGGATGACTTTGCTGCCTGCATTAGCACTTAGGCTGTAGAAAGTTGTGAAATGGATTCTATGGCTCTGAAACTCTCAAAACTGTCAGTGACATGCTCATTAGAATGACTGCTGGTCCATAAGGCTTACCTGTTCTCCTGAGTATTTGTTTATCTAGAAACCATCCTTCTGTAAGAGGGCTAAAACAACTGTTAGAAAAGAATATTTGTATTTCAAAACGTTATCTGCTAGAATAACTGGTTACTCTTTATCTGTTTGTTTCCTCCTTCTTAGTGTGTATGGTAGCACTGGTTAGCAAAAGTAGGCAAAGGTTTTCCACTCACTGGATCATAGTAAGGATGCCTGGTTTACTGTAGTTTCACCCATTTGACCTGTGACTGGACATGTAGAGAGTAAAACAGTATATGACCATCAGTGACTCTAAATCAGTATTCATCAAATATTAAAGGATCTATTATTTAGCAACCGATCTCTTGAAGTTTTTGTTCTAAATAAGAGCAATCATGCCATTGAACATTTGTGAACACAGGTATAGTTCTCAAATCTCAGAGTAATCTAGATTTTCTGGGACAGTTTGCAAGAAAAAACATCTGATGGGAAGCCTGGAATCAAAGGGTATACAATAACCTTTGACCAGAGAAATATCAAAGATGAGGCTTTAAAGTTTTCGCTGTCTTCAGAATTTCAGATTTAACCATGTTACAGCAGGCCCTTATGGTATCTGAAGCCAGGTTTTATTGAACTGTGATCTCTGTAGATAGAATTATCAAAGTGTTTTTTCTCTTCCTTAGTCTTTTACAAAATTTTGTACCAGTCTGATATTCTTGGAGTGTACAGATTAAAATTCATGGGGAAAGTATGTCCATAGTGCTGATCTTTACCATTCAAATGTACAATAGAGAAAAGAATACATTGCTGTTGTGACTATTCCAAGTCACTGCTTCTCTTTTCTCACCCCTTTACGTACCTCCTTCACAGTGCTTGAATGGTTGAGCTTGCCATCAGCATAATTCTGCTGTATTCCTAGATCCTAATGTTGCCCCAACAATGGAGAACACCTTGACTTGTTTCACTCACCTGGTTGTCCAGAGCACTTTATCCTTACTGGAGGGAAACAAGCACAAGGAAACAGTTTGTTCTATGTGACAATGTAAATACCTGCTTTTGGTGCAAGTCTGCTGACTTCACGGAAATGCTCATTTCCTTCCATCAGCTCAGATAACTGAAATGTTTAAACCTATGTCTGGGCAGATTAGATGCACCAAAATGACAAAGTGTAGGTAAAATTATAGCTTGTTTTTGGATAGGAAAATAAAAAATTTCTCAATCAGACTCTCTCAGATCCTAAAGAATTTCCTTGTGGGTTAGAAAGCTTGAATAAAATTAATATTCCAGGTAGCAATCTACCCTTTTGTGTAACAGAAATTTCCTTTGGTATGTATTGTGATATGTACAATACTGGATCCACCTTCAGCTGGGTTTCTTTTTTGTTTAATTTTTGGGGTTTTGTTTGTGTGGTGGTTTATGTTCTAAACAAACTACTCTGCCCATGGTCACTAGAGAAAATTTCTTTCTTGCCTAGACTTCTAGAATTGTCTTCTTCTAGAAAAAAAGTGTTCCTCACTTTTCTTTCTTAAATGTAGGAACAACTTCCCTCTTACATTTATTAGAAGATAAAACAAAAAATCTACAGCTCTTTTTGCTTTTATTTTTGTTTTGTTCTTTTACAAGCAAATCTTTTTCAAATGTAATGCAAATAACATAAACTCTCTACATTGCCTGTTAGTTAAATGGGGAAGCAAAACTATCCCCCATAGTATTCAGGATCATCAAATCCATTTTTTCTCTATTTCAAAGTAGTGGTTTTTAACTGCTAATGAAAGCATTATAAAGATTGACTTCTGAAGGGGGGAATAAAGCTTTCATTCTTTTCCTCTCATATTCTATCTGCCATCAGTTTATAGTTCAGAAACACAACCATTTTGCTCTTCAGGACTAAATTAATTCGATGCACTATCACAGTGTATTCAAATTATCAAAGTTTCATTCTTGCCCTAAAATATGGTATTGAAGTGAGAATACTGATCTGCTTGCATTTCATGGATAACTTGAAAATACTGAGCTACAAAACTGCAGAGGAAATTACTCAGTTTCTTCTTGTAGGTGATTATCTTTTTTCCCTTCCTACCATGTATTAAAGCATTATTTCCCTGTAGGTTGATTGTTTTCCCTCTTACTATCTAGTCAAAAGCTTCAATTTGTTATTCTCTATAGTGATCACTTAAATTGGGGGCACTGGAGCTTTCACAACTGAAGAACTGCTTTAATATCACAAACGGTTAGAGGAAGCTACAAAAGCCTTGCCTACAATGGGGTCTCAAAGAAGAATGCAAATATATTTATTAGTGAATATTAATGGGACCTCTTTTGGTAAATGAAGATAAGATTATCAAATGAACATTGGTGGTTTTTTTTTTCTTCAAAGTAGTGCTATCACTAAAATATAACACATGCCATTCATACCACCCCGTAACACTGGTAACCTTCACAACAAAATTGTGCATTAAAGAGGAGCTAGACTACATATGTATGTGAGAACAATGGGGTTATCAACTTCTGATGTTTTTCTGAAATCTTAGTGATTGTCTTCTCCCTCAAATTTTCCACGCTCTGCAGAGGTATTCCTCAGCACCTAGTGTGACTCAGGGAGTGACCAAGTGTAACTGGGTAACTGTCGCTGTTGTACCAGGAACGGCGAGAAACAACACAAGAACTTGATCTAGGAAGAAAGGAATCATTTATTTAATTTATAGACTGGTTTTTATATCTTTGTTCGCTTAAATGGCACAAGGCCATTGGTCCCTGACTACCCACCTCCTTAGAATGATTGGTTAGATCTTACAACACTCATTTCAAAATATTTCTCTGGTCAGTATCACAACAATACTGCAACAATCTTGCACCTGCAAGGTAAAGGGATTAGTTTACAGAAACTTCCAACTGTTTTCAGCCAGTGTCTGTGAAAAAGCAAAGACTTTCTCACAGACAGAGGCAGAAAGCTGGAAAATCTTTGTGTGACCAAGCTTTCAGCGTCCACATGTAACAATAACAATGAGTTATTTTAATACACATACAATATCATTTGAAACTTCAGCTTGCCTCCTGTAGTGTCTACATGGTGAAATGCTTTTGCTCTGCGTAAAATAATGAGTTGCATGACTTCAGTGCCCTTCATATTTTGTTTCTAGTACTCAGTCTCTGTTAGTGAAGAACAGCACCTCATTGGAAAGAGCAGAAGTTAGTATCTAATTAGAATTAGTGATTTTCACGCAGATAAACACATACTAAGGATCAGGAACTACAGAGGTCTTCAGGTAACTTAACACCATAAATATACTCACATATACTCAGTCAAGTATAAGTGCTCTTGTGTCAATTGCTAATGTCTCTGAGCATGTCTCTCAGAACCTCTTGATGGTTTTGCTTGGTTGGGATGCGTGCCCAAAACCAAAGTTTCTGTCAAAAAAAGTTTAAGTGGCTTGTTGTCCATCAGTAGTGGCTTATATCCCTTTGCAAAGTAGTTTTTGTTGTGTCAACTGATACCAACTACTCAAGAGTAACTTGAGTGATAGAAAAACTTGCGAATAGAAAAAAATCGTTAAAGAAAGGAAATCTTTAAATAGTAATTTTAAAAGTCATTTTATATGCATTTTTAGACCTTGGCGGATTGTGGCTGCACTGCCACATTATCAGGATGCTGTCAGCAGCTCGCCAGGCCGGCTGCTTGGGGGGGGTGCGTGGGCCTGGAAGCCCGGGGTATCTCACTACGCCCTGGCCACAGCAGGAAAACACATAAAAGTGGTCGGGAACGTTGCTTCCACTCAAGGGGACTCCCCCAGGCCGGTGGGAGACGCGCCAGCAGAGACAAAGGCAAAGAGAAGCGATCTAATGCTTGGGTTCCAGAGAGTTTAATCTTCTGGAAATGCAGAAGCAGCCAAGTGAGACACCCGGAATTACAGGCATTTTTATACTGGGACATAGGGAGGCGGGGTGAGGGGTATAATCCAATAGAGAAAGGGAATATGGGAGGGATCAACAGGGAATCAGCCAGTGAGGATGGAATGGGGAGGGATTACAGACAGGCAATGGGGAACTGAGGGCATGGCTGCAGGGAGGGGCTGTGGGAACTCGCAATTCGAGATGCTGCAGCGGATGATGCTTAGGGAAGAATTTTCACATTTGTTTCTGTTTAGACATTTGCTGCAAAAGAAAGAAAAGATACTGTGAAGTACAAACTGATGATTGCATGTCTTGCAAGGTCTGCATGAAAAGCGTGATGTGTAATTAGCACAAGACTGCTGTGCATAAAGCACAAAGATCAAATGCTATGTCTGAATTTTGTGTGGCAAAGACCAAGAAGTTGCACAGATGAAGAGGGATAACATGAGAAAGGAATGTTGTCTGTACCAGCATTTAACATTTACTAGTCCTTACAATCCAACAAACTTTTTAAGAACAGATAATATCGCTTTTCTAATACTGAAAAAGGGAATGGTGCTATTAGTTCATAGCTCAAAAGCTGAGTCAGCAGCAGCTGGAAGATTTCAAGGGAAAGCAGTGGTGTCTGGCAAATATTTGGATTAGAGGGGCCATTGGTGCCTTGATCCATGTGTGCTTACTACAAAAAAAGGCTCCCAAGAGCTTTTTTTGTACTTATAATACTGCTGAAAAGACTTTTATTTCTATTTCATACTACTTAGGCAAAACAGAGAAATAGGAGTTTCACCAGTTTTGTGAGTTATAATTTCCATATTTATAGATTAAACTCAATAATTATGTATTTATATCATTGTCAGTAATTAATTTTTGTCTGCCTAGCATAGTAAAATATTCAAGCTTGGTATGTTTAATATCTTTTTCTTATGACTAATTATCAAAGCGACAATATTCACTTATTTCAGTTTTATGCAGGGAAGTAGCATTATGGCAAAAGGTAATTTATCATTAATATGGGTAGTTGAGGAAGCTGTTTCTTCATTTTATAATCCTTTAAAATTACATATTACATCATATTAATAACATGTTACACTGCTATTCTTGCAGCTACTTTTGGGCAGTCAGGAGACATCTCAGTTGACAGTCCATATACTGTTTGATCCTTGGCACCCACTACTTCTCTTGAATGACTGCTTCTCTTCCTGGAACTAATTTGGAGGATTAAAGGAATCAGGATCTTTGCCATCATTTGTTTTACTATGTTAAAGGATAAATAAGTGAATAAAATTGTGCTCTGGTACTTTTCAATTCAGACACCTATGAATGTGACATGTTCCTTGCTCCTGTCAAACTTCGGAAGTTTATCTGCTAGAGTTCCTTAGCTGCAATATACATCTAGGCCAATAGCAGGAAGGTTTTGGACTGTGGCCTGTAACAAAATTTGCTGATTCTTTTCCACTTTGGGGTTTTTTTCTCACTCTCTGTATAGAAAATACTATTGTGTATTTGTTAAAGACTTTGTGAAAACTTCTTGACTTCCAGTGAGAAAAAGGATTTTTACTTTTGACTAAAGTGGCATTTCCTGATGCTGTGTTAATATTTGTTGTTTTTTTTTAATTTTGTCTTTGAAGTTCTGAGACAGCTCAGCAACTATCAGAAACTGAGGATGTATCCTACTGGGCAGTTGTACTTGCTTTTAAATTCAAATAGTTAAGGGGGTTTTTGTTTGTTTATTTGTTTGCTTTTTTCCCTAGGAGGTGACATTCATAGTTACATTCTGCTGTCTTTAGAAAAGCTTCAGTTGGCCTTCAGTTTGGCTCTAGTGCATGCAGCCAAGCTCTTTAGCATCTGAGAGGGACAGCCTCAGGATATCTGAGAACATGTCTGTAGGATATGATTTTCCTCCTAATCTCCCTTTTCCTCTATAGACGCCCCTTCAGGAAGCTTCTTATATCTGTAATTAACTAAAAAATGACAAAGTGGAGTGAAAAATTAACGTACTTGTTTTGCCATGCCATACAAAATGAAAATACTCTTTTAGGGCCTAGGGCCGTATTCCATGGACACACATGAAGTGGCAAGTCATTGGCCCATGGGCTTTCTCTGTTCAACAGGAAGCCAGGCATGGTGGTGGTTGGTAGCAGTGAGATACAAACTCATGGAAATATACTACAGTGCTAATGGCTTATTGCAGTCTTGTCAGAAAGATTAAATAATATTGGCAATGAAATTCATACTTTGGGTTGTCTCTGTTTGGACAAAATGAATCAGTTTCTACTTTTTGTTATCATACATGTTTGTTCTTGTCTGAACAACTGCTGCAAACCTCAAGCACAAGAGCTTAATTCTTTGCTGATAGAAAACAGGGATGGTAACCTAGTAACTTTTGTCTCATTCAGAGGCTTAAAAATGTGGCTAAGTGATTCTTTTATGATGATAGTGATTATAGTGTTTCAGCTTATTCTTTTCATATTGCATTTAACTCACTTTTAAGAAATCAGAATTGATACAATGCAACTTTCAAAATAACTAAATCAAGATCAGGGTTGCTACACAAATTACTTACTTTTTTGCCTGTTTCTCCCCACCCAATATGTAAATAGCATGTAAAACATTGTCATGAAAATCCAGTGTGTGCCTGTGTTCTGTTTATCTCATTGCAAATGCAATAGAAGACATTATTTAGCCAGTGAGTGCTCTCCTTCCTATAGATATCTGGATACACACAAGGAATATGGAATGATATTGCTGCTAATTCCTCAGATATTTAATTCTCTTACTTGTGTAAGTAATTAATGGATTTATTGGAGTTTTTTCTTTCTTTTCTTTTTGCGAAGGTTGGAGTCTTTAAAAAATCTCATTGAAGACAACAGGATGACTTTAATGGATTTCAGTGGCTACACAGTCTTTCATAAGTATTACATTTTGGAAGAAGCGTGTAGCTTTTGTTGCTAACAAAATTTTCAGTACACAAATTTGAACTACAATTTCTGGCTGTGTCTTGTCTATTAAAAATGTTCTGCCAAGGGTGGAGTCCCACAGTAAGGCCGAACTTTTCATTTAGAAAAAATGCATCTTAACATACTTTACTGAGAAAACCTAGGAAGAGATTAAAATCTTCCAACAGTCGCCTACACCTAACTATTTTGTTATGTCATGTTGGAAGACCTACTGGAGAGATGTGAAGGGAAATGAGAAGAGAAAAACCCTTTTGAATACTTGAGTTTGGGTATTTTTTCCTCTTTGCCTATTGCTTGTTCGACATCAAATTTTCTTCATAAAGATTAAATTTTTTTTTTCTTATTTACATTACTAAATTAACATCATCTAGGGATGAATTAGTAGTATTAAATAGAAGGACTAATCTGTTAAAGTATAACAACTCATCTGTGCTTTGGAGTTCATGCCTGTTTTATTTATGAGTGATGACCTATGAGTAGAGATCATCTGGTACTTCCCAACAGATTTTCAGGGTTTAGGAATGGTACTCCCCAGTTTAGTGGTCCCACTGAAACTCTCCACCAGAGCATGCCACTTACTCACTTCCCCACTTCCCCCTCCCTCTGCAGGGGGTTGGAGAGGAGAATTGGAGGCACAAAAATAAAGATCATGGGTTGAGATAAGAACAATTTACTGGAAACAGCAATGAAATAAGAAAACAAACAGGAACAGCAACAGTATTGATGACAAAGGGTACATGAAAGGAACAATTTACACCGAAACCCCCCAACAACTGACAGTACCCCGTGGCTCCCTCTGCCAGGCTCACTCAGCTGGAAGGAACCCCTTCTCTCCACACCTGACAATGACGTGAGGTGGGATACAATAACGTCCAAGCCATGGACTGCTGGCTGCTGCAAAAATGAGCCCTGTCCTGGCCAGAAGCAGGACACAGACAAATGAAACAATCATTTCATAAATACAAGAAAATAACTCTTTTTAAAACACATTTTGGCCACTCATTCATTATCTATCTTATTTAGAAATGGCGAAAGGTTAATTCTCCACACCTTCCTGCCCTGATATGTTAGTTCCGTAGGAAATGCTGCTTTTGTAGTGTGTAAAGCACTGTAAGATTAATAGATTTTCATTACAGTATAATTCCAGAAGTGATTAGAGAACGCTAAGGAAACTTTATTGCATGGTCAAAATAATAACTCTAATTTATATGTATGCTTATAAACTTGCTGGGAAAAGTCTCTGCTTATAGGTAAATAACTTACATTTCGAGGCTTGAATGAGTAATAGAAGCTGCTGTGACTGTGAATAAAATTAAACAAAGATGTTCATTAACACATGGAAGATAGGGAGCAAAAGTAATTCATCTAGGTCATAAAGGAGATAACCATATGTGGAGAACAGTAAGAATGCTAAGACCAGTAGCCTGATTTTACTTGTGAGACAAGTAGTGTCATAAAATCTAGCAGAGCATTAAGTGCATGGACACGAGAAATATTCAGTTTAAAGCCGTGTGAGATGCTTCATTTATGGAGGGAACAAACCCTTAAAAATCCACTCGCTTTTTTCTCCTACTAGAGCAAGACTGTGAAATCTTGATGAAAAAATATTTTGGTAAAATAATCCAACACTGAACCATGGTAATGTGAATTACTACGAGATGGATGCAGTGATGTAGCTCTAAAAGAGAGAGACTTAAATTTTTTCTTCTAGATATTATACAGAACTAGTAAGTTTTCCAGTACCTGTAGATTTTACTGATATTATCCACATTTTGCTTATTGGTTTGATGATAGCCCAGACAACAGTAAAGGAAAATAGATGATGCCTATAAGGCAGCCTTTGTGTCCTTAAAAATAAAACAAAGACAAACAAAAACACCACACCAAAACCACAAACAAACAAATATAAAACCCTCTAAAATTATAGTTTTGAGGGTTTTTTACTAGAAATTAGTATCTTATAATTCTTCAATACAAATTAGACATATCACTTCACTGTAGATTGAATGTCATTCTGGGCAGTAAAAATACTTTTGAATGAAGACCTACTATAAAATTTTAATAAGTGAACCAGTAGGCTTACTTTCCAGGTCCTGCAGAGCTCCCCAAAACAGGTTCTGGCAAATGGCTGGGAAATGTGCACACTTTAATGGTTTTGGTAGGGGTTGAGCTTTTGCATATTTTTTTAATGAGTCTATAGGACTGGCCATGCATTTATGAATTAACTAATTCTTAGAAATTTGGGACAATGGCAGTGATTAATATGTTTGTGTAATTGTGATTTCTCTTTGGGTCTAAGAAAAGAGAGCATACAGTGTCTCTTTTTGAGAGGCACCTCTTCTGAGTATGTGAGATTATTTTTAAGAAG
The DNA here is from genome assembly GCA_013397115.1 of Edolisoma coerulescens. Classification (NCBI taxonomy): domain Eukaryota; kingdom Metazoa; phylum Chordata; class Aves; order Passeriformes; family Campephagidae; genus Edolisoma; species Edolisoma coerulescens. Next base: position 894,427 of record VWZW01006375.1, read on the forward strand.
GAATCTTAAATATTAGTCATCATGAGGACAACACAAAAGAAGTCTTTTCTGTCAAAGGTGCTAAAAGATTTTTTTTTTTTGGTCATATTTGAATTGTGTTCAGAAGGTGTGATGCTGGTTAGTTTTATGAAAGTTCTAAAGCATAGAGATTTTATCTTGGCATGTATATGTAGTGAAATTTCAGGTTTTGCTTTCTACTGATACATTGAAACTACTGGATGAAATGGAAATACAGCGATGACTTCCAGGTCATTAAGTAGAGAATATTAAATGTATTAACAAGTATATCCTATTCTGTCCTCATTTTCCAAGCAGATCACTCTTTAGTGGTATCACCTTGACTGTTCCACAAGCATAGCTGCGGTCAGTCTTTGGGCTCTGTACATTTGTAATATTCAGGTGACAATGAACAACCAAAGATTTTTTTGTTCTACACAATGAGTGTGGTAAAGGATGTTTGTGTGCATGTACAAAACCGCTGCTGAGGTGGGCTTCTCAGGTGCTAACACAGATAAACAAATTTAAATATGACTCATCTAGTGGAGGTGTAGGACCCCTGACTGAGTGTGCTGTACAAAGCAACAGGGCTGCTGAGATCAGAAATAGAAACAGGTAATTTCATACATTTTTTTAAAATCTGAAATACAGAATATTTCATTCCACTTGCAAATTTCTATAAACGCCACAGGGGAAAGAATCTTTGTAAGGGATAGATGTCGATAGTAATAGCAACACCAGCAACATAGGTGTAACTCTGTGCCTGTAGGGGAATTTTCTCTCAAACAGCAAGCTGATACATGACTGTACTTCATTCAATGGCACTATTTCCACTGACTTTAGTGGTTTCTGGATGCAGCCCTCTATATCAGCCTTAAGCTCTGCATTGAATTAATTTCCAATTTTTCTAATTATCTTAACTTTCATCATTTCAGAAGGGCAGTTCACCTTGGACCTCATGAAGTAATGGTTTTGTTACGGATCAAATTAACATTTCCTGTCACATAGCTCGCTTGCTGAAGAAGGAAAAGATCTTCTAGGATGAATAAGATCAAGTGTCCATCTAACCTAATTTATGGTCAGAAATCTCCTATCCTCAGGCACACTGAAGCTCTTAAAATATTTCTGGACCTTAATTATTTCCCTTTGCATGGGTATGGTATATTTAAACAACGTGCCTTTAGTATTTCTCAGTTTAAAATTTGTGTGCGACATAGAAATTGACATTTAAATATTGAAAACTTTGCCTAGCCTCTCTCACATGAAGTTCAGCTGGCTAGTCAGCAGATCCATATGGATTCCTATAAGGAGCACTGATCATACTTCTCCATGTAGAATAAGCTAAGTTTGTTTTGCATTCAGAAAGTTTATTTGGGTGAAAAGGTAAAGGACTTTAAATGTATAATAAGCCATTTGTGCATGTCAGCAATTCATACAGAAAATATTTGTGATCACTCTCTCAGACACCTTTTGCTCTCAGGATCTCATGGCTTTTCGCCTTGTGTGAGGGTTGTTCCACCTCACGGTCAGGGCTGGGTGACAGCATTGCTGACACCCCAGAAAAGCACACTTGCAGTCCTGTTGCCTTTATCTGAGGATACCTGTCTTCTCCAGGTTATGTACAGCTAGGATCTGTCTCTCTGTGTGTGTTGGGGTAAAAGAAAGATCAGAAATTCCTGCTGCTTGCAAAACTTTAATCCTTTAAAGACATAGTACAGAGTTTTCTTTTTCTTTCAGCTCAGAATGTGCTATGTCTAACACAGGCAAATAATAACTGTGTATCATTAATCATTAATAGGCCAGTAGCAAAATACAGAATCAGCTTAATCCTTTTGGACATTGATGAGTGCATACTGCCACTTTAAATAATGGCATAAAAGGCATCATTGCTACCCAGTATAGATTTACCATAGTAAATGAGTTTGAGTTACTGTATATATTTTGCACTCCATACCCTGTTATCAATAATAGTCCTCATGCCTCACAAAGGGCAACATGAGCAGGAAAAGAATAATTGCCATTCTGCATGGAGGCAGTTTATTGATGAGGTGGACAGAAGTAATATTCTTAGCCTGCTGGGTGTCCATCTGTAAGCAGTTTCCTGGAGCTGCCACTTCTCCTTTCTCTGGAAACTGTTATGGCTTTTTCTGTCCAATGAAAATAATGAGATCCATCTATCAAACAGAGAACAAACAATAAACTCTATACCTTCCAATTAATCTGTTTTTCACCTCTGTTTACCAATGTGCATGCAGTTAACTATCCATCGTATTATATACATGTGAAGAGTACATTTCTCAAAAGGTTGAATCTATTAACCCTTTTGCTAGCAAAATATATCTGCATGCCCTCCAGCTAAACAAGAGACTTGGAAAAAAAAAATCAATCCTTTTGAAGTGCCAGAACATAACAACATAGCATGCTATAAAATCATACCATCCAATCTAAAGTCTGTATCCTCTGTTATGTTCATAACTTATAGTCCATAAAAAACATTTTCATGGCAAAAAAATAATGTATTTCAGTCCAAATATGCAGTAGTGAGTCATTTCAGGATATAGTATGTTTACATTAAATGTAGTGATTCCTCAAAAATGCATGGAAGTGGTACTTGAAGCTGGAGTGGCTTCTCACCACATTATAGTAATTTACTTTGTCCTAGCTCTATTTCCCTGTCTTTGATGGTTTTCTGCTGTTTTTGCACAGGGATTTTCAAAGACTGTGGGGTTGGCTGTACCACATGATGACCAAGCTGTATACTCCTTTTGGCCACTGATGTGGTAATTGTGTTGTTTTTGTTGGTGTGTTGTTTGGTTTTGGGTTTATTTACAGAACATTGCTCTGTTATGATGCTTTGCTCTTGTGTCTACAGCGTTTCCATTTGTATCATTAAGAAGCGCTTGAATCTGGGTATTATTCATCTCCTTGAACAGGTTTGTATGCTATTTCCCTGTGTAAAACATGTGAGTTCGGTTTATCAGGACACAGATGGCACATCAAAAAAACCTAAGAAGCCAACTAGACAGAAGCACGGGTTTGTCTACCACCACACAAGCGTACACACACACACAAAACAACTGAGGAGATCAGCTCCACGGTGCCAATTTGTTTGCACCTAAGAGCCTCGAACAATGAAGATGACTCAGAACAGTACAGTCATCCTTCTGAGGCTGTGTCTGGAAATTCTTACTGCTAGAAAAGCTAGAAAAGGAGTCGTGCTTCAGATCTTGGGAACCTGGCTGGCTGACTACAAATAATGTTCTATGACTGGCTTAAACACTATCATTGCCATTAGCCGTTCTGAAATACAGTAAAATTCCACTGCGGAAGAACTTGCTTGCTTTTTAAAAAGGAGAGGAATCTGTTGTGAAGGAAAGGGTTAACAGGCTTCAGAATTCATGTGGCAAAAGGAAAACAAGATGAGAAAGAAATAAAGCCAAGAAGAAAATGTCTTGCTATGTATTTCTCTCTAAATCAAATCAATTTCTTGCTGCCCTAAGTTAAACAATTGGTAGATGACATTTTATGCAGATGAATCAATGTGTTCCCAATTATAGTTGTATATACAATATCTAACACTCAGTCAGCATCTTAACTAGTGTTTTTTGTTGAGCTGCTCTGAGCTCACCAAAAAATATGTCATAGAGACAAGTCTTTACTTTCTGAGTAAGTGGGAATGAGAGAGGCAGATGTATAACCTGGGAAAACTTGTAGATTCATCTTTCTTAAAAAGGGATGGATTCAGCATTGGCTATGCTGATCAGGATTGTTCCTTGCACCACAAGCCATCATCAGCCCGATAATAATTCAGAAATGAGCCCAGGTTCACTAAGAGATCATGTGTCTAACTGGTTCTGGCCTCACCTGTTTGAATTGGTACATCTTTAAGGAAGGAATGTCTGATCTGGTGCTTATCTGTTATTTCTGTCTTGATATTGGGCAGCCACATATACTCAGCTTGTATAAACTGGCGCAGCTCCATTCAATTTAATGCTTTTTTAATGATCTACATTTAAAAAAAACTACAACCAAAAAAAAAGAAAAAAAAGAAACCAACCAAATGAAAAAAAAAACCTTCTACAGCATAGAACATGTATTAGTCATGAATATGTTATTGAACATATGATTTGTGAAAAGTTCTCCTGCATTTTTCGGCATTTTTGGCTTTTTTTTCCTCCTGTCTGGTTGTATGGCTGTGGTTTTAAATTTTATCATTTACTAATGGATTGGTAACTACTGTCACTCTGCCTTTTCCTCTGAGCAACACAAAGCTGCTACAACAGTCCTGGACCCCAGTGTAGTTCATTCAGTCTGAATTTCAGCACAGTTCCTTTAAAAGGAAAAATCCATATAAAATCCTTTCCAGTAGGATCACACTTATTTCAGTAGGGCTGGAATTGTTTGATGATGTTGGCGTGTACATACCACTTCACTGTTCTATCTCCCATACATTGCGATGCAGGCAATGTACCACAAAGGATTTTAACTATTGCTCTTGTTTTTGTAATACCTCCCTGGGTAAAGGTTGCTAGTGACACAAAGTGCATGAATACTCTAGACTGACAAAGGGCTATTAAGCTCACTAAGACTGCTGCGGAAAGATGAGTTTTCAAGCAATGGGTTTGGAGGTTCCAAGTACTCGGGTCCCAGTGTTTCAGTGTCAAATGGGGGGATGTAATTTACTGAATTCGCTTGTATAAATTTATATAACGTTTGAGTTCTCATAAAATGAAAGCTGGAAAGTAAATGTTGATGGGACTCTTTTGCTCGTATAAAAGACTACACCTGATAAGGTAAATCTTGTTGAAAATCTTGTTCGAAGGAAAAGGATTTTAAGACCCAATTGTTATCTGGAATAACTCTGAAGAACTTTACTGAAGCCTAGAGAGGATACATGAATTTATACTTCCCTGGAGTATGGACTGCCTTTTATAAAGGCTTAGAGTATAACCTGGTGAAATAAGAATTTGGCTAAAAGATATTTCTGTAAGATCAATCTGTTTCATATGGTCAGCCTCTTTAAAGACAAAATGTTTAACAATTCGATTCTCTTATTTATAGTTCGCTTCCGACCATGGGCCATCAAGTAATGACAAGAATTTTTTCTTGAGTTGCTCTGAACTGACTTTGGTTGCCAAGATATTATAAGGTTTATGGCACCTGATGACTTGATTTTACTCATGATGTTTTATATCCACTTCTCAAGAGTCTGAATAAACTTGTGTGCATCTGCTGTTGAGATGTAAAATTGTGAGCACTAGATATATGTTGCCACAAAGAATATTTAGTGTGATTTGGTTGGTTTTTTTGGTTTTTTTGTTTTGTTTTGTTTTGTTTTTTTTATTCAAGAAAATTTAAAGAAATAGTGCTTAATAGGGCAGAAGTGCTTCACTGCTGCCTAGAGTCAATATGTAAAAGCACAGCATTTATATAAGGGTTCTCTGAGGGGAGAAATGCATTAGTTTGGGGAATTGATGCTTGTTTCTGCAAGATTGTTGTGGTAAAGGCTTTGCCGAGAATTTTGATATGTATCACATACTTTCCAAAAGGAGGCAAACTGTGATTGACTGGAATAGCTTGATGTCTCCAGGTAATATTATGCTATGGCTTTTTCTTTGTTTTTTTCCCCCCAAGTGCTTCAAATATTTTGTAATTGAATAACACGGCTGATAAACTTCAGCAAGTACATGTGTAAAAGGAAGGTTTTCAAACAGAATGCAGACCCTTCGAACTGTGCAGGAGATAAGCTGCCTGGACACAGTCCACTAAGGCACTTACGGATGCTGCTTTATACACCTAGCAGTTCCCTCACCTCGTGTTTTAGGTATGAAATCACTTGCATCAGGAGGACTGCTTGAGTACTTAACTTTTTTAACATGCTTAAGTTGTTTGCTAGATTGGGATAAGTTTAAGGAACCAAGCCCAAAAAAGTGCTTTCTTTAGGGAGACAGTTCTCCACTTCGGGAGGGGGATGTGGCCACATATTGATTGTTTGTCTTAAGAATGAAGTAGGAATTTTCTGTGAATGCTACAGCAAGAATTTCTGTAGGAAAAACAGATCAAATGTTAATAAATGGATGTATGGATGTACCTGCTGTTTTTATTTTAGTTTGATCCTTTTATAGTTTTTATTAGTTGCTCCACAGAATACCTTAAAAATGTGTCATGAACAATCCTTAAGCAATATCTATCCACTGTTGCATGATTAATACATTTCTAAACTAGAAGATTAGATGTGGTATTCAATGTGTGATGAACTGTGAATCGTCGAGAGAGAGTCTTTTAATATTAAAAATGCAAAAAAGAGCTTAATTTTGTTATGAATAATATTCAGATCTGTTTCAGATAATATCATGGTATATGAAGAAAAAATAGAAGTGCAACCATCTTCAGTGACTTTCTTTCTTTTCAAGTTTGTTTCTTGGAAATGGAAAATATTAATCTATTGGAGAAATGCTTTCATTGAAAAAACAGATTCTTCTATGGACATGGAATCTGATTCTTATCTCCCTTTTAGTGATGGTAGTTGTAAAATGCTTTACCCAAGTGTGGACTGTGAAGAGACACTGGAGAGCCATGCTCCACAGCATATTGGCAGGAAAGTGAGGAAATCTAGTGAAAAACACAATAATTAGATAAAATGTTTTGCTTAGTGAAGAAAAGCTTTTAACATTTTGTAAAAAATATGTAGATATGTAGAAAGTATGAGTTTTAGGAGATGGGAAAAAGTTCAGGCATCAGATAAGATGATAACGAGATAGGCACTGCATGATGGAAGAAAATCCGTGAAGTGCCACGTTTTTGTAGAGTTTTGTAGTGTTTTGTGTTTCCTTTGCGTAGGTTGATACTAATACGTCTAGGAAACAAAATCCAAAGTAGAGAGTACTTGTAAAGAAAAAAAAGTACTTTAAACCTATCACTAACCCTGGTACTATGTATATGACTTAAGATACCAGGTCAGTAATAGAATTAAGCATTATTACACACCTACATATGTCTCCTTCCGGGTTTACATACTAAATCTCTTTTCAAACCATATGAAAAATCATAAAGTGCAAGTGCTCACAAAAGGATATGTGAACATATGTAAGTATAGAACCTGAAGTTTTCACTTCGATGATACAACTTTGTCAGGTAGACGAGCCCTGGCTAACTTTGTAGCAGATGTTAAAACAACATGGTGGGACAAGTTTTGTAGCTGTAATTTCATCACCATTTGAGCATTAGAGGTTATTTTCAAACCAGTCCAAGCTGATACAGAATGGTTAGCTCATTCTAAGAAAAAGTCACAGGAGAAATGATGATGCTTAGCAGACAAGTGGAAAGTAAGAGGTCATAAATGCACAGACAAAAGAACATGTATTTTGTTAAGGACATTAGAAGCAGGAGGGCAAGAAGTGCTGGTTAACAGCTCTGCAGTGTCCTTACTTTTTGTACTTCATCATTATATTTTGGAGTAGCCAAGGCTGCAGCTAACTGATGATGATTGACCAGTATGTCAAAAGAAATCGGTCACAAGGAATGAAGTAAAATGCTGTAGTAATCAGCACCTAATGACAGTTTTCTGCCTTACCTAAATGGTCAGAAGGTGCTACATGTTGCACATCTTTTTAAATTTTTTTTAGACAATTAACAGTTAACCTAGGAATTAGGTTTTTTTGAAGTTTACATCTGTATTTCTGAAAGTGTTAGGGGAAAAAACCAGGCCAAAACGTGATTTTAATGAGAGGAGATTTTAGTTCTTGGGTAATGGAACTATGATGTATAAAAATTACCCTATTCAGATTAATTTACAGCAAGTATATTTATCCAAGGTACACTTGAAAAGAAATTATGATGTGAGTATGACCAATAGTTGCTGCAATAATTTCTGTCAAGGAGAGCAGAACCAAAACAATTCTGTACTTAAAGGTGAAAACACAAGTGCATAAGTTCCTGTGAGGGAGATCAGGTCTAGTTTCTGCAGCTGTTGTCCACAGATATTAAAATAAACAGTGCTTGGTTTATGTGCATAAACATAAAACAGAAACATCTTGAAAGAACATGTAAATCAAATTTTTCCTTTGGAGGTGTTAAACTTGGCTGCTTGGTTAACAAAAGCGAATGCCCCTGATATTCCCACCAGGGCTCAGGCTCCTGCTGGTCACCTCTTAAAGTAAATAGTTTCTCACGTTTACAACTGAGACCTCATCTGAGATGAATTTATCCTTGCACATCCCTTTTGAGATCTGGTGATCCAGACCTGAGTTCACCCCCAAATCATTTTAAATGTTGTTGATCTGCAGCAGCCCTGAGAGACTAATACTCTCTTCCTGCATAGAGGAATCACACTGCTCTTCTTGCCTGTTGGGTTTTATGCATGAGAAATAGGGCGAATTTTACCCATAGGGTTTGCCTTTTCACTTTTCAGAAAAGATGAAAACTTGTTACTGAGCATATTTTTAAGTCATTCTTGTATCCTTTTTCTAAGGTAAATTTTTCCTGTACAAAGCAAGGGGTAATACAAGTTTTATTTTGAAAGAATGAATGCTATAGATGTGAAATGGTGCTAATAATGTCAGTGTTGTGTTACAGGGTTTTGAAAAATGAAATAATATACTCAGAGCAATTAACAAACATCAGGTTTTCATTCTAGATGCTGAATGTGATTAGAAACTGTAAATGAATAATTCTTCATTCCAGCTGTTCTGGGAGCAGGTTTTCATGCACCATAGCCATACTAAGCATAACTTTACTGCTATTTATTTCCACAGCCCATCAAAACAGCATTTTGATTAATAGGCTTTACTCTGTTAGAAAATCACACAGTTACAAACTATGGGTCTCTTTATTAAAACAGAGAAGTCTAAATCTGTAATGTATGGTAAAAGCTGCAGTGATTCTGTTTGAGCCAAAAAAAAAGTCTTTAGACAAAAGTCTTATTAAGGTTCTATTTAGCAATAATGTTTCAAGGTGCATTTTGGTACTTTGTTTCATGGAATAGACAGTTTTTATGTGTATAGTTTGCAGTGGTAATTGCAACAGGAGCTAAAGTTTATTGCCTTCCAATTCTCTAGTGTAGTGTGTTTTCACTCATATGAAAGTGGTTTGTTTATTGTTTGGGGGGTTTTGTTTTGTTTTCTTTTATATCATTTTCAAACCCTACTAAAAGAAAAAAGAAAATCTTCTGGCATATTTTTTTTCATGGTGAAGAGTCTCTGCTGACAATACACTGAGGAAACTGTTTTTATTAGGAAAGTGAGGAATGTAGCAGTCTTGCAAAAAAAAAAAAAANAAAAAAAAAAAAAAAAAAAGAAAAAGAATGTCATGGACAAGCTCCTGGCATTGCCTGAGATATTTCAGGTTTTAGTGCTAATCTAATGGGAACCCTTTCCAATTAATCACTAGTCACACCCAAGGGATAAAGTCATGGTAGTTTTTTGTGCTGTTTTCTTCCCTGTTGATTATGTGATCCTTAAACTACCAAAAACTGTATTCCCATTTAAAGTAGTGCTGTCCGTTTGGAGATGGGAATTAAAGGTTTTATACAGAATTTTTCTCCATGTACTTTTTCTTCATGTTAACTGTATAAAAGAGCTTTTGTGTGAATGTGCTTCTAGGGCTTTAATCATTCATGTGCTTGCTTGGAAGCAGCAGCCTCTCACTTGATCATGTATTATCCAAGTGACATTAAGTAATTTCCATATTAACTCTCCCCTCTTTTCTTGCTATAGTTTTATGAATGACTGTTGTGTTGATTCTCCCCTACTCCTTCTTTCCCTTCTCCCAACCCTTCTTTTCTTTATACACAGAGGTTAGCTGAGAGCCTGCCTCCTGACACACTTGTGCTCCTAGAAAGCTAGGGCTTCCCTTGTCACGGAAGCTAAAGTTTTATGCCATTAACTGTTTCTGCTCATTGATAGGTGCAGTGAGTAGAGAGTTGCAAATATGTTGGGATATCTGCATCCCTTTATGCTTTGTACTAGGTCTTTATTCTTCGTTGTTTCCTTTGTCATCTGTTGCATCACTGCAAATAGAAAAGATGTACCATACAAATGGAAAAAAAACTTCTTTAGATGGGTAAAGTCATAGAAAAAAGGGTGATTGATGCTCATCTAGTCAATCATTCTCTCCCTGGAAATCATCATATCTTCATTCATCTTTCAAGATCTTGAAAGCCTCTGATGTCGGAAACCATATAACATTTCCAGGCACTCTGTCACAGTACTTCAGTGTGTTTGTCAGTAGGACATACACACGTGTATCTATATACATATGATACATACATCCAGGCAACTTAAAACTCCTTCACAGCATTTAAAGGCCCCCTTGCTACTTGTCCACTGAGAGCAGTTAATTCTTCTGACTGATGCAGCTTTTTACGTGTTTAAATCTGTTATATCTTCACTTGACATCTTATGTACCGGCCAGCCCCTCTCCTTCATGTACTTTTATCACAAAGATAGAAACACCAGGGCATATTAGGTTTCAAATTGTGAGGTTTGTTTTTGTTTTAATTACTATTATCACAAAGCTGGGAGGAGTCGCCAATACCCCAGAGGGCTGTGCAGTCCTTCAGAAGGACCTTGACAGGTTGGAGAGATGAGCAGAGAAGAACTGTTTGAAATTCAGTAAAGGCAAATGGAGGGCCCTGCACCTCAGGGTGAATAATCCCAGGCACCAGTACAGACTGGGGGCTGGCATCCTGGAAAGCAACTCTGGAGAGAAGGACCTGGGGGTCCTGTGACAACAAGCTGTCCATGAGCCAGCAGTGTGCCCTTGTGGCCAAGAAGGTCAGTGGTATCCTGGGGTGCACTGAAAGAACATTCCCAGCAGGTCGAGGGAGGTGATCCTGCCCCTCTACTCAGCCCTGGAACAGGTTGCCCCGAGAGGTTGTGGAGTCTCTGTCTCCACAACTGGAGATATTCTGAATCTGCCTGGACACAGTCCTGTGCAATGTGCTCTAGAATGACTCTGCCTGAGCAGGGAGGTTGGACCAGATGACCCACTATGGTTCCTTCCAACCTGACCCATTCTGTGATTATTTTAGTACTGGTTCTCTAAAAACAGTGCTATGTTATAATAATTTGGTTATTATTAAAGTATTGACAAGCTATTTGTAAAATTTGACTTCAGAAATGTCAATATACAGGTTAATCTTATTGATCAAAGATCTTGGGGTTTTTTTAAGAGACTCTGCTTGACTTGGTTATTGTAATTATATTTTCAAAAATTAGAATTTTAGCACAGAGAATAATGATGTGTTTCTTGGCATGTATTTATGCATACACACATACATACAATATGGTGTATATTGCTTCATTTTCATATTGAGTTGGACAATTAGTGAGTCTGAAAAGAGAGAAGCATAACCTTTGCGCTCCTTTCTCCAAACGTAATTTATGTTATTAAATGCTGTCTCCTTGTTCCAGTGGTGTCTTGAGTGAGAGCAGCAGATGAGGCACCAGGCACTTTATGGACGTGGGGTTTCTGAGCTCATTTACAGCACCTGGTTTCCTTATCAGGCCCCTGCTCCTCCTGGACTTCCCGGCTCCCCTGTGTCTGGGAGCCATCAGCACCAGTCAGAGTGCGGGGGTGTCAGTGGTGCTGGGGAACCATGTCTGGGAGGTGGAGGAACAGAGCACAGGCACATCACTGCTGTGTTTGTACATCTCAGCACCCACCTTCCCCCAGATGACATCCTTTCACTGTATGAAGAATTATTCTTTAGAGGCTTGCCTTTCTTATGCTAATCAACAGAGCTGATGTTATATTCTCCCCTTTTTGCTTTTATCATCATCCACTTAGCTTATTTTCCTCTAGCATCAAACTCTCTCCAGCTTTAATTCTTCTCTCACACAGATAAATCGAAAGCTGCAATTATTTACAGTGCGAGAGGAGGAGGGAGGAAGCACATTAATTTATAAATCATTTTAAATTTACTATTCATTAAATGCGGAGTATGAAGAGCTCTGGCCTCCATCCACTCAGCATGGCCAGAAAACAACAGACCTGTTTAGTCAGAAGCAGTGCCAACTATTCCAATCTCTTACAGCAGCCTTGTTCTGCAGGGACCACCTGAAAGATGAGGTCTGCCTTTCCCTGACCCTGCACAGTTTGTGGGTTTGCTGCTGGAAAAGTCAATATCCCTTCTAGTTCTTACGTTGAGGCTTTTTTTCTTTCTAAGGGACTGGGTCGTGACTGTCAGAGTGTTTTGCCTAGATCAGAGAATCCCTTCAGTGTTGCTTTTGGGAGTGGTAGTGTGGGGAGTGGTGACCAGGAGGCAGACATTGGAATATTTTTTATAGGGTATTAAGACTGCCAGTGGGATTGTTCAGTGGAACTGGGAGGTGGGGTAAGAAATTAGCACATGTTCTTAAACTATATGCCATCAGATTATGGAAGACCAGATGAGCAATTTTCTGAGATAAGCAATGTGTAATGAACATATGTGGAAGGGAGAACGTGTGAGTACTACCAAGGCTGTGGTTAAGATATGAACCAAGGAGCACAGTGGTAGGAATGGTTACTGAAAATATTTGTTAATAGCAGATGGAAGAAATACATCAAAATTACAAGTGGGCAAATTTCCTTGTATTGGGTTTGTGTGGCAAGGTTTTAGTAGTGGGAGGGCTACAGGGCTGGATTCTGTGAGGAGCTGCCAGAAGCTTCTCCTGTGATGGACAGAGACGATAGCAAGCTCCAAAAAGGACCCCCTGCTGGTCAAGACTCAGCAACAGCTAGTGTTCTTCAGGGTCAGGGAAGAAGGAGGGGGAGGAGGTGCTCCAGATCCTGGAGCAGGGATTGCCCTGCAGCCTGTGGTGGCAGACCATGGTGAGTCACCTGTTCCCCTGCAGCCCATGGAGGTCCATGGGGGAGCAGAGATCCACCTGCAGCCCATGGAGGACTCCACGCCAGATCAAGTGGATGCCCAAAGAAGGCTGTGACCTAGGAGAAGTCCGTGGGTCAGGATCTGTGGGCTCATGGAGAGTGGACTCCACACTGGAGCATGTTTGCTGGCAGTACTTGTGACCCAATGAGGAACCTACGCTGGAGCAGTTTGTGACAAACTGCAGCCCGTGGAAATGATTCACACTGAACAAGTTGGTAGAGGACTATCTCATCTATTAGGGACCCCATGCTGGAGTGAGAGAAGCGTGTGAGGAGTCCTCCCGCTGAGGAGGAAGGAGCACCAGAGACAACACGTGATAAACTGAATACAACCCCCATTCCCATCCCCCTGGGAGGAGGTATTGAATCAGAAGTGAAGTTGAGCCTAGGAAGAAGAAGAGGTAGAGGCAAGTTTTATGATTTAGTTTTTATTTCTCATTTTCCTTCTCAGGTTTGATTGGTAATAAATTAATTTCCCCAAGCTGAGTCTGTTTTGCTCATGATGGTAACTGTTGAGTGATCTTTCCCCGTTCTTATCTTGCCCCGTGAACCTTTCTTTGTACTTTTCTCTCCCTCGTCCAGCTGAGGGCAGTGATAAGCAGCTTTGGTGTTCACCTGGCATCCAGCTGGGGTCAACCCACCACAGTCCTGTAACATATGGAATTAAATTAAGAATATATAGCTTGCATGTGTACGGAGCATAGGTGGATTGAAGTGAACAGCTGTTTTCCACCTGGGTTTCACACAGATCCCAGAAGACATTAAGAAAGATATAGCAGAAATAATAATTAGCCTTGGTATATGCAGTATGCTTATATCTAGATAGTTGCATGGGCTTGTGCAAAAGATCAAAGACTGGCATGCCACTTTGACAGAAAATGCCAGGAGCCTGTGCCCTTTTGGCAGCTTTCTTAGACTGGGTCCTGGTTCTGGCAGCAGCTGGTGGCAGCAGCAGAGAGATGTCTGCCAGTCCTGCACCCCTGTGTGAGCACACGCTGTGTAGTCAAATTGCAACCTTGAAACATGAAAACGCATGATAACAGCTCTGGTGTTACTCATGCTGGTGATCACTGTGGTGCTCTGGTTCCTTCTTCCCACCTTTAGGTCTACGCCAAAATGAGTTTTAATTATTGTATTTGCTTTGGGGTACTCTCTTCAATGGCAATATGCCAGAATCCAGGCTACCAATGCCTATCCAGTTTTCCAAGCCTTATCTTAAGTTATTCTTTTCTGTCCCAGCCTTTCATGTTGGGTGGTGGTGAGGGGTGGCCAGGGCCATGCTCTCTAGCAGTTAAAGCTAATTTTTAAATTACTTGGATTTGTGACATTTCATCTCTAAAGAAGCTTGGAAATTAGTACAGGGACAGGTGCAGTCTTCCAAATTCAGCTGCTTTTGCTGCAGACAATACCCCCCAACTGCTGGTTGATGTTGAGTGCCTAACTTTTACCACCCTTGGAGCTCTACAGTTTAAAATTAGCTGATCTGATTCATTTGTGTTTGCTGACAAAGTAAATGAGGTATGCTGGTGAGATTTCTCCCTGCAGAGTTGTGAGCTTCATAAAGGATCTCTAGAGAGGAGATAAGCATGCGAGAACACCTTGTCCCTCTTTAGTCCACATGCACTTATGGTCTCCCACTCAGACGTGGCTCTTGGCAAGCAGGGAATTCTTGCTGAATAACTCAGGGATGCTACACATTTGTGCCGTGTGGTTCTGAAACTGGTCCTTTTTGTACTGCATAGAAGGTGTGTAGAAGCCTTTGGGAAAAGCTGCGTAAAATGGGGATCATCTCGATGCTGAGACACACTGGTACCACTCTCACTGAATCAGTTCTATGAAAATGAATTTCTGTGGTATATTCATTACAAGAGCCTACTTTGCAATTGTACTTTAATAACTATTCTCCTCTCTCCCCATCAACAAGAACAAAATATGTAAATAATGCTCTGGAAAATGCAGCAGTGGATTCTGTGGGAGTTTTAAGCCTAGATATCTAGTGCAGGAAGAGAGCTTTGCAACTCAAACAGTGCACCACGCTTTTCTAGATGGGTCCCTGTAGTGTCATAATAGGAAAAGAATGACCTGCAGTGGACAGCAGGGGTTTTCCATGAGGTTTAAGTACTGCAACCTGTAACTACTGGTATTTTTAGAATGCTGTTGACCTCGGTGAGAACATTTGCATGCTTTAAGTACAGAATACTCTTAAATATTTTGCAAGACAAAAAGGGTAGTATGCTCAGCATCCAGTAATTTCAAATCTTGGATCAGTACTAATATTATACAAATCCTTTTGTTTGGTTTGAGTATTTTGAGTTCCAGACTATTTCTGTGAGGATATGAACGGGAAGTAGTTTTCAGCCTACATTTTGGGAATTGTGCATTTGTTTTAATAACTTGAATACTGGGGTGCAAAAGGACTCATTTGAAAATAAGTGAGTAAACTGTTGGGGAAAGTCAGATTATTTTCTTAATTAAAGTGAGGTTTTATGGTGCAGACGTAGTTAATAAACAGATAATTCTCAGCTGACAAGATGAGAATTTCTATAGAAAAATGTGCATTAGAGGGTGTAGTAGACTGTAGTTTTTCAGCATCTTATTTTAAAACTAAATTGCTAATGCTGATCATCTTATAAATGCTGTTAGAGAATTGGTGTAAAAGTATTGTTATTACTGTTTTCTTTATTTTAGATGGAAACCTAAATAGAACAAATTATCAGCCAGTCTCTATTAGAGACATTGAAAGTGGGGGAGGTAACGATTTTCATGTACCGAATGGGGTTTAAAAGTTACTATATTAGTTCTCATTTTAGCTAGTTCATTTAGACCTGGAAGTTATTTATGCCAGCACACATAATTGATCTTATAAGTATGTAGTACCTCAGGACCTAAAGCTGGAATGTTATTTTCCAGTGTAAGGAAAGGACTTCCTATGGTTTTATATAAAATTTGAAAATCTGATAAGATAACAAATGTGAGTATATTGTATTTTATAACTGATTTTACTGGAAACATCAGTTGTGTGGAAGTGTACTGACAGAAATCACTGCCTGTGCTGATAGAAAGCAAATTATAATTTTTTTAAATGTTATGAAATTCAAAGCAGAAATCTAATTGACAGCCAACAACAGAAACTTCAGTTTTAAAACATTTAACTATAAATTCTAAAGAAAATATTATATATGGAAACAAAATTGTTTACTACAGGAACTAATACAGAGAGTGTTTCTTACAAGATTTGCCCATTACTGCCAGTTTTTTATCAGTACTACATTCAATTTCCACAAACTAACCATAGATGAGTGCAAGTAGTAAATTTTCACTACCCAAAACTACCCAAGTTTTAAAAGAAATCATTAGAAAGAAACTGTGTTTTTAGAGGTGGTATTTTAATCATGTTCTCTAAAGGTTTTGTTAAATCAGGACTTTTAACTTACCGTTTTGCTTATGCAAGCAAAACCAACAAATCCCTTCCGGAGTGGATGTTACCCATTAAAACTGATTTAATATAACAATTCAAAACTACTTAAGGGCCAGGTGAAGCTTCTGTCTTCATTTGAGGCGCCAACCTATATTCCTTCTGTAGGCTTCCTTGACCTACTGTTGCTGTCCTGTCCCTTGAGCTGCTATGTTTTAATCTGAAGAGCATAAATAGCATTTGGAAGAGCATCTCTGAGTTTTGAGACTCCTTTCTGAGGAACATAAGCTTCGTGTAATAGCCTTTTCATTGAAGGGTTTCATGAAACACTGATCTGGCACTAGCTCACACGTTGCTCAGCTGACTGAATGACTGGCTGCCAACAGAAGGAAGAAATTTCTCTTCCCACTCTTGTCTGAGCTGTCCTACCCAGCAGGCTGTGCAGGTCCCAAAGGAAAAGCAGCAGAAATTCACCCGAGGAAATGTGGCAAATTTTGAGGGTAGGTGGATACTCAGAATTCAAGCACTTTATTATAAAATAATAGATAAAAGCAAGTCTCAGTAAACAACAAAATTTGTTGAGGTATAAGGAGTAGAGTGGGGACAAAAAGGCAGGTGAAAACCAGGCACAGAAGGTTTCCATGATATAGAGCCATTAGCTGAACTTCAGGAGATGCTACAGCTGAAGAGAATCTCCGTGCTCTTGTGTCTCCAAAGCAGCATTTGGAAGGTAGAGTGCTCACTATAGCAGGAGGCAAAGAGATCCAAGAAACAGCAAAAAAGGAAAATCCTGCAAATTAAATCTTTCCTTTATTTTTACCACTCTGACACATTCATAATAATATTTTTTTCAGTGTTTGCAGATACTCACTCTCCAGTCTTCCTATTCATGCCTCACGTGCCCTGTCTGTACGATGCTCTCTGTGTAGACTTGTACTTCAAGTACTAAAAAGACATTCCCTTTGGTTATTATCTTTTCTGAATATCTCACTAGCTATGGGGACTTATTTTAGTAAAAGTGTGAGGAAATAGCTGGGAGTATTTGTGTGCTCATTTTCCATTCCTCTTAACTCTCTCTTTTTCCTCTTTTTTTTTTAAAAATTATGATGATCGTCTACTGCTTTAAGCTCATTCACATAGCCAAGATTTATATGGATTGTGCTGTCCCGCTGTTAAATATTTTTCTTACTTGAAAGTGCGACCATTCTGGTGAATCACATCCATTGTTCTATCTTGGGAGATAATGAAGCGCATGATATTTTGAAATTTGGGGAATGAAATACTGGCAACAGAGAGCCTTGAAATCAAGGCAACGTTCAGAAATAAAACCAGAGTTGACAATTTTATTTTATATGCCTATACATACATTTCTGTGTGCATGTACATGTGTGTTTACACACATACACAACTTTTTAAAAGTTACAGACATGAACACCATACATGTAGACACAGGAATGCTAATTTGTGACAAACCTTAATGACCTGACATGGTCAGCAGCACTGAATATAGCCTCCAAATCACACGGGCTTACTTTCTGACCTTGCTCTTCAACTAAAAGAAAGAAAAGCATGTTTAGAATAGAAGGCTAGTGTTTTCAAAGGAGCTTTGGATGAGCAGTACCTCTGAAATTTAGAGACTGGAATAACTTATGCTTTTCTAATGATAGATATGAATTAGTTTAGTTTAGGTATTTGAATTGGAATATTTGTCTTAGTCTTCCTTTATCTCTCCAAGATATATGCAAGCACATTTTCAATTAAAAAGAAAGACTCTTGGGCTGAGTTGCTAAATTTCAGCATCAATTTTTATTCTGAAATTTTAAGCCCCCAAAAATAGCAAGGGGAAGGGTTATAACTGTCTGACACTACCTTATCTGTATAGCTGAGAACAGCATCACTACAATAAAAGAAGATAGCAGTGTCTCCCATTGATTGTTGTTTGATGAATGTAAAGCAATTTACTGGAATGCAATTAGCATTTGCAATCGCATTACCGTGGGGAATTTTTTTATGCTGGCTCTATATTGAAAAATCTATACATTTTCTGTCCATGCGTTGCTTCTTAGGAAGCTTTCTTTCTTGTTTCTTTTTTTTTTTTT
>VWZW01006375.1:912845-974825 GCA_013397115.1 Edolisoma coerulescens
TTTTTTTTTTTTTTTTTTATGTTTCAGAGCTATAATTTGTGAAATGCTGAAAGAAAGTAAACCTAGATTTTTTATGTTTAAAATATGCCAAAGGAAAAATTGTCCAGTATATCTACTGCAGTAGTTGACTTGGATTAAAATTTGTAAGGCTGTGCATTGCTGTGGAATTAGTTTCTCAGGGTTTTTATAGGAAGAAATACATCTCCTGAAAAACAAATGGCTTCTGAATAGGAATATCTTAGCAACCTTGAAATAATTTTATAAATGTATGAATTAAGAAGCTTGAAGTACAGAGATTAAATAAGCAAAGCAGTGTGCTGAAACAATAAGACCTGTGTATTATGGCAGAGTAAGAATAGCGCTAAAAGTAACAATGCTACCTTTTAACAAACATTCAGATTGCCAACAAGAAATGTGCATGTATGCAAGTGCTCAGTTAGACACACTGTTCTGTCTGCACTTTAAATGGGTGTAAATTTAATTATCTTTACATCACACAAAATATATAGAAATTTTGAAAAAAAACCCACACAAATGTGTTGATTCACAGTTTGGATTTTCTGTGGACGTGTAAGTGCTTGATTGTCAGTGCTGCTGGAGGAAATCAATCCCAGCTGATATGGAGAGGGTATCAATGAAATATGTATGTGTGCTGAAAGGGGTAGTCAACGTCCTCCTGATGTTGGCATATGCATACAATAGCAAATAAGGTCTGTATGGTGCTTTTTAATGGTTTCTATGTGTTATGGACCAAGTGCTGCCATCCTAACTCAAAGACAACCATAGGGAATTATTTCTATAGAGATCTAGCTGGGAATGTCTGTTGCTTTAAAAACGCACTTATTTTTAACACTATCAGCTAAAGTTGTGTTCCTGTAATGATATAGAGTGTATCTTAACCACTTTAGGAGAAGCTTCTCTCTTATGTGTTTGACCTTAGAGGTCTTACAAGGTCCCACTGTCTATTGCATCTTGTATACCTTAATCTCTGTGAGGTCTAGAAAGAATTGCTACAGAATTCCTGGAGACTATATTAGCTTTACCAGTGGGACATTATCTTCTGAGCTTTCTAAGTATTTTTATTTATTTTTAAATGAAAACCTTGAAAGAAAGCAGAAACTTCTTTGTTCCTATTCCTGTTCTGACTTTTTATGTATAATAAAATGCTAGACCCCGTCAGTTCTTTTTTTCCACTGAAAACTTCCTTCAATTTTAATGGGTACAATGGTGTTTTTAGCTGAGGTTGGCATTAATATTTTAGTGGAGTTGGAATTGTCTGTATGCCCTGTCGCTACTTTGCTTAGGAAAAAAAATTGTTATCCCCATTTATCTGCATTCACTGCTGTGATCAGGCTGCGCACTGGCGTGCCTGCCATCATAAGGAGAGGCTGGAGGTTTTGGGACACATCTTGTGCTGGTAATAAGCAAAGCACTGCATTTTCACCCTTCACTAGGGTGGCAATGCAGAGCCCACTTCCTTCAGATTTAACTCTGCTGCACTTTCATTTAGCATCAATAATCAGTTAATTACTTTATATTGTCACATTTTGTCCTTGAGGAAAAAGACTAGATACTTTTGCCATGTTGACACAGCCTCAAGTTTTCTGTTATTTTTATGAAGACTTAAATCGACCAGTATGAAGTGCAAGATGCAAGAAACGACATAAAATTTTGACTGCATAAACAGAAGTCTTAATCATTTTCTAAAAATAATTAAAAAATAGATTTTCTGTTTCTCTGGCTGAAATACCAGAGACTTTGTGTTGCTGAGTTTCAAGGCTGGATGTGTTCTTAAGATAATTATTAGTTTTCCCGAGGAGGGATATTTGTATTCTTTATGTATAAACTTCTGAAGTTAACCTCTTTTTGCCTCTCCTCTTCTGTGTTGCAGTCATCTTCAGATTGCATTGCTGGACCCTTGATTGGCTGTCCAAAGGGTGCTAAGGCTAAAAGCAGATAGTGGTTTTGTCCAATGTGGGGCAAAATGTTGCTCTTAAGTGTTGTTTTGCATTTGTAAGGCTGGTCTGGCACTTTCGAATATATTCATCTAAATTCTGTCAGTATTCATCTGCCATTTTTCTGGAACACAAATATTTCCTGGGCTTTAGCGGAGTTCAGTGTTTGATCAAGAAACTGCTGGGACTGCACTGTGTGTAATACTGGTAATTTAGTGCTGGGTGGTATCTACCCAGCTTCCAGACTGGGGAAGGTGCTATGCCACTGTTTTTGCTATTCTGTAAGCAGTGACATATTGTGGCAAGAGTGTTCTGGGAAGCTGTTGAAGTTACTCTGCTCCTGTGGGATCAATGCCTCCTGGTTCCTAATAACTTTGACTTAAAAGGAACCAGTGCACCACAGGAGATAGGAGCCACTGATTGTTGTGATATTGATTATTTGATTACTGTTGTCTTGTCTCTGTGAAGGCAGCAGTTCCTGTTCCATGAAAGGATGGGACTTGTGGCTTCACTCAGAGCCTTCTCGCTGGGGCAAAGGCTGGTCTCTTGCACTGTACGCAAGTTTGCTGACATTTTGGGAGCCTGTGGCTGTCTTGAAGGAAGTCAGTTATCAGTGGAAGTCCAGAGCCATTGTTTCACATGGATGCAAGAGCATAAAGATCATATAGGAGGGAATATGACAGGCAATTTTTCCTGTGCATGCAGGAAAAAGGAGATCCTTCATGGTAGAATTTAGATGACTCCAGGAGCTCATAAAATATCTTCCCACTTCCATGCGAGGCAGGCATCCTAACTTATGAGGTTTAGTGCCACTTTCCTTCCACCCACCCCATGCTCTTGAAATCATTGTGTACAAGGATCCTTTTGACTTTTTTGGTTTTAAATCTTTTTAAGGACCTTTGCTAGAAGTTAAAGTGTGACAGCTTGCAGTGCCCTTGTAAGAAAGAAAGTCTGGGCTGAGACAAGGCAAGCTCTGCGCAGTGTTTTGATTTAATTTTGACTCTGGTCTTAAAATCATTGGAAATTACTCAGTGGAAAGAATGTATTTTGGAGATCTGACCGCTCTCTACCAACTATTGTATCCTGTTCAAGCCAGGGAAGGCTGTTACACAAGCAGTTACCAGACCAGACATATTTCATGTGGAAGCTGGAGGACTTTCATTCAGGCTAAGTGATAAGTGCTCAAAACAGGCCAGTGAGTTTGGGTGTTTTAAGAAAAGATTGCAGCTAGCAAAGTTGGATTTGATGAAACATGCAAGCAATACATTTAAAATATAGTTGGAAAATTATGAATTGCTTACCTTTCTGGGGTTAAAAGACCAAGTTTTGTGTGTTTTCACCAGTGCAAACAGCAGTAGACAGGAGGAATAGTCATGATAGCTTACATCTTCTTAGAAATGGTAAACTGAAAACATTTAAACATGCTTTTAAAGCAGATTCTGAAACAAAGGGGGTAGCCCAGCCCCTTTAAAAGCATGTTATTATCTCTGTGGAAACTGGGATTAATTTATAAAAATAAATAAACAAACTGCTGCACAGACTGGCATTACCCATCAGGAGGACAGAGCAAACATTAGGAGTTCAACTCATTGAATCAAATGTGCAATTTGAAAAAGGGACACTGAGGAAGAGATCATGGAAGCTTCAGTCACAGCATTTTGTCCATAGTTGAGTCTTGGGAGTAACTTGGAAGTGAAATCTGAGCTCCATCTGTGGAAAGTCATGCATAACTTGAGGTCTCGTTTGTCTCTTTTCCTGATAATGAACTTTACAGCTGTTAAGAACAGAACAAGAGGCAAAAGAACCACCTCGGGATTTATTAATTAAAAGTCCTGAATGGGAGCAGTGAGTGTGATTTGTTTCAGAAGTACATTTACACCTTGTGTGTGCTTCCTCTCTTTCTGTCAACTATGTTTTCTTTAGTGCTATTGGAATTACAAAAATATAGTGTTAATTCATAGATGAAACATAATTTTAGAAACTTGGTGTTAACACATTTGAAAGATACAAAGCAGAATAATAACATAAGATGGAGAACAAAGTGGAGGCAGGAAAGTGGTGTCCTTTGAAACCAGTGTGTGCTAAAGTCACATCAGAAACTGAAGCAGCAGGAGTTCTCGAGGGGAGAAGTGTCTCAAAGTGTCTTTTATGAATGAGATGAACTAAATAATGGCCACACTTGAAGGAATTAGGCCATGAGTGCAGAAATTAACATACTCAAGTTAGTTACCCAAACGCGTGAGGAGGAATCTGGAAACAAGAAACTGGACTTTTTAAGGAGATGCTGATGAAATACATTCAGAGTTGGAGAAAAAAGACCAGGCATGCTGTTACTGTGGAAAGAGGACCTTGAAAGAACTGTTCTGAAGGGGAAGGCCAATGCCTCAGAATCTGAGTCACGTTGAGTGCCTTGCAAAGAAAATTGCTAGGTAGAGGGACAAATCTGACATTTAACTTATAAGGAATAGTATGTACTTAGCTGTTGAATAAGAAGTAAATTATAGATAGGCAAGATCTCAAATGATTGATAAAATGGTAGTTTCCTGTTGATTTTTTGAGGATTCTTATTAGAGTACATATTCTTCATAAAGGACGGACTGAAGTCATCTTTTGTTTAGAAACAATGACAATGAGACCATTTCTGTGGTACACTGTACGCAGGAAAGGAAGTTAGATGGTTAGATATTCAAAGCTGCGTTAAGGACAGGGAAGTTAGGAGTGGCCCTCTGGGAAGACTGGTCTTCCTAATCTGCTTTGTGTTCCCCAAATTCACATCTGTATTGCATCCTTTTATATCCCATCTAAAGAGCCTGCTGCAGTGTGAACAGGAGGAAAAACAGCTGCTCACTTGGTACTGGTAATACTAGTAATTTTTACAGTATTTCCCAGCTGTGGTTTATCTTCTGTGCTTCCTTTTTGCTGCTTTTGGAAAGATATGCAAAGAATATCTGACTATTTGTCAGAGAATGAACTGAGGCTAAAAAGTATTAACAGCTTGATTTAGGAAGGCTGAAATTTCTGCGTGTAAGTTACACTGACCAATGTAACTCCTAACTCCACAATTCTTCACCATTTACAGCCATAATAACCTGCTAACCTCTGTTTTCACTTACGGAAGGTTGAATGTTGTAGCATCCTAGTGGGTAGAAGAATTACTTTTTCTGCAACTTTGATAGTATATTTGGTTTGCATAGCCAGGCTTTGGTAGCCAGGGGGCTACAAGGGTGGCTTCTGTGAGAATCTCCTAGGAGCTTCTCCTCTGTCCGACACAGCCAATGCCAGCTGGCTCCAATTTTGACCTGCCAATGCCAACCCCAACATCGGTGGTTATGCCTCAGGGAAAACACATTACAAAAGGGGGAAAAGTTACTGTGTGTCAGCATGGGCAGCTGGAGAGAGGACTGACAATATGTGAGAGGAACAAGCCCTCAGATCCTTCAGTTAGTGAAAAAGGACGAGAAGTAAGCACACCAGGTGCAGGAACTGAGATTCCCCGGCAGCCCCTGGTGCAGCCCATGGTGAGGCAGCTGTGCCCCTGCAGCCTAGGGAGGTCCATCGGGGAGCAGAGATCCACCTGCAGCCCCTGGAGGACCCCACGGCAGAGCAGGTGGGTGCCCAAAGGAGGCCGTGCCCCTGTGGGAAGCCTGCGCTGGAACAGGCTCCTGGCAGGACCTGCGGACCCATGGAGAGAGGAGCCCACACCAGAGCAGGTTTGCTGGCAGGACTTGTGACCCTGTGGGGGACACCCGCTGGAGCAGGCTGTTCCTGAAGGACCACGCCCTGTGGAAAGGACCCAAGCTGGAGCAGTTTGTGAATGGCTGTAGCCCTTGGGAAGGACTCATATTGAAGAAGTTGGTGGGGGATTGTCTCCTGTGGGAGGGAACCCACGCAGGAACAGGGAAAGTGTGTAAAGAGTCCTCCTTCTGTGGAGGAAGGAGCAGCAAAGAGAATGCACGATGAACTGACCATAACCCCCATTCCCCAAAAGAGAAGGATACACGCCTGAATTTTCATCTCCTAAAGAATCATGGAGCAGGTGGAAATCTCTTAATGAATGCTAGAACAATATTGCACAGACTTGAAGGGGAGGCAGGGGCGTAGCCGAATGCTGCAACTGTATTTAGTCTTTACAAAGTAGGTGTCTGCAGAGGACATGGAAGGAGATTTGAGGTGTGCTCCAAGAAATTGAGGATTTTTTCGTAGGAAATGAGTTGCGCTGAGGCTTCCTTGAATTCTTTTATTTGGATATAAAACCAATGAAATCAGTAGTAGCCACTCCTTTTCTGAAAAAAGCTGCATGTTTGCTAGATTTTTCTAGTGAATTTTCTGTAAGCATGGAAAGATGTACTAGTACGAACATAAACAAAGGCTCTTGAAAGAGATATAGCTTCAGAGGTTTTAAGATTGAGGATCATTAATAGTAAAGGATGACTGAGATCATCTTTGACATAGTACTGGTTTTCTTATGGTTTCCAGGGTAAAAGTTCCCAATAATGATAAAGTAATGAAAAGACCAATATAATCAGTTGATCGTAGTTGAACTTGAAAATATGCTTAATTCTCAGTTTGTGTTGGGTTTGGTTTCTTGTTTGTTTTTGCTGGGGTTTTTTTATACATCAAAAGCTTTTCACAGCTTTAAAGGTTTTAGGATTTAATTTTGTTTATTGTAAGGGTTACTGCTTTAATTCCAGTTTGAGCTGTGTTTCTTAATGACTGAAAATACATGTGTCTTAGTTGTCCTTGGTCTGAGTAATATGAATCATATGAATATGTAATACGAATATAATATGAATTTCAGTAATACGAAAATATACATATCGTTATCCAATATATAATAAGATTGATCACTGTGTAGCAAAGAAATGCAAAACATGCTTTAGTGTCCAGGTTCTTGAGCTTCTATATAGCTTAAAAAAATAATTTCTGCCTTGATTACAAACTAGAAAATTCTGGTTCCTTTGGGGTTTTGTACTTCATTAAATGTAATCTACTGCTACAAGAGTATAAGATCACACCACTTGAATTGTGTTTTGGGTTTTGGTTTTGTTTGGGTTTTTTTCCTGAAATATTAAAATTGCATTTCAGTGTTCTGGGGTTGTTTTGAGGGCTTTTTAATTTTTTTAAAATTTTGTTTCCTGATTGGGTTGTTATTGTTGTTTTAGCTTTTTTTGTTGTTGTTGTTGTTTTTGGTTATATTAAAAAGAAATATTTCTCTGTTCCCAGGAGAAAAATACGTGGGCTTTTAAAGAAAATGTTTAACATGTGGAAACTTTTCTTCATGCAAAAGGTGCTATGAAGCTGTATAGTGATTTGAAATGCTAAAATATCTCTCATGGGAATGAGTCAATGAATGAGGAGTTGATTTTATCAGGCAGGTAGGAGATAAAAATTGTACAGATGTGGTTAATTGTTCAGAATGCACCCAAATTCTCATGCATCTACTGCTGTGTTATTGCCCCTTCTTGTGAATTTGCACTCTATTGTGTAAGAATATCTACATATTTTACTGAACATTCCTTCTTCTGTACAAGCAGTTTGAGAAGTGTTCGGCCTGTCAGTGTACGGGAAACAGCTGTTAAGAACTCCAATTTTATTCTCTTCCTTTTGGAAAAAGAGTAGGAAGTGATCAGATTTTTCAGCAAGCTGCTTTGTATTAAACATCAAATTCAGGAGTTCCCAGGGGTGCTGTTAGATGTGCTATGATAATGGCTGCTGTACTATTGGAAATAGCAGCTGGCGAAGCTGCAGCGTGCATGCAGAAGTGCGAGTGTTCCTGTTTGTGTGAGCTGCTGCACACTGATACCTGTGCATGAGCATTTGTCAAATCTCTGTTCGTCCTTTGATCATATCACTTTCACGGGTAGTTTATGAACCATGCAAGATCATTTGTAGGAGCTGGAAAGGCTTAGTTTAGAAAACACAAAAGAAAAAGGAGCGCCATCACCTGCGCCACTCTCACCCCCCCCAAAAAAATCAAAAACAAATGCAAGCCAAAACAAAAACACCATGAAACAAGTAAATGTTTAGCTAATGAAGTACACAAAGATGTTTGCATGAATAAGTCATTGCTCTGTCTATTTGTTAAACTGATTGACAGAGGAAATGAAAGTGATGCACTAGAGTTACAGCATTCCTCCTACCTCTGATGTTTTACAGTACTCTGCCTTGCATTAGATCATGATGGATTGTAGTGTTGTCTTTGCAAACTCTGTAACATTTTTCAAAGTTTCCCAGGTTTTTGTCTGGACTTAAAC
This sequence comes from Edolisoma coerulescens, assembly GCA_013397115.1. NCBI lineage: Eukaryota > Metazoa > Chordata > Aves > Passeriformes > Campephagidae > Edolisoma > Edolisoma coerulescens. Next base: position 921,055 of record VWZW01006375.1, read on the forward strand.
AAATTAGGATACAGAAAGTGATAAGCAACTGTGTAGCCCCACCTGCCTGTTTATTCAATTAAAAAAAAAAACCAAACCCTGATGACTAGGCAAACAGCTCACACTAGCCTATATTCACAGCTATTTTTTTAATGGAAAATTATTTTATACTAATTGTCCTGGTATAAGAGAGGCCAAACCAGCTGTTTGTTTTACTGTAGAACATACTGTTCCTTGTTCTATGAACTTATGTGTATGTTTTCTTTGTCATTCATGATTGCACCACTGAACCAAGAAGAATGTCCCATCACTGATACCTTTGCTCGAATTTTTTTTTTTTTTTTTTTTGAGTTTCTAGACTTTAGCAAAAATAACAGGTACTTAAGATCCATAAAAACAATTTTCCTAAGCAGCATGGGGATACTTTCTGACATGGACAGAGATTAAATGTTCATCTTCAGATGCATCCTTCCAGATGGGAGAAAATTGAGAAGAAAGTATAGGTGTAAAGCATAGTTCCATTCTCCTAGACAAAGGACAGTTTTCCTACCCAATTTCTACTACATGTGTATTTTTTGTGGTTCTGTAAATCCTTTCAGTGAAGGAAAATCGTGTGAGCTTTTAATAACTGGATACTGACCAGCAGTGAATGAAGTTTTATGACAATCAAACTTTCATGCTTGTTAAGTATAAAATTAAAGGGCATCAATCCATTTAAATCTGTCAGATGATTGTCTAAGTATTCTGAATGTTTAGAAAGACAAAGGTGTTTCTAGACAACTTTATCATGTCTCATTTGCCTAGGTATAAAGAATCCTTTCAGATTTTGCAAAAAAATTCCTGAGCTGGCTACAGGCTGGGAATGGAAGCACCTGGCTTGGTTTCACAGAGAACAAGCTGAAAGATACCAAAATGCTCCCAAGTCTTTGAAGTTGTTCCACGAAAGAGAAATAAACATGTAGCTAGATCATAAGTCATTCAATGTACTGTCTTGCTGTCTGCTGATTGCGACCTGTTGATAACAAAGCCTTGCAGATCCTTTCTGCTTCCAGCTCATTTTCCAGCTGATCCAGGCTCCCTTGCTTTCTGTCGATTCTCAGGGCAATCTCACTGCTGCAGGAAACCTTTTACTTCTCAGAGCAGTGTCCCAGCTGTGACAACACAGCAGGTTGCCTGCCTCCTTTTCCCTTCTTATCAATAGCCCCATCGGCTCTCCAGAAGTTTCTCCCAGTTGGACATGTGTTTTCTCTCTCCCACCAGGAATGTCAGCCTAGCAAAGAGAGATGGGAACAAGGTAAAAAGATGGCTGCACTGCCTTGTTGCATTGTTTTAAACAATATAAGCTAATCAAGCACTTGTAAATTTTGAAATGGAAATGAAACAACTTTATGTTGCACCAAATTTTAGCTAGATGTGGTGGACATGTTATTGTTTCTTACCTGGCCATCTTTATCACACATCTACTGTTCTTGGTGGTGATGTTCAAAATCCATTGACACCTTCTTTGGCCTACGGTGTTCTGAGAATAGCGTGTTTTACAGTGATCTTGTTCTTTTATTCTATGCATATCTACTTCAAATAGAGGCAATCACAATCATTACAGTGTACTATGTGGTGCAGGGCTTCTGGAAAGAGTCAGTGGTTTTAGCCTTATTTCCTATTTAATGACCATTTTATATGCCATCTAATCTGTCATTTTAGTTTTCCCATCTGCAGTTGAATTTTTTTTACCTTCATATGCTTTACAAAAGTGTCATTATCTTGTTGTAATCACTGTTTGAATAGTTAAACTATAACTGATTTGTTCTTCAAAATATCTGAGGTTTTCATGCTGATTTCTTCTAGATATAATTCATAATCATAGAATCACAGAATGGTTTGGGTTGAAAGAGACCATAAAGATCATCTAATTCCAACCTTCCACTAGACCAGTTTGCTCTAAGCCAATTGGCCTTGAATACTTCCAGGGATGGGACAACCACAACTGCCAAAGAAAGTTGAGGTATTTCTTAAAAAAGAAGATAAAACAAGATGGTGCTTCTTCTCTTAACCTGCACAAGCTGCAGATGAGGTGTGGTATCACTCCATACACTGTCCTCTCAGTTGTGCTGATTTGGCGTTCTCTTGCACCATACTGGGATTGCAGCAGCAGTGGCTGGGTAGCAGAATCTACAAGCATCAGGCAATCCAAGTCTCTGTGCTGATAACTCCAGTTCCAGCATATGTATTCTGTGCTGCACATCTGTCTCGCTCATGTTTTCTTGGTATGGCAACTGTCTGATTAGTATAATTAGTGAGTTGAATTTGAAATTATAAACATCGTATCATTGAAGGGAGGTTTCATTTTCAGGTAACAGGGTTACCTCTGAGGTGTCTCTGGTGGTTGCAGTGGCTGTAACAGCCCCTGACAGCCTGCCTTGCTCAGTTCTTTCCCTGGAGCAACAGCTATGCTGCTGCTGTCATTCTCAATGAGGGGGCAGGTTTTTTGTGCTGATTGAAGACCTGGTTTTGCAAAGAAAATGCACTAAAAATCTGAAAGCTGTTTGTCTCTCTTCTGCACCTGGTGTTCTAGACTTCCACTGAGTAAATTGCAACCTTTTTTTGCTATGTCTTTTTTTTTTTCCTCCAAAGGCTTAGCCTTTTGAATTTGAATAATAAAAATCATAGAACCAATTTGCCAGTGTCAGAAAAAAATTGTACACTCTACAGAATATCTCTATTCCCTATAAGTCACCTGTAATTGCATAAATTAAAATGAGCATTACTACTGGTAGTTATACTGGTAAAACAGTCATTTTGCTGTAGTTAAATTACTATTTTGAATATTTGAGAGTTGTTTGTCTTTCAAATTAACTCTGGAGGATATTAATGCTTTAATATTGATCTGTATTTAAAGAGTAGTACCTATAATAATTACTATAGATTCATAGCCAGCTTCTCTGCAGTTTCAGAGATTAGAAGAAGGCATCACTGTACTTTGAGAAGTTTCAGTGAAAAACCCATGCTCCTCCTGTTTTAACAAGGAACAAAAATAATCTAAGGAACTCCAATCTTTTACTTGATCTTTACATTATCCTTGAAGATTACAGTAAAAGGCTAGTTTTCAGCTGGCCTACTCAGTTTTTCTCAGATATCCTACATTCTTCATAAGTAATACAGAAACACTCCCTGATTTCTGTGTAGAGTTGCTCCCTGCCTGTGATAGTTGTACTTTGGTTTTGTTTTTTTGATTACGCAAACCTATCATCCTAGTGAAGTAACAGAGAGGCAGTGAAATCTATGAGCAACTGGAAATTCTGAGTGAGTGCATTTGTACTTTTCAGCAACTACTTTTACAACTAGATTAGTGCTGTTGTCACTTATTTAAATTATGGTTCATAGTTTATTTGGGGAATGTTTTAGTGATGAGAAAGCTTTTCTACCTGATCCAGAGATGGCTGCACTAATATGATTTCATGGAGCCTCCAATTGGATAAAGAATATGCAATCATGTAATTACAACAGAATTTCAGCTGTGATGAAGTTTTGAGAAAAGGGAAAAAAAGCCTTTCTCACCCAAAGCATTCGAGTGGTTGAAAATGTTGGTGTAAATAACTGCTAGAGTATGAAAAATGTGATGTACTAGAGCCATCAAAAAATGGACATCTGAACAGATGAGGAGAAAGAGTAAATGTCACTGAAATAGAAGAGATAATGGCTTTTTGCTGCCACGTAAAGGCTGTGGCCACAAGGTGAATCAGAAGAAATTTCAAAACAGGCAGCATTGATCCTGTGATAACAGTCCCATTACCATGATTTCATTTCTATGACACTGCTTGATTGATACAGATGCAATCATTTAATTTCCCATTTGCTAGTGCAACAGAAGGGTATTTCCTTAATGTGTGCACAGTGCTCCTTTCCTTGCACAGTCAAAGCTCCCACTCCTATCTCTGTACCAAGGTTAACACAGCAGGACACAGCCTGATGAAAGAATTCATCTGTATTTTGCTTTGAGGCAACCGTGTGTAATTGTGTGTTGTGTTTTTATTGCATGTTTTTGTGGCCAGCCTAGATGCTTCCTGAAGTTTCATAAACCTTAAGTTGCACTGTTAGTAAATTATGGATGAGCATCTACCAGTATGATAAGTCATAAATACTGAAACTGCTAACTAATACAAAGCAGTCATTTTGTCAAAGCCAAACCCAAAAAGGAATGAAGATACAGTTTTCAAATAGAGAAAGCTATTTAAAACCAGAGAATTCACACCAAGCTATTATACTTCTTAAAAAAAAATTGTATTTGGGGGATATTTTATTTCTATATTTTACCGAAAATAATCCAAAAGTAAGTATTTTCTTTGTCAGAAATGTTATTGTTCATCATGAAAGCAATAATTAAACATCTGACCCACATTTTAAGGAAACATGGATTGTGTATGTGTTAATGTTTTTTTATGGAGTGAGTAATGACTGTATAGCTGTGATTGTTTAATGATGTAAGTAGGGAAATGCCTTTAAGGAATCTATATTTTATTAGAGCAGCTGACATAGTTGGAGGAGGGAGTCAGACAAGAATTCTGGCACATAAACCCTTTTTCCTGCATATGTTTCCTCTGTCATTCCAAAATGTGGTTTAGAGACTAAAAAATATGCCGTACATCTTTGCCAAAGTGTTTATAGATTTTCTTTAAATTTTATTTCTCTAGACTTTAAACATATTTCAACTTCTGAAGACGTTTAAAATATAAAAGACCTTTTCAGTCTTAAAAGAATTTATTTCATATTTTGCCTTATCAAAATGACTAGTAACTATTAAAAAAAAACAAAAACAAACTGCACTTGTGCAACTATTCTGGAGCTCCTGGTTATGTAGCAGTATTTCTTGAGTGTGTTTCTCCAGACAGTCTTCCTGGTACTGCATGGAATAGGACTAGGAGAAAGAGCTCATCTTTTTTGCCTTAGTATAACTCAGATATAATTCTGAAGTCTCTGGATGGCCTCTTTGGACCAATGAAATCACTACCCAGGAGACTCCCAAGTATCTTGATAGGTACAAAATCAGAATAAATAACGAGAGAATATGAACCACTAACTTACAGCTGATGTTAAGTTTGCCTAGTTGTCCACACTTCCATTATTATAAATAAACAAACACATTGGACAATTAGACCTCTATATTTTTTCTCTTTTTTTTCCCTTGCAGTGGGGAAATGCTTAACTGCTGCAAAAAAAGGTACTGTCTGGATTAATTAGTTAGTGATTATTCAGTGCCATAAAGAGTATTATTGATAGTATCCAAGCATGAGATTGAAGTTATTTAGCATTTCTGTTCACTAGAACATTTGCAGAGAGAATTTATTGTGAGCACATGTGTTCACTTTGGGTTAGTTCTCATTCGTTCTGGACAAACCAATCAATGAATGGAAGATTTAGGCATTTGACATGTCAGAAATTTTGTTGATGCTTTCACACAGGAAAGTTGAAGCTATGTCACAGTCTGGGTTTTGATGTCCACCTGTTCTGGACGATTGGCATCTCAAGGACTATCTACATCTCAGTATATTACTGGAATTCTTATAATAGAGAACGCATTTTTGCTATTCAGGAAATGCTTACACCATGGTTTTAATTTCATATGAGGCCTCACTTGCTCTTGTCTTGTTGCACATCCTTCCTATATCTAAACTTTACTTCTTTTTTATACAAATGCCGATCTGACCTGAAAAATAAATATGATATCTTGAAGATAGTCTGCAATATTTTCTGTTTGACTAGGCCATCTCTGTTTACTTTATATAGATGCATATAAACCAAACTGTATAGATGTATATAAACTAACCAAACACTAAATTGCAATGTCACTGGATATAGACCTTTGTGCCACCATCTTCCCCGCCCCGCTTTTTTCTCTTATTTTTTTCCCTTTTCTCCACTACATTTTCATAGCTGATTACAAGGAGCATTTCCTTTTATTCTACCTTCCTCAAATCTTTTTCTTCCTTGAATAAGACTCCTTCCATCACTACAAGTCCTCTAATAATTAGGGGACATGCACAGATGCCCAAACCAAAGCAACATGAGTGGGGTTTTTTTCCACAAGTTGTTCTGACTCCCCTCAACTCTTCCCATTTTTATCTTTTCCGTGCACCTGTGTCAAGTGCCCTAATCCCATACAAGACTGTGTATGGTGAGAGAAATGTTACTGCCATTTAATTATCACCTTCCACAGTCTCATTAGTGACAGCGTGAGTGAAGTGGGGACAAATCTCCTTGCAGCCTTGCAGCTGTGCCCATTGCTCATGGCCACTTGCATTTGAGGTTTTGCCCTGAGATAGCTTAATTACATATACCTGCTGAAATTATCAGTTGTGAAGTTTGTTTTTCTCCCTGTTCAGTAACAGACATTTTACTTAAAAGCTGGTTAAGAGTCACCATGTGATTACTACATATTAAAGAAAGACACTAACAAGAAAATGAAATTAAAACAAAGCATCTCTTTTTGCCTCCTATCATAATAAAAACCCTTCTTTTCTTTTAGTTGAGCTTTAGATTATTATGGCCTCCTACAGTAAACATGCTACCTACAAAAAACCTGTTCCAGCTTCACTTTTCATTGAAACTGAATTCTAAGTGTTTTGTTGAAGTTACACTTTTGGAATTCAAAACTAATTCACTGTAGGTTGTGGGAGGGAAAAATCTGAAATATTTTCGCTAAATCTACCACAACAAATCAATTAAAAAGACATGTAGCATCAATTTTCCTCCAATTTACATCTTTTAAAATACATAGTCAAATATAAATTCAAATTCATGTTCTCAATTTTTCTTCTGGTGGAGTCTTGAATTTATCTTTCATCTAACTGAAATTTTGAATAGGTTCTGAAGCATGCTTCTCAAGACCACCATGTCCTAAAATGCTCTTTGCATCATTGTTGCTATGGCATTTCAGGGGCTGACATTAAGTCCTTTTGCAGAAGTAACTAGAGCACATTTATAAAAGACACTTTATACAGTTAGAACAGTGTATAGTGTTGAATTGGGTACACATTTTCAAAAACATTGTTCCTGTTTTCTAGAAATAAAAAGTAGTATTACTTATTTGCAGCATACTCTTAGGAAAATCACTGAATTCACAGATACTGTTCTAGAAAATTCCTTTTACCATTTTCATAGAAACACAGAAGTCGTGTACCTGTTGCTTTGAGGTTTGCATAAAATTTTTGATTATTTTCACTACTATTAATGGCAGTTATAAAGAGAAAATACCTACATTACTTGGAGATAAGCCTCTAAACATAATTCAGGACCTGCAGGTTTAGAGTTAATGAAATATGTACATCTGTATGGTGCACCACAGTAACTGAATATGATAAAGAACTTGCTGAGGTTTCATCTAATCAACAGAAGAATTTTTGGAAGGAGATGGAGCTTTGAACTAATATCAGAATGTGTTCTGCGTGCTTTACTAAAGATGGTTTAAAAAAAAAAAAGAAAATAAAACATTTCTGAGGCATAGTACACCAAAGATGTTTCTTGTTTTAATAACTTTCAGTATATTTTCTACCTGATTTTTAAGACTGATGCTGTGTTTTAGCAGATGACAAGCAAACAAAATATTTTGCAGAACATGGTTTCTTATTACAGCAAAGAATGAAAAATATGTTGCCAGGACTGCTATTATTTGAGATAACTCTCCTATATGAGAATTAAATTTTCCCCTGACCCTAGCCTCATATGCTGCTCAAATACATAATAAATAGAAGGAAGGAAAATTCACCAAATTCATGGAATCTCAGTAGCAAAGCTGTTTCAACTTCTAGGCCGTTGTTTCATGAAAACAAGTATAGTGGGGAAATAGGCAATAATTTTCTTGTGACTGGAATATTTCAGAGAACTGGTAATGCCTAGTTTGTTTTGCCTGTTTATGACAAAGTCTGAGGACAAAGAAGTCACAGTCAAATCAGTAGAGAAATCAGTCTGAAGGCAGCTGTAGTGGCGAGACTGCACATGGATGCTAAGGGCGAAAGTCATTGGAATAAAATCTGCACCTCCTCAAGCTCACTGTGTTTTATTTGTAGTAGTCTCAGAAGAATTTGTAATGTTGTTTCGTAGTTTTAGTAGTGTTAATTAAATCATAAAAAGAATTAACTCATTTAAGTAAACGTTTAAATTTTTCAGCAGTGCAAGAAAGTTCCCTCTTGTGATCATAGTACTGTATTTAACAATGATATATAAAATAATCTTTATGCTGAATCTTTATGTGTTTTACTAGGCCTTGATTAGGATGTGATACAAGATCACAGTTTTGCAGATATTTTTCCTTTTATAACGTGGCCTGTTGCACTGGTTAAGAGCTCAGGCTGACAGGTTCCTTTATATTTTTAATGATACCAGGTTTTTAAGTTAGTATATATGGGTTGTGCTAAATGGGTGTAAATGCAAATCCAAATAACTAATGAGGCATGCATATTTTCTTCTTTATAATCTATGTTTAAGATCTCCTTTCCCTCATGAAGGCAGGTTGCTGTATTGCTATTTATAGTGGGGTTGAAAACCTATGAATATTCATAACATTTAATATGTCTTATATCTGATTATTGTGAAAGAAGTGCAGTTCCCATAAATAAATATTTAAATAAGCAGATGAAGCAATAGAAATAAAATGCAAATCAATGTTCTCCAAATAGCAGTGAAGCAGACACTTCTAGTGAAAGATAAACCTCTGAACAAAACAACTTTTGTTTTTACACATCTCTTATTTTCTGAACAGGAAAGAAATACTTCATATAGAGATGATTAGGACCTGTCTAATTAAAAGGTGAACATAGAAAAGTAGTCTAGAATCACATAAATAGAAAGAACACAAATATTTTCTGAGAAATCCTAAGCCTGTTTTTTTAAAAGTCTATATTCACCATGATCTCTAGTCTGCTTCAAGCTGTGTCGTAGTTTATATCATAAAGAGGAGTTACATGAATTTTGCGTACCTTAATAGGCCCTAAATGCAAATATTCAAGACTGAATGGGAGATGATCTCTGGGACCATAAATTGAAAGCAGATGAATGTTTCGAAGTATAGTCACAAATAAAAATAAAAGGAACTACATACATAGTACTCCCATTCAAAAGTAGTATGGAAAGCCATTTAGGAACAAATTTTTAAACTGTCAGTTTAAAAAAAAAATAAAATTGAAACGAAAAATGGGTCTCGAAAAGCTGAATAAAGCAATTATGCTCTTGTGGGTGTTCTGACTACTTAGGGTTCTAGTAGTGCACTGCAAATTCAACTTAAATATAGTTCCTATAAATGCTTTCAGATCATACCAACTTGAACTAATGGAAACTGCAAGTTATTTTCAAAATCCTTTCAGTGATAACCTTGCACACCACACTTAAAATATAAAAATTTCTCTCCTTCTCGCTACTTACTTAAAAGGAATGTTTGGAAAAAACTTATGATTTGATTTTTTGCTTCCAATGAACTAAGCAGAGTTATGTTCCTTTTTGCTGTAATGGCTGCAGAATGAAGCAGGTACAGCAACTTTAAGTGTTTGGGGTGGGTATTTTTTCTTTAAGGAAGGAGACCAGGTTTTTTGCTTTGTTTCTTGCCCATTACATCTTGGGAATGAGATTAGCACCAGGGATGCCCATGTCTGAATTCTCACAAATGGTTTACTGAGGAGGAGCAATTTAATCGTTATTCATGTTGAGTTTGTGCTGTAATACTCCTTAACAATCTATTGCACATTTCTGCTGGAGTTGATAAGAGGAAACTAGAGAGTCTGGGGATAGATACCCACCCAGCAGCTGGCTTGGCAGCTCCTGTGGTCACTGCACTCTTCCAATAGCCCTTTCCCTCTGGGAAGCAAAGGGCTCCTTTCTCAACTTGGGAAGTCAGGGTGCTTGCTAAGAATCCTCCTGTCTCTGTCTCATTTGACCCAGCACTTTGTGAGCCGCCAGCAGACACCACCTCTGCAACTATCAGTTCAGACTGCTTCGTGCCCATCCTGAGCAAAAACCATGGATATGCACAAAAATAAATTGAATGAGTTAGTTTTTGGAAAAATCCCTGCTACTGGTGGCCTGACTGGGCTATTGGCTGATGTGACATCTACTTGAATCTTCTTTACTGTTAGTTTACCACAATTTACATAGCATCAACTTAAATACTTCTGCCAAGTGTAATAAACAAAAAGATAAAATAATCAAAAAAACTAGTACAGTGGGATCGTATTTTAGGAAAACAATTTATTTATTTTCAGAGTAGCTAAAGGATTTGTTTGTTAATTTGAGAGAAATAATTTTCAATGCAAGTTTCAGGCAGGTTTTATGAGAAAAGTATTATGCAATGGAAGAAGTGGTCACTGAAGTTGTGATGCCAATAAAAGGATTAGTTTATTTGTTCATCTCTCCTGCTCTGTTGCTGCTCTCTGCATTGTGCTGTCTCTTTTTTTTGCTAATATGAAAAGCTACACTTTCTAGGTCCTTGATTCCTTCAAGGTATATCAGGAAACATATTTCATGATCATATGAAACAACCGTCACTGCCTTGTGTCTGCTCTGAAAAGTTCCAGATAGGATTCACTCATCTGACCTTTAACAAGTACCCCAACCTAGTCTCTAGGTAACAACTTATTGTCAAGAAAACCAGAGCTTCCACAGGGCAATTCAACTTCATGTTTCAGACATCAGTTATTTGGATTGAATTGATTTCCCCATAGAGGTTCCCGTTTCTCCCATTTGGCTACAGAGGGAGTCCAGAGGTCAGGATTAGAAGAGATGCCTCTCTAGAAGAGCTGAATTTAAGATCCATCTCTTATTTTTGTTCAGTATTCTCTCTTTCCTGATGAATCTCACTTATAGTGTAAAATACTGACATGTAGGGGTTAAGGGCAGTTTATTTTTATTAATGGAGGTGCTCTTAGGAATCAGGCTCCTCTCCTATATTTCAGCTCTTAGTAAGGCAACTGTTTGAAGAACCCCATCCTTACATGTAGACTTTCACACTTACCTGTATTCTTATTGTTAACAGCAGAAATCTAATTGTTCTTTTAGCTATGGTCCCCAAGTGCCACTACTGCTGTAACATCACTCCAGTTACTTATTAACATCTAGCTGTTAATTACTTACCTCTCTTATTTGTGTGGCTCTCCTTTCCCACACACAACTTGCTTTTTCTATTCCCTATTTGCTTCCATCTGTTTTAAAACATGGCAACAGTATTTAGTCTTCTTTTTTTTTTCTTTTTTTTTCTTTTTTAATGCACTTGCATATCATTCCCAGTAGTATTAAAGGGTCTTAAAAATATATGTTAAAAAAAAGAAAAGAAACCAGTTAGAATATCTTTCTTCTCTTGCTTAGATTTTTTTTTTCTTTTTTACCACTTGATTCTGTGGTTCTTTTAATGTATTATTTTCTTCTTGCTTTTTAAAGATAAATGCAGCTGTCTAATAGACTATGTTGGCTTCTCTTAGTACTTTAATTGGTATTATACCTCCTTGACCTAGAAGAACAAGGGCACATTTTCTAAAGCAAGCAAATTATATACTTCAGGTTGTGTAGCAACATGGTGCTGATGAGCAACTCCTTTAAAGCAGTTCTGCAGAAAGCACTTTGAAATTACACTATGCTGGGCTAATAAAATCTAAATTTTTTTTAGTGTGTTATTCTTATGTTGCTGTTAACAAAGCAAATCTAATCCCATTCTTTGAGTCAATGTAGTACAATTTTCTATTCTTAAATATAGATCTAAAACATTTCAAATAATTTCCAAAATACTGTAATAAAAGTAATTATTATTAATCTACTATTTCCATTATTTAAAATCTTTGGATATATTAAGAAAGTGAGTGATAAAAAAAATAATAATAATAAAAAAAGACAAGTATAGGGGCAAAGATAGCTGCATAGTACAGTTTATCGACATTATCAAGCAAAAGTTTTAAACATGTGCAATTGGGAGTGGAAATTAATGCAAACCTATGCTTCTTATTTATGGAACAAAAGCAATGTTGATTAATGCCAAAATTTTGACGTGGCTTTGCAGCGGTGTGAGGGTTCAAACTATCTCTTAAATTCTGTGGGGATCAGGGTAGTAATTAAAATCCCCTTCCATCCCTCCGAGGTCTAACCATTAATTCCTCTTTCATTCTAGCAAAGGCAAGATTCTCCTTCATGTTGCTCGTAGCCAAAGATCAGCAGAGCTTATGGTCTCTCTAACCAGGGACTGGATGTAGGAAAACAAGGGCTTTGGCAACGGGAATAAATTGCCTGCCAGCATGGGACTGTAATTGAAGCACAAAGCTAGACAAAGCTCACCTTCCCTCTGCCCAGCAGAGAGTCATTTGCAATGCTCCGTGTCAACTGGCACAGGCGTGGAAGAAGATGTCAGCTTCACCTTTTTTAATTAGGTGCTGAAGGCTAAAAATATTCTCCTTGTATGCAATGGAAAGACAAGGTACACATGCTGACTCCCACATGCTGCAAAACTAGTAAAGTTGCATTTGCTGAATGGCAATTGAGTTAAAACTGGGAAAATGTAGCTTCAATGCAAGCTTCAGAAAGGAAAGCCGAAAAGAACCGTACATTTTACTTGCATGCAGAAAATTTTGCCTCCCACACAATGAGCTCTAATAGAAGCAGCGTGTCCTGGTCCAAACCTACAGACATGCACGGGGTCATAGGGTTCTCTTTAGCTCTCTCCAACTGCAAGCCATTGAGAGAGCTGAATAATACCACAAAGGAAAGAGAGCTATAAAAGAGCTCTGTTAGCAAAGACTTTCTGTCACCTTTTGAAACTATGTCTTCTTGTAGCAATTCAAAGACACTTGAAGCTGGGCAATAGTATATGTATTTTGGAAGGAATTAAACTTTCCAAAGATGTATAGCATTAGGCAGCTAGCAAAAAACCCATATTTCAGATTTTAAAAAAACCACCAAAATAATTGTGCCATGGAAAGTCACTTGGCAGAAACGCATTTAGCACTTTCTATTATTGCTGATTTTTGCCTAAAACCATCTCAGCTACTCTGTATTGAAAAGCACTACTATGGTTTAAACTTGAATGTTGCTTTATTTGCATTCTATTCACAAACAGCCTAAATCAAAAACAGTGGGAAAAATGCTGAAGAGAGCAATTAAAAAGAAAAAACCCAAGCCTCCTTCCCCACCCCCCTCAACTTACTGATTCCTGTGGGAGACTAAAGCAAAATTATGAAAAATTTAATGTGTTGATGGTGATCTTTTCCCTTTTCTGACACTAGCTGTCTGGTTACATCAGTGTAGCAACTCTGTGAGAAAGACGCTGAAGTGTGTGATCTTTCAGGTCAGCTTTCCACCAGATAAGTGATGACATTAGCTTCAAATGGTCCTTTTCTTTAATATTATAAAACATTAACATTTTATTTGCACACAAACATTGGTGTTTCACCAGAGGTAGCTCATTAGGATGCAAGCCAATAATGTCATCTAATGCACCCACATTATGTTAAATAGTCATGGACACTAAAGCTAATACTAAATTTTGGTTCTGGTATATCTCTTCCATGCAGGACAGTGTATAACCCAGCTAAAAACCAGCACATGCTTTCACTTCAAGGAGGAAACCACTAAGCTATCAAGCAAATCAATCTAGTTATCTTCAAGTGGTGTCACATCCCGGATCAGATGTTACAGTCCAGTGTCTATAGGTTGTGTTTCTCATGGGGATGGCTGGTATATTCAATCCCTGATGTATTTTCTACCTTTAGCACTTAGTAAAGAAAAGTCTCCTGAGAGAAATATGCCTTTCAAGCATTGAAGCAGAAGAGTTATTTAAAACTGGATTTATGCTGATGCTGATCCTGGTGGATGGTTTTGTTTTGAAAGGCTTTTTTTTCAAAGGTGTGGTAGTGTTCAGAGTTGGATGGATTAGCACAGGAAGTTCCAAAGTTTACAGCTGAATAGGAAATGAAAAGCAAATGTAATCAGATATCAAAGGTTTCAGAGTAGAGGAAAATCTCTCTCTCAGGGTTTAGCATTGGTTTATTAGTGTGAATTGCTGTTTCTGTTGGTTTTCATTAACATCTTTAGTGACTTCAAAAAAAATCTCTATCTTGTCCATGTACTTAACTAAACAGATTGGGTTTTTTCCTACATCACTGCAAGTTCAAACTGTAAGGTACCTGAATCTACCTGTGGTGACAAGTTCTAAATACGATCTAAAATCTTTTCCAAGATTGATAGTTCCACCTGCTCTAAATAAAAAATCCATTTGAAAGCTCTGCATCTTTAGCTGATTTTGTAAAGTCAGGAGTGGTCATCCATGTATATGATAGTACGATTAAGCCCTTCAAAGTGCCTGTACAAGGCTTTCTGATTGTTTGTAACTCTCAGCATCCTTTAGAGTTATAAGCAGTTGCACAGTCAACATTTTTTGCTACATCACCTATATATCCTTGTGTCATGGAGTCCTTCATCCTCAATAATTAAATCTTTTTCTTGCTGGTAATCCAAATACTTGTTCTTCTTCCACTCAGACCTTCTTCAACTTCGTGGTTTTTTTACAACAACAACAAAAAAGTGTTTAAAATTTTAAAAGAGATCCATAGTTATGAGGAAGAAAACAGCATTTAAAAGATGAATTTAAAAAGACCATGTTTTATGTAGAAGTTTTCTTTATATACAGATTAGTAAAAGTACTTAGGGCTTGAAATGAGTCCTTCAAGAACCAGAGAAACTTTGTTTAAGTGATCTAAGGAGTGGAAACAATATTAATAAAGGGGTTGCTGTCAGTAAAAGGGTAAAGTGAGGATGCACAATACCACCTCATTTATTCGACACAGAGAGAGAAATGAAAAAGCTGCTGAAAAGATTTAGAGATCTTTCAAGATGAACAGTAGATTTTCCAGTAATTTGAGCTACATGAATTATAAAAAATTCATATACTTCATAAGATGATGAATGAAAGACTTTAGTTGAAGAAAAGGATGCATATCATAGGAGAATAGTATAGATTTGCGCTCAATAGCCAAAGCAAAGCAGGTAAAAGAAAAAGGAGCAGGAATCTGATGGAGAGGGAGAGTATTCTATTTAGATTGAAAGTTTGGTATATAGGCTAGTTTATTACCCAAGACAGTAAAGAAAGGGCTGGCAGGTTTATCAAGGAGTGTTCAACTTTAATGTAAAATCTGTCTTTTGGAGGCACAGTGCGGCACGACCAGATTTTTTAAAATTTTATTTTATTTTTTTAATAGGCACTTGAAACTAGGTCTTGCAGAGAATTGTTTGGAGTCGGATGGACACTGAGAAAGTCTACTGGCTGGGTCAGTTTCATAAAGAGAATCGTGCGACTTAAAATCGTATCAACTAGAAATCAAGTCAGTAAACTGGCATTTGTGATGAGATGAGAAAGACAATCAGTCAAGGATACCTGGATGAAGAAGAGTACAAGTGCAAATGAAGAGGAGTTAATGATATTGATCACCTGTCACTCAGAAAGAGTAGTGATAATTAAACCATTGTCACAAGAGCTGATTTATCACAGCCCCAAATCTCAGAGCAGTTATGTTTAGTGATCAGAATAATAGTTAACAAAAGTAATGTTTACCTTTAGGAAATTATTGCCATAAATTATGTAATGTCCCTCTTGCTGCTTGATGCAGCCCTGCATGTCCTATATCCCATCATGCCAACGTCTTTACATTGTGTCTCTGATAGTGGCTGGCACAGCCTGAAGAAAGGACAATGTTGATTTATCATGTTCTGATACTGTTCTAGGAGCATATATCTGTATTTTCTGTTCGCTGGCAATGAATGTGATGCTAGTTGCTAGTCTTAGGTGCAGAAGATGAATCTGTATCCAGCAGATGATGCAAGGTAGATTTTATACAGCCCTCCCAGGTGACTGTCTCCATTGCGCTTGCTGTTACTAAAAGAAATTCATGCATATGGATCGAGTACACTGCTGGAAAACCTCTGAGAGGATGTGTTTTTCTCCTGAGGAAGGCATCATCTTGTGTCCTAGCATATGGGAGGCACTCTGCTCTGGCATATTACCTCAGCCTTGGTTCCACCTCAGGAAAAAGCATTCCAAGTGCATTTCAAGATGCAGTTAAGTCCATACCACAGGACTGAAATCCAGATATAATGCGATGCATTTCTGTCACTGAGCAAGTGAACAGGATGGTTCTATTGCACTAAGTGGGATATGTAGATGCACCCTGTGCATCCCTCTGGCACCACCACTTTCTTTGTCTTTTTGCCAGTTCTGCCAGACAGATTAGGCTCTGATTAAATTTTGGCTTTAGAAAATATTATGATTGCCTACAGAATGCAAGTTTTCTTATTTTTCTGACAGGCCAATTTCCAGTTTTGCATAGTTTATCTGTAATACGCTGTATTCCACTTTTTCTACATTTTACCATAAAAGTCCATCCAGTGAAGTGTCAACACAAGATGAAGGTCAGATTTATTCTTGGTACACTAAACCAGATTGTTTCTACAGAGATATGTGGATAAGGGGTGGATTCTCTTTGGCACATACAACATTTAGATCAGGATAGCTATGAATGGCAACTTGAGCATATAAACATCTTATCTATGATCATTTCCATCTATGGCATGACACAGTTTTCAAAAAAAGCAGTACGTTTTTCCAAAGATCTAAGTATGTAACTGTCCTCATTCATTTCTTGGATGAAATCTTTTAAAGTATGTGTATTTATGGTGACTGTTCCACCATTTCCAGGGCATAATTCACATTTTGAAATTAGCATTGGGCAGAGGCAGAATCTCGTAGGCATATACATATTTAATCTGGGGAGCAAGTTCATTTGTATCAGGTTTATTTTTCCCCATGGTGTCTATCCACCATCAGTGATTTGTTTAATGAATGCATTTTAGCCGTTCCTTCAAATCTCACAGGATTAGAGTTCTTAAATATTTTAATGTCATTAGCTACCACTGGAAATCTCAGTGTAATTCTGAATAAGATAGTTATACCAAGGTGTTCAGTGTTCTTTTCAGTCGTATATTTTTCCTGAATGTGAATTTTAAAGGGAGTTCTACTTCTCCTACGTACACATTAGAAGTTTATGGCTTTCTCCTCAACTGAGTAACCTTCCTTAAGACAAAAGATAGTAAGTGCTGGTTGCAATTACCCCTCTATGGATTATGCTTTATTCATGTGTCCTATCTATCAGAGTTTTGGGGGTTTTTTGCTCTGTGGGTTGTTTAGAATTTATTCTTGATCTAATATTTTATGGTTTTTAATGTGAAAATTTTTTAATTTTTTATTTTTTATACGTAGGCCTTTGCAACATTTTTCTTGAACAGTACAACATAACGTTGCCCATGATATTCCTGTGTTTGGCAGCACATAGCATCATGAGGTGATTTGTTTCATTGGAGGATTCCAGTCAGTGTCTTTGAGGACAGTTAAGAGTGTCCACACCAAGGAGATGTCTCTGACAGGAAGAGATACTTGCACTGACAGCTGTGTAGGTTGATACTGTTGATAATCTTCCCAGAGCCTTTATTTTCCAATTCTACTAGGTTTGAAGATAGTGGTCTTCCTTCAAATAAGTAGAATAAGATGTTGAAAACAGCTGTAATTGCAAGAAGCAGGAATAATGTCTATATTAATAAATCTTTAACCATGGGAATAATATTCTTTATCTTTACTTGAGGGGCTGAACCTGTCCAGGGGATGATTTTTTGAGCTTCACAGCTGCCCTGGTGGGAATCATTGGGTTTTCTGTCTTTTTTTTTTTTNTTTTTTTTTTTTCTTTACCTTAATTGATTCAGCAAAGAATTTGTGGACAAACAGTGTTTGCTTTTCTTTACCTTTAAATACCAGATAAGTTTCCATGGCAAGTTGTGTTCCATTGACTTAAGAGACTAGATATCCTGGTGGAAGTACTCTTAATGTTCTTTTATGTATCATAGTGTAAGTTCTTCAGAGCTGTAAAGACTAGAAATCCCTCTTCCAACTTAAAACAAATGTTTAAGTTGTGGGAGGTATATTTTCTGAGCCAGCACTGGAAAGCATTCATAAGTGGATGTGCAAGTAGATGCTTCATTGTCTGTCTGATTCTACTTGTGACAAAGCACTTGAACTGTATATCAGTGCTGATTGATGTTCTAATAGAGGAAGCTTTTTTTACTCTGCTCCACACCTGTAATTTAGATGTACCTAATTTCTCTGGTATCAGATTCTGTCCACAAATTTCCCTTAGAAGAGGTTTTCTTTAATAGGGCATTCTGGTTTGTCCTGGTAGACAGAGGATCATATACCTTCCAAAAATTACAGAACCACAATGAGTTGAGGTAATTCACAGCAGGAAGTAGACCAGGGAGAAAAAAAATATCAGTATAATAATAAAAAAAAAAAGTTAGCTATGCACAATTCTGTAAAAAACATTTGACAGTTACCTATAAACATAGTACTTGACCATATCATTCTTTCTCTCTCTCTCTCAATTTATTATATATATAACAAAAGTAGGAGTAACTTTCAGTTTGACTTTTGTGAGAATGATTGACCAGGACTGAATGCAATATTCATAATTCAGTCCAGCCTGTGCCTTGTAGACTGCTTTTAATATTTCCTTTACCAGAGCTACAGTAGGGTTTAATTTCCAATCTTTGTGCCCACATTACATTGATAACTTATAATTTACTAATCCATCTAATTTTATCATCTTCTATTTTAGATTTTGGATTTGTCACAGAAGTTTTATTAGTCATTAGTTGATCTTATGTTCATTGTCATTTCTATTACTTCTACTTTTGGTTCAAATAATTTGTCTCTTATGATACTCAAAATCTCCTCTGAATGTTGTTCCTGTTGTGATTTTTACCAAAATTAGTGTTCTGGGAGGAGGAACACAAAACAAGAAAACAAGTGACTCCAGATATTCTCTGTTCTTTCTTCTCCAAGTTGGTGTCTATATTTTGGTGACAAGAGTTAGACGGATGGTTTCTGGTATTTAGAGAGCTCTTCTGATGATGCACAATCTAATATATGGTAGTTTCTTAAAGTGCTAAATAGTTTTCTTGCTATAAGGCAAAAGCAAATCAAGAATGAAGAGAAAATCCTTATTGTAGTCTTCTGAATTCTCATTTTAAAATTTTAGTTGCAAATTGATATGATTTTTGAACTGATCATGTTGTTGATAATGAAAATTACTGGACATCTGACAAAGTCGATCCACTTGTATGCACTTAATGTTTCATTTATGGATTCATTTGTTTTATTTAATTAGCTGGGCTCTTGTATTCATTCCCCTGAAACAGTACAATGTAATGTTTATGGAAGTACATATGACCTTGGAGATATACTTCCAGCCATTGCCTTGTCTTCTGAGAATACAAAATCCATATGGTGCTATCCAAAAAGGAAAGTGTTTATGCTGTGTTAATGTCAAATTAGTTGTCATTACATTTGAATAAAAGGTGAACAGTTTGAGGCAAAACTAATTATAATCTATTGCTGCTTATATTCTTTGTGCAAATTGGACATTTACATTTTTGAATAACAATGCAGAAGATCAAAGTACATCTTTTTCAATTTTGCTTAGTATTGCCAACCATGCTGGTGTCATAAACTCTGGCACTGACAGACTGATGGAAAGAATAGCTAGAGAGCTAATTGCTTGAAATAGGTTTCATGAAACTTATTAGGTGGTGTTGTAGTTACCACATATGAAAACATGAAGAGAGTGCTGTATTGGAGCACTTTGTTTCTACTGAAAACTTCATTTCTTTTGAAGAATAAACACAACCTGACTGAAACTGTTTACAAATTTTGAATGAATTTTTAATTGAAATTAATTCATTGAGGTAGTGGATAGCTTACATGTAATAAAGGAAACATTTTCAAAATGCACTTTTAAAATTATCAACATTATTCTCAAAAATCGATTTCTAAACTGAATACAATGTTCGATTCCCAAGTAGGCAAGTTTTGTTTGATACAAACTGGTTGCTTGAACAAGCACAATTATTTCAAATTGATGTAAAAAAATTTCCTCCTCCTTTTAAACCTACTAATCAAAACAATATCACTGGAATAGAATTATATTTCATAGGCTGTGGTGTTCATGGAAGAAATGTTAACATTTAAGAATGCATTTGAACAATAGTTATAAAATGAATATGAAAATTGGTAGGAACAGAAGGCTGTAGGAGATTGCTAAGTAGGTCTTTACATTCAGTACTCTAGAACAGCAGACAGGCATCAAGCAGCTACAGGGATCATGGTGGTCTACAAAACATCTGCCCCGTACAAAACTGGCCACAAAGCGTTTTCCAGTATCTTACATCAATTTCAACACTTAAGGGATTGAAGATCGAAATTAAAGCAAAAAAAAACCAACAAAACCAAATCAAACAAAAAACCCCAAGTAGTGTGCCACAGAGGTAAAGAAGAGAACAAAGGCATTGCCAGTGCCATAATTGCCTCCATGTGTGCCTGCAAGGGTGCTGTCCTCATCATGCTATTGAAAATTCGACTTCAGAGATAGCCTGTGACATGACCAATTCCAATCAGTCCTCAAATCTGGAGATCAAAGACCCTAATCAAGTGATCAGATCATTGACCAGATTACTCTTAAGAGCTGAAATCATGTGCTTTCTATCTTATATATCTGGTTGACTGACAGTTTTTGGAGTGCTTGATGCAACTCTCCAATCCCACAGTGTGTGAAACAGTAAAATCCCAGATTATGAGGATCCTTCCTGGTCATGCTAGTAGTCTTAAATATTTGGGAGAAGCAAAAGGATACAGTGGAGTTTAGTGTACTTCAAGATTCAAACAGGTATTTGTGAAAATATGTTCTGTTCTTGACTCCGCTCTGGTCAAAAGATTTTTTTCGTTGACATTTGAAATGATGCACTCAAAAGAGTTCAGGGCCACATTTATAGGCTCTAAATGTCCATTTGTGGGCCTCAGAGACTGAAAAAGTTAAATTCCTGTTTTCGGTTTATCTAAAGTATGGCCCATGGTGACACTGATGACCAAGTTTTTTCAGAGATCAGCAGCTGACATGCTGATTTTCCCTTGAAAATCCTCTCTTGACTGTGTCAGTCTGAAAATGCTAGTGATGATGCATTCCACAGGATGTACGTACTGAAGCTTCCAAGCAGAATTCAGTTTGAATGTTTTTTACTTATAACTGGGCTCCGTCAGAAGATTTCTAGAGTGTGTTGTGATCACAGATGGTTTCATCAACAGCTACATTAGTGATGAGTAGACTTGATAATCTGTTTGTGTGTGCTTTCGCATTAGGACAACGTATTTCTGGAGAAGAGTGTGGTTGGACCTCACTGTTTTTAAGGAGCTAAGAAAATTTTCAAGCTGAGTATATTATGTGTGAACGTCAAATAGTCAGCTGCCAAGTAATGACGCTTTAGCTTGTAAAACATAAATAAGTTTGCAAATAATAACAGAACATTCTTGGTAATGTTAGATAGCTACTATCTTGCTTGTGCTCCTGAAAGCCACATTAGTATCTTTTACTTGTAAAATATGTGATGGGATTAATTCTTAATATTTCAAATACAACCTTGTAATTTAAATGGATTTTTTAATATGTATTAATTTTAATGAATGACTGGGAGGTTTATTGGACGAGGTAAAGTAGTGTCTCTGAAGCGTCCCTGGTTAATCAAATTGCTATAAATAACTTTTGGTAGTCTAAGGCTCTATTCCTAGATGATTTCTCTCATCATTATCCAAGATGTTAAAGAACTGACACCTACAGAGGTTTGCTTTCAGATGCTGGGAAAGGTCAAGAATGTAAATCCTTCCCCCCCACCTCCAAAAAAAAAAAAAATCCTCTCAGTAGATGTTGTAACTAGTGCGTAGTATGTCAAATCTTTGCTCTGTGTGCATTTGGCAGTGACAAGTCATGTTATTTAGATTGGCATTCATGGTCCCACTTAAGTATCTATTGGTCATGGAAGGAAGACTGAGGGGAAAAAAGTGTGTGACCTTACGCCGAGGCCTGCTTTGTGATTTCTTCATGAGCAAAAATAGAGAAATTTTCATACAATTATCACAGAGAATCAAATGAGGTGAAACAAAACATGGGATATTTCAAAAGCAAATCAGAGGTATGTGGACCAGGAGACTTTCTTCAAGTGAATGTTGCCAAAAATGGTTATGAGTCCCTCTACTTCAACCCCAAACTCTTTTCTTCTTTAAAACTTATCAGTACTATAGTCTAGTTTTTCAGCAAAAAACCTAGATAAATGCTAATGCAAACCACTGCAGTTATAGTTTCCATTTTGAAAGCATGAGTTTAATACCAAGAAGTTCATTCAGTTGTCCAAATTAATGAAAAAAACCCTAAACAAACCAGCATGAAAGCTGTCTAGGAGCAGGAATCATTCAATCCTAGATCCTATGCATTCTAAACAGCCATCTAAATAATTTCACTCCTAGTTTCTATATTCTTTATCTTGGATCATTCTGACAGACTGCAGCCTGGTCCTGTTAGATTATGCATTGTTCTTATCACAATTTTGGCCGTCCTCGACTTACTCCTACTTTGTGTTATCTATATGTTTGTGCTTTCTTGAAAATCTAAGTAAGCATGTTAAATATTTGTATGTATTTATATGTGCATGTGTGCACATTCAGATTTCTGTGCAAGTACAGACTATTGGGAACTTTGGAGGGATCTCAGCAGGTTTGGAGTAAGTCAAATAAAATTGATCTTTTGTATTGGTATGACATTAGGGTATTTGATCTTTTGAATTTTGCTAGTTCAGGACCAGAGTCACAAAACTCACCCTTGTTTTCCACCTTTTTTTGCTTGTAGTCTTGGCTGAGAAATTGCGTATCAAGTGGGATACAGAACAGAAGTTACCTGTGCCTACTAGAAATATCAATTTAAAATTCGTAACATTTTGTACTGGTGAACAAGTGTGAGCTGATTGGCAGCAACAAGGCATGTAAAGACTGTTCTGCAGTTTGCACACCATCTTAGCATAAATTGAGGTCTTAATGGTCCACACCTAAAGTTAGAAAACAGTGTAAATTGTATTTAGATGGTTGTATGTCTGAATGAGAGAGGGAAAATGCAAACCTGTTTTGTAGTCGTCTTTGTGACAGCCTTGGGGTTGAAATTTTGAAATCTGCAGTTCGCTTTGGTCAATATGGACACTACATTTCCAAAAAAAGAGGTTTCGAGAGTAGGTTTTCCCTGGTGTACCTAGTTAAATACCTTCCTTCTCATCTTGCGTTGTTGTGCTCTGGGCTGCACACCAATTGGCTGTATTTCAGTGCCACCAAATGTGTACAGTTTGATAAGCACGTTGTAGCAAATCTTCAGGATGAAAGTCACTGTATAAACGTCAAATTATTTACCCAATTTAAAGCATTTTATCCTCCAGAGCTGTAAATCCAGCACCATTTGCTAGCACAAAATTAGCTTTTTAATGCTGTAGGACCCTCTAACACTAACATATTTAACAACATCCACATGCTTGCTAGGAGGGAGGAGGGAAAAGAAAAGTTGATATGTCTAGGTGAAGCTTCAGCAATTCAAGTGCTTTATTCACACTGGATTTAGAATCAGATTAACAGGCTATACTAGGTCTCAGTTGAGCAATTCTGTCATCCTGTCTTCTCTTATGAGCAGCACGGACCAAATATTCTCACATACATATACTCACCAGTCACAGAAATCAGCAGGAGCAGTAAGCATGCAAGCAAGGGAAGAATGGGGTACACATTGTGTGTATTACAGTATTTGCTTCATAGAAGATTTATGGCTTCTTTTTTTGGCAATTAGTTGTGGTCACCTGAAAACTTGAAAAAATAGCAGAAAGCCTCCTTGTTTATTTCCAGACTGGTGATGTATTAAACACTTTGTGTTTTCACTTTGCTGGTGTTCCACTGTGAATTACTTTTTTTTTTCTTTTGGTCAGACTATCTGCTTCACCTTTCTGTTGCCTAAATTTGTCTTACTACTTTCACATCTTTTTCTTAGAAGAAACAATCAATAAGAAGTGCTTTTAGCACTGGCACAGCGCAGTGGTTTACTGCAGTGTAGGTGCTGGTGGTGCCAACACTGCTGGCCTATATATTGGGATTTTGGTTAAGCAGCAGATATGATGTGGTGTTCCTTTAATTCGTGTCTTTATGTTACCTGGACGTGTTTGGAGCTGGGCTTTGTTAACACATGTTTGCTTTAGGTTCTGAAAGAAGACCGAAGACAGAATCGTGTTAACCATTTTTCAAATGCTTCTCGAAGACTGTTTTTTCACATATAAATTTCTATTAACAATATAATACTGAAAAAAGGGAACAGAGAAGTATCAAGTATAAAAATAGATTATTTCTTTAATGGATTTTTACTTTTATTGACAGTGAGGTAGAGTATTGCTGCATGTTCCTCATTTTAGACCTGTAAATATACTTCATATTTTGGGACAGGGTCCATTTCTCATTCAAGCCAATATGCATGAGATTTAAAATTGTGAGGTGGAAGTTCCAGAAAGAACTTAGTATGAATTCAGAACTGCCCACTAGTCACAGTCAAAAATGCGTCTTTGCTTGTCTATAGCCCTACTATTCCCACCCCAGATTCAGTGCAGTTTGGCAGAAAAGAATGAGAGCCACAGTCACATTGGGTGAGATAAGGGAGGGTTCTGTCTCATTTGGAAGACCTCAGCTTTCTTCAGCCCTCATGGGCTTGAATTCTTGCCCCATCTCCCCAGGTGGCCATGAAGTTGTGGGCAGGACAGGAATTCCCTGTTGGGAATTGAGAACCATGCAGCTGGGACTGTAAGGGGCAAAGGGCAAGAAAGGGAGGAGCAACGGGGAGCCTGGCTTCAGCAGTCTGCGAAGGATCTGGCATGAGTGGGATCCTAGACCAGTTTCTGACCACAGCTGTATACTATATAGCTATATATATATACAAATGTATATATAGCACTCACTGGGAATGAAGCAACAAAATACTGTCTCCTTGCATCTTATTAGTTGCTTCTACACAGCAGTTAGACAGATTCTTGGCTTCCTTAGAGACACCCAAGAGGACTTCAGAGTGAGGAAAAAAGTCTGAACTAATGTGACACTTAATATCTGATTTTAATCTGGTTTGTTTGATTAATCTAATCATGCCTTTCGTTACCTGCCTTGAGAAACATTTAGGAATGTGGACGACAGATGGAAGGTAAGGGCAGCATGCTCAGCATTGAAACTCAAAGAGTCAGGCTGGATTTTCCTGCTGTGGTGAGAATCTTTTCTCAGTTCATTCTCTGCTATTACACGTTTTTATTTTTTTCCTTCTGTATAATTATAGCAGCCAAATATCTTTTGTCTTCCTTTAGAATTGTAATGTCTGACTGAAATTAGGAGATGTCAGTCTCCAGATGGTTTGAGATTTCCGTAGGCCTACGTTAAGTTCTAAGAGAAAGAAATTGTAAAAAATATTGTCGTAGAAGCACAAAACAGAGTGTTGTGTTACTACACCAGATAGAATTTTTGCTCTCTAAGGAAGATGTAACTTGTCACAAAGCTGTGAGAAAAAGCCTCACAAATTCTAGAGTCTTCATGCTCAATCTTTTTAATTGCTGAAGTTCCCTAGGATTGATGTCTGCAGAGGCAAAGAGTAGAAATGAAGACTCTGAATGGTAACTGGGGGGTTTCAGGAAGGTTCCGTGATGAAAGCTACACTCTCTTTCTGGAACAAAATAAATGACAGTAATTCAAGTAAAAATGGCTACCTGAAGTAATCTTTTAAATACCTTTCATAATGAGTGTGAAGTCTCTTGGGAGATTTTTTTTTTTATTTACTTACCCTCATCATTCTACCTTTTTACTTCCTGCCTAATGAAGATAGCTTGACTTTAGACATTTTAGTAAGTGCTTTCTGTGCAGATGTATGGAGATACAAAGAATTTGAAGGCATAAGAGAAAGCTATACTAATGAAATGCCTCATATAGATAAATATAAAAAGCGGTGTTTTGCATTTTGCCTGCTTATTTATTGTTCACAGAGACAAGTAAAGGTCATCTTTTGCTATGGCATTACAACCTTGGCCTCCTCGGTACCAAAATGTTAAATATTGTAAAGAAATGTTTCTGTGTGAGGAGGATTTTAATTATAAAAAATTTTTATGCTTTCATTCTAGCACTAGTCCATTTGCTTTCCATGCTGAAGTTCTCAGTAATTTATCCATGACCTTTAACTGCTTTTAAGAAGCATAGATTGGGAATTATTGCTTTCCTTGCCATTGGAAATGCCAAGGCAGAAATTCCTTGAGAAGCTTCAGAAGATTTTATTAATGATACACATCTCACATTAGAGTAAAACATCTGAAGCTGTTGGGTTTGCTCATCCTGGTGTTATGTGGAGGATCAGTGTTTAAAGTCACTTGGAGACTTTTGATCTAAGATAAACAAGTGATCAGACCACATAAGGGTATGCAATTTATGATGAATAATCTGGTTTGTTTAGGATTAATTTTTAGCCTTGTGATTCTGATTCCCTCCCCCTAAAAGGTGAGTTAGTACAAAAGAACAGCTGAGTTCAAAGCCTGAGTAAGAGAAGGAAAAATTCTGCACGTGTATGAATGTATGGGTAGGAGTATAAAGCGTATCTACCCTTGTATATGTAATGTATCTTCAGAAACACAGATTTTAAATGTATTTCTTCCCAAAGTATCTTTGTCATAGTGACCTAACACTGCAGACATCTTTCAAGGAAAGATTTAGAAAGTTGATACTTAAGAACTGTTAAGACTTCTACATAATTAATTTTATTACCATGCAAAGTTGGACAACCTGGTGGCCTGACTTGAATAGAAAGATCAGGAACCCTGTCTCCTTTATGTTTTTATTACTTCCCATACCATGGTCTACTCTGGGTAGCTCCTCGATCCTCCAATGGAGTAGACTTGGAGACAAGGGGATAAAAGGGGCAGAGAGAAAGACATTGATGCCCCTTGTCTATGTGAAGATAGAGGCCGTGAGAGGAGGAAGGAAGATTGAGAAGCAGGTATTCAGTTTATGGCCCAAGACTAGAGGAACAAGCATTCAAGTCTTCAGAAACGGGAATTTACGTATGTCAGATTCTTTGGCATTTTGATAGTTGTTGAGAGCACCTTCACAAAAATCTGCAACAGCTGTGCACTCCCCACAACTGCAGTTCTCGCCACATGCAGGAGTGCAAGGGGCATAAGAACTGAAACACTGGGATTCGTGTCCCTTAGTGTTCTGTGCAAGCTTTCAGACTGCATACATCAGGAAACAACTTTAGTAGGATATTGCAGGATATACTAGATTGTGGTTATAAACCTGTTTTGAAGTAATGAATTCAGATTAGGGAGACTAAGTTTACATCTGTGCCTGTGACAGCAGGAATGGCAGTGGGAGGCTGACTGAAATTTCAAAGTTAGGGTCCCAGAGAAGGGTGCAGGAATATAAAGTGAGAAAGAGATCAGGAAGGGCTAAGCAAAGCACGTGCTATCTCAAACCCTTTATGTTAGGAAATAACTGTGAAATATTGACAGTGTGCACATTTCTCAGAGAGAAGAGTAGAAGATGGCAACCTCTTGGTTTACTTTGTTCCAGCAGAGCATTCTCTTGTGGATATGTACTAGCTAGCCACTTTGATGACCTGTACCTCATGTGGGTTATTTGAGCTTGTGAACTTAATATTTTATCTTTGGAGATCATAGCATCATTTAGGTTAGAAAAAACCTGTAAGATCATCAAGTTCAACTGTTAACTCACCACTGACAACTCCACCACTAAACCATGTCCCCAAGTGCCACATCTAAACATCTTTTAAATACCTGCAGGTATTTAAAACAACCAATTCCCTGACCAGATGAAAGAAAGGAATGATTTTAATTTTTGCCAAATACAAGTTCAGATCTCTAGTGTTTAACACATTCTAGAACTGGTAACCCTATTTAATGGACTTAATTTAATAATAAATGCTTTTTAACATAATTTGGTTTCTGCATTAGATTTTGTATAAATAAATGCAGTTAACCTGAATTTAAATTTATTCTACTTACTCTTATTCTCTACTTACTTACTACTCTGCAGTAAAGTAAAATAATGTTTCAGAAACCTCTTCAAGTCACTTCAAATTTTGTACAAAAATTTACTTAGATCCTAAATATAATTTTCCACTGAAAGACTAATGTACTTTTAGGAAGGATTGATTTAGACTTATGATAATCTCAGTTGTAACCTTTTTTAGGGGAATGGCAGTTATTGGCATGTTGTGTTAGAGATCATGAGAAATTCATGTCCTATTTCTTTTCTAATGGCTAAGGGATATGCTCCTTGCAAGCAGAAGAAATAGTTTTTTCGGTATAATGTCTTGTAGCTCAAATAGAGATTTATTGTTTTGTTAATGTAAGGTGTGATACAGTGGAACTGTAGAAAGTCATTTACTGTGATGTGCTTTATTCCCTCAATATTTGTATGGCTTCTCTCCACTCATGGATTCTTTTGACCACAGGATTACCTGTGCATTTTTGTTATTGGTAAGAACTATTTCAGCTCACCCTAGAAAATCCTTAATATTGTAACAAGTTCTTGAACAGCACAAGGCCCATGTAATGCATGATATCATTAGATTTTAGATGTAGTTGGAATACTTAGCTTGAACTTCCGGATTGTAACACTTGCCAGATGTGCCCAAATCCAAACGTGCATTTCTGAATTGTTTTTACACAATCAGTTTTTACTGTATTGTATTCATGACCAGCAAGCATTTACCATTAGATGCCTGGCATTTTGCATTAGAAGATCTGATGACTAGTTATTCTGCACACATGTCCTATTTAAGTTTAAATTTTACATATTAGAGCTTGCCTCAAAGAAAATCTCGTAAGAAGTTAATTGAACTTGACCCCTATCTATCTACAGTCGCCTTGCAGGTAGTTGTAGAGAATTCAGCTGCTGTCAACCAACATCCCCAGGTCTTTTTCCTCTGGGCTTCTTTCCAACCATTGTGCACCCACCCTATAGCACTGAAGGGGTTATTGTGGCCAAAATGCAGAACCCATCACTTGGTCTTGTTGAACCTCATGCTGTTGGTCTCAGCCCATCGATCCATCCTGCCCACATCCTTATGCAGAGCTCTCCTACCTTCCAGCAGACCAACACTCTCACCCAGCTTGGTGTCATCTGCAAGTTTACCAAGGCTACACTCCATCCCCTCATCCAGATTATCAGTAAAGGTACTGAACAGCACTGGCCCGGCACTGATCCCTGGGGGACATCACTACTGAGCAGACACCAAGTGGATGCGGCACCATGCACCACCTCTCTGTGGGCTTGGCTACCCAGCCGGTTCTTAACCCAGTGAACAGTGCTCCTGTCCAAGACGTGGGCTGACAGCTTTGCCAGGAGCTGGAGAAGAACTGGTTGTATAAAGAAGGGAGGAAAGATCAGGCCTGTGAAGATCAGGCAGAAAAGTCTGTTCCCTAGATGGTCAGTGCCTTGGGATGGCCTACACAGTTACTGCACACAATCATTCTGGTAGCTGTAAATATTTTTAAATATCTCCAGCAGATTCTGGACTGACGTTTCAGTTGGTGGTGACCAACAGTCGCCTTTCCACTGCTCCTGCTACTTACTCTTCTACCTTAAGTAGAAAAATTCTGTGGGAGACCTAAAAGTTCCCCAAATAGCTGATACTGGAACACAAATTTGAGTAAAACATCAGGAAATGGGGTTTTGTTTTGAACTCTGCTTTTAAAATCAAACTAGACAACTGAGAAATCGGAAATAATGATACAACTAAAGTGATGAAAGCAGAGCTTAATATTTAGAAATTAAAATGCTCTGGATGCTTCTGTCAGTGCCCTCCCCTTCTAACATATTTGTAAGGTTTTTTCTTGTTCAGACTTCAGGCAAAGAGAAGGATGAGCCTACTCTGGGAATTCATCAATACTGAGCAATGAAACCAAAGTGTTTTTTGCATCACTTGTTGCAAAAGGTGGAAATCATACACTAAGTAGGCAAAGGAATGCAGGAGAATGGGGTTCATTTCAGGATAGAAGGAGATGGCATTCACTCTGAGAAATTGTATTCTAAGCCTGCCACCAACACCAAGTTCCTATCTTGTGCCTGACAAGAGATTTAAGCAGACTTTTCTTAGATGTGATTGTGTGTTCCTCATTTTAAGATTCCTAAACTAAGATACAGATTTGAAGATGTGGAAAATGGGCTTCAATGTTTGAAATGCTGTATGTACTGAGACCTTGAAAATCAAGTCTTAAGTATCTCATCCTGACCCTCAGAAAATGATGGAAGCCTTGACCTTGATCTCTCTGTGCTACAATTGCAGTAGCCAGTAGTGTAAAGGCTATTGTGAAAATAAAGTAGTGGATTTTTTGAAAAATCTTATACGGAAAAAAGCACCAGAAAAATAGCTATGAGAAAATTAATAACTCTTAGAAGAAATTAATAACTATGTCTTTAGAGCAGGATGTGAAAAGTATGCTGTAGGTAATGAATGGAGAACATATGTTGAACACCAAAGAGAAAGCAAAGCATTGAATGATTATCTTTCAAGTGTATACTGTCCATCAGAAACCCCAAATAAAGTGGAAATTATGCAGAAAAAACCAGCATTCAGTTAAAGACATAATCATGTCATATGTGCAGAAGGGTCTATGGAAAAGTCAGCCTCTGGAATTGCCTTACATTTGAGTACTCAACCTTGCAACTATTTTAATGTCCTTTGATTAGAATTTTGTTTCATAAAAACTCATGTGCACATAAATCTGTGTATATTTCTGCACAAATGTTTATTACACGGATTCTAATTGGGTGATTACATTCTGTTTCAGTAACAAACTAGATTTTTTCCTTTTCAAGCTTTAGTTTTAGTAGACCCTTGGGGCTTAATCCAGGCTTGAATTTTACTAGTCAAGCATGATTATAACAGTCCTTTCACCACAAGTGTTAATACTGTTATAAATTATTTGGGGCTAACTTTCAATGTATTTTGTACTAAGTTTCTTAATGAACTAAGTTGGTTTTCTCTAAATGTTTTGACTGTTAAGATTTTGTCCTGAAGCTGGAGATAGCATCATGTATGCCAGATGACCTTTCCTGGACATTCTGAAGTCTCTACTTTTCAGGTTACTATTATTATTTCCCTTTTCAACATGTGCAAGTTAAAAAAATGAGCTGTGAATTGTCAAGGTAAATGTAGATTCAATATTATTGCCACGCTTATCTGTGGATTCTGCCAAAAAAGCGATTCACATGAAGTGCTGAATGATTTTAAAAGCCACACTAAAAGCTCACACAGGATTTGAATATAGATTGGCTTGCAGCAGAACAGGAGCTCTCTGTGGTTTGAAATAGTGTCAAACAAAGGAAACTGAAAGTTGTTCTTCTGTGTGTTTGTGTGTGTGTGTGTGTGCATGTCTCCGGGGGGTTAGTCTGTCTTTTCTAAGTGCGGTAGGGATAGAAAGAGCTTCATTTGTGCAGGTGATGCAGAAGAAAGTTTGGGCACCAGTGTTACAAAAAGTAATTCAGAGCTGGAAAAAAAGGAATTTTTAAATGGCTGCTGCTGGAGGAGGGCTTAGCCAGAGGAAGGGCACATCCTGCCCTTATTTTGAAAACATTTCAATCCCATCTCTTGCCAAGTAGTCATAACTGCCAGTTATTGCAGAGCCTGCCAGAAATGCATGAAGACTTTTCATCTAAGTCAGAGAAAGGTTAGCAATCGGTATTTCCATCCATTTTTATTCCCAGTGTAAGAGGACTCCCAACCAATACATCTTGTAAAAATGTATAATAGCAGTACAATGTTTTGATGTTTAGAAACTGACAAGATTGCTTGCAATGACTGCAACCTCCTCTTGAAACAGATACTGAAGAACCTGAAAATCTATTCTGACTAGAATTCTAACAAACCAAAATTTCTATTTTGCATAGTATTCTGCAAATTCTAAATTGGCAAGCTTCAAAGGCAGAAAATTGAAATTAAAATTGCAATAAAAAATTCAAAACATAATTAACCTTAAAAATGACACTTTGCTGTAACACAGGAATATGCTTCTGAAACAGGAAGCTTACTGTGGACTTAAAAATAGGTGTTCCATTCCCAAAAATAAATTTGATCTGAAAATGTACACTGGTGTGATAAGTTTCATTATTGATACTGTGCCTTTCTATGTAGCTTTTTCACAATCAAATTTATTTTCTGATGGGAAATTTTTCTGTCAAAAATTTTCTAATCCGTGCAAGTTGTACTAGCCTTTTATCAAAGCCATAGAATAAAAGTATTTCTTTGATATACAAATTAATTTCTAACAAGGAATAGGTAGTCTCTTTCTGAGCATATAAGCTTTCATCAAAAGTTACGCAGGTTTAGCAGTTGTGCGTGGTGATGTATTTGAGCACAGTTTTCTCAGTCCTGTCAAATTGTATGACAGGATTATAAGATAAAAATATATAGGAAGTGCTGTTTTCATAAAAAACGTTCAATTTTCTTGTAAAAAGAATGGACTGAAGTGAAGTAGAAATGTACAGTAAAGATTTTGGGGTTTAAAGATAGAGTTCTTTCTGATACGGAATGAAATATTAAAAAAACCACAAACCAATCTGGATGCCTGAGAACAGAATTATGCATTTCAGATTCACAAGACAGGGAAAATGCAAAAGTGGTGGCTTCCACCCAGGCTTGAAGTCTTGAGCTTGTTTTAAGGTATGTACCCAGAGCTTCTGCATTCGCCAAAACTCATCCTTGGGTTTTACCTAGACTATAGGATAAGTTAGAGCTTTTGAGACAACTCTTAGTATATCAGCTCTTGTCCTCATTTCTCCCTAGTACAGTGTAAGGCCTGCAAGCACCAGATATTCAGATGAATATCAGAAGATGTCAGGTGGACTTAGAAAACATGGGTGTTCCTGTAAGTTGGCAGAAACTGAATAATCTCCATGAAACAGTTTCAGTGAACCAGTATTCTACAGGCGAACACAGACCGTAGAACCTCTTCTGTGGCACAGATATTTTGACAAAGCTGTCTCCTGAAGCCCTTTTACAGCAGGTGAGCTATGACTAGCCAAGTGTCTCAGTGCTCTAGCTGTATCTCCTTAGCTGTCTCAGATGAGGCTGACTAGGGAAAAACAGGACCAGTTTTATAACTCATGAGATTGCAAACCAATGGTGGCTGGAAAAGACTATGCAGAGGCACATCAGTGCCAGTTGAGTGATTAGCTCAGTGACATCCTCATAGTTGACAAGTGAAAATTTGGGCTCATTCAGAGGCATAATTTGAGCTAACCATACACATTGCTGGGTTCTTACTGAGCAGTGAAGACTTGATGTTGTCAAAGATTGTTCAATGACTGCAGCAGGAAGTGGAAAAGCAAACAGAGTGTTGGAATGTTTAAACAGACAGATAGAAAATAGTGCTATGTTACACATAAATCAATTCTAACCACTCAGCTGGAATAAGACAGTTCTGGTCAAAAAAGATAATTCAGAAAAGAGAGTAGGTATATAATAGAATCATAGAATGGCTTGGGTTGGAAGGTGCATTAAAGACCCTCTAGTTCCAACCGCTCTGCCATGGGCATGGACACCTTCCATTCGACATCTTGCTCAGAGACCCATCCAACCTGACCTTGAACACTTCCAGGGATGAGGCATTCACACTTCTCTGGGCAACCTGTTCCAGTGTCTTACCATCCTCGCAGTAAAGAATTTTTTTTCAAATACCTAATCTAAACCAACTCTCAGTTTGAAGCCATTCCCTCTTGTCTGTCACTACATGCTCTTGTAAATAGTCCCTCTCCATCTTTCATGTAGGCTCCCTTCATGTACTGTAAGGCCACAATTAGGTCACACTGAAGCCGTCTCTTTTCCAGGTTGAACTGTTTCAATTCTCTCATCCTTTCCTCGTAGGGAAGTTGCTCCATCCTCTGATCATCTTGGTGTCCCTCCTCTGGACTCACTCCAACAAATCAATGTCCTTCCTGTGCTGGTGACCCCAAAACTGAATGCAATACTCCAGACTGGATGTCACCAGAGCAGAGTAAAGGGGAAGAATCACCTCCTTCAACCTGCTGGCCATTCTTCTTTTGATGCAGCCTGGGATACTGTTGGTTTTCTGAGCTGCAAACATGCATCACCAGCTCATGCTTAGCCTCTCCTCCACCAGCACCCCCAAGTTCTTCTCAGCAGGGCTGCTCCCCATCTTTTCATCCCCCAGCCTGTGTTGATACCAGGGTTGCCTTGACCCAGGTTCAGCGCTTTGCACCTGGTCTTATGAAATCACATGAGATTCCCATGGGCCCACTCCTCGAGCTTGCTCAGGTCCCTCTGGATGGCATCCTGTCCTTCAGGTGTGTCAACAGCAACACTCTGCTTGTTGTCATCTGCAAATTTGCTGAGTGCACTTGATCCCTTCATTTATGTTAATAATGAAGACAGTAAATAACACTGATCCCAATACAGACCGCTGAGGGACACCACTTGTCACTGATATCCATCGTGACTTTGAGCCATTGACCACTAATCTCTGGATGAAACCGTCCAACCGCTTTCTTATCCATCTAACAGTCCATCAACTGACCCCATTTCTCTCCAATTTAGAGAGTAAGATGTTGTTGCCCTTGTCTTGTCTGCTGGTGTAGTTACTTCATAATAGAAGGCTGGTTTATATGAGAAAGGCCACTAGATCAGTTTTTGGAGGGAGGCTGAGTATAAAGACTTCCATATAAAGACTCAACATATTATTTTAATTTAGAAAGGATTAAAGAGAAGAAATGATATAACGTAGATACACGAAGGGAGAATAAAGTACTCTCTCATACCTAAATTTGTTATGGTATAAAAAAGAATGGATAACTAAAAGAAAATAAAGAACAAAAATGTACTTTTCTAAAATACAAATTTAGTAAGTACAAACTATGTGTAAATCTCATTTTCACAGGCAGAGTAGAGTTGAGGCCAAGACCTTAATACAATTTTTAAATGAATTAGACATTTGCATGCTTTTTTTGACTTTGTATTATATCAAATAAAGATTTTGCAAGCAATACGCTTTTCAAGCTTAAGAGTTAAGAAGAAACATTCCCAATAGGCAGATTATTCTGTAGCTGTTCATTACTTTCCCTAAGGCATCTTGTTATGCTCTCTGTTTGAGACAGGCTGCTGGAATTAACCAATGTTACAACTTTTTAATAAAAGTACACTGTGCAGTATTTTGAATATAGCTTTTTTTAATGACATTAGGCCTGGCTATGTTAAAGCACTTTTCAGACACTAACTTAAGCTTTGAGACACATACAGGCATTCCTATAAATTCTTGCCATGCCTCCTATCAAAGATGGAGTTCTGCTGTAGTTCACTTGCTGTACATCAGTGATACAGATAACCGAGAATAGAGACAAGAAGCAATACAGGAAGCAAGAAAAAAGTTTAACAGCCAAAGGAAATGCAACTCAATATACAATAAAATGACTGGCTTGACTATATAGTTCTCATTTTTGAATCTTCTTCGACTCAAATTAATTTTGAATTCAGAAAGAGGCTCTAAAATGTTTCATAAATGAAAAGGTCATTTTTAAATTGTGGTTGTTTTAGCACTTCTTTTTCTTTAAAATTCAGCTGGCAAAATAAAAATAATATTCACCTGAAACATCAAGACAACCAAAACATGCAAAAACATACTGAAGCATTTAAGATACTTATGACTAATTAGCCAATCTATTGATGAGAGACTGAAGAGCAGTCAGAAATATTTGAAGTGTGCTTAATTAATAGTTTTATGATCCCTTGTTTCTTCAGTGTTGTTTGCCATTTCAGAATTTGAAATCAAAGATTTACAAACTTGTTGTACTTTGCTCGTTGAATTCTGCCACTGTTCATATGGGCTGCTACACAAGAGCAGAAACTGTGGTGGTCTGTGGCCCCTTACAGCAATAATTTCTCATATTACTTCTGTACTCAGGAAAATGAGGTCTCAAATTTGTTCATGCTCCAATACTAGATATAACATATAAAATTTGGAAGGCTATCCTGCCTTCCTGAATTCAATTGAGTGCCAGGTTTTTTGATCACTTTTGTGGCATCAAGATCAAAAAAAGAGGTACTTTAACTTATTGGACTCTAGCTTTTAGTGGTAAATGGATATAGAGTCAGAATAAGCTGGTCAAAACAGTTCTTCAGATTAATATCAGCCATTATGTTTAAGGGGCTATCTTTCTATTTACTAGATCTGCAAGTTCTTTCTCCCTTATATTGAGCAGTCTCCCTTTATATTAGTCTAACTATTTATAACCCAAATACTTCTGAAGAAGTATTTCCATGGCCTAACTCCACATTTCATCAGAATTTCCCTTGGCTTGCAATCTCCTAGGTTTCATTTGATACCCCCTAATTCCTGTATTTGAAAAGAGGGTAAATGACATAATGCTTCTTGCTATGGTGAGACATAAAGCAAATTAAACAACTTTCTCTTGCTTTTTTCTGACAGAACAGGTAGTTCTTAAAGGAAAGATGCAAGTTATTTCACTAATTTTAATCTGAAATTATCATTGCAACAGAGAATGTTGTCATAGTATTGGTGATGTGATAGGACCTTGTAACTTCCTTTTATTTAAAATAATAGGTCCTAAAGTCTCCAAAGTACTTTAATTATAATGCAGAACTGTTCTTTAGGGAGGAATGATAAAATGGAAAGTACATTTACTGAATTGCATTGAGCCTGGGCAGGAGTTCTGCTGCACCCTTAGCACTTGTTACTGGTTTACTGTGGGTAGCTCCTCTGTCACCCTACTGGTTCTTCCTGATTACTTACCTGGAAGCCTCCAATTTTCCTTAAGTTTCACAAAGGCCAAAGAGGCAGCTGATGCTGTCTTTAACAATTCATTTGGGTGGACACAGGAATAAATTAAGTATTGAAGCATTTTAGATCAGCACCTTTAATATCCACCTTTAATATCAAGTCAGTTGATGCCTTCCATTGACATAATCAGATTACCAGCTGTGGGACCATGGCAGAAGGTGGTGGGACAGTGGAGAAGGGACAGGTTAGGGACAAAATGAAACTGCCCTGCAAGCTCTCCAGTGTGTGAGAAATAGCTAAAGGTGCAATGCCATAATATTATGGCTGACCAATAAGAATGGGATACAGATATCTACCCATGCATGATTCACAATATGATGTGGGATTTAAGACTTTGATATTGTCTGTCAGAACTGAATGGGAGTCCTTCCATCAACTTCAATGAAAAGTAAATGAGACTGCTCCTCAGCAAGTAGTTAAGAGCAAGCCTAGTTTTCAGGCACAAATAGTTGATTTCAGAGGGACCTGGTACTTGTGTAAATACCTTAGAGAATTGAGATAATATTGAATGATGCACTATCAGGACTAACTAGCATGAAAAGACCATAAAGTCTAATCAAAACAGCAATATGAAAGCAGCATACATTACTTTCATTACAGTTTTTACTAACATGCTGCATTTAATATCACCATTTCTATTCAGCCAAATCTTCCTTCGAACTCTTTTCTAGTATTCAAATGTATTGTGAAAAGGTTAATATTATTTTGACAGAATTAAATATTCTCTTAGAGGTTCAAGAAGACGCATGTTTCAAAACCAAAATACAAATGATACAGTCTTTACTTCCCCCAAAAAGTATATGCTGTATTTTATGTCAGGTTGATTTTGACCTGGTAAGAAATGTCAGAGGAGATAAGCTTTGTAAAAACTAAGCAGGGGGAGATGTTTGGTGTTGTTTACTGCCTGTTTTTGTGCTGCCTGCATTCATCTCTGTTGTAACTAAACAATGGAATACAGTATCTGTAATTATTCAAATAGGCACATTTGCAGTTATAATGTATTCTTTCACAAGCAAAACTATTATTTAAAAATTAAAGGGAAGAAATGAGCTCTTTATGGCTTTAAATTAAAAATACCAGATAATATGATAGAGCAATTTATAATTGTCAGAAAATTAAAGGTTTTTCTTTGACTTTTCTTGTCTGAAGTTGATCCAAAAGTATCAACCAACTAGCAGCAACTTAATATAAGACAGTAATGGTGATTCTGTTATTTTGCCTTTTTTTTTTTTTTAAATAGGAATATTTGAATTGAAATTACTTCTACTAGTTGATTTAAAATGTTGGGACAAGATGTGTCTTACCATGTTCAACTCTGGCTGGTCAGAGCTTTTAGACATTTTGCCATATCTGTGAAGCCTTCAGCTAGCAGAAGTGTACAATTTCTATTCCATCTTTTTTTTCTGTCTGTCAGGGCGTGCCGGTGTATTAGTTTAAATTTTCTGGTTGAACTTTCACTTGATTCTGTATCAGAGAAGCTCCAAAGCTCCTCTAAAATGCATAACCTCATACTGTTTGTTAGAGAAATTCTAATGCTAGAGGCTTAATAGTTTGTAGTTTTACAAGGCTGTAATTTTATTCAGCAACAGCAATGTAAAACATGAAGAACACAGCAGTGGTTCAAGCCCTCCTCATTATTAAACTTGCAAGACATAGATGCTGAGTAAACAGGAGTTCATGCATTGTTTATTCAGTTTAAAGTAAAAATTTTCATTGACTTTCCATAGGTAGTTATTAACTGTAGCTGGTATCAATTTCTAGAATTATTTTTCAAAAAGACTGAGATGGACACATTCATTGCTAGGTCCTGTTTAATTACAGTTTTATATTGTTTACTAACCATCTGGGCATATGATTAGATGCTATAACCATCATTTGGTTTGAGCTTCTTTACTTGCACTAACTGCTAGTTCTAAAAGATAATGATTTGGAAGTGAAAATATGCAGCTCACATGGGTAGCACAAGCAATTGTTTTAGCTAGCCTTGCTGTTCTTTGTATTCTGATCCTTTTCATTCAGAAGAGGAATAAATCCTCAAAGTTTCGTACTCCAGAAAGAACCTGCTGTATGTTGTGTGAAGGTTTACTGGGCTTTGTGCACTCTTTATGACCAAATCTGCAAGAGGAAAACAAAGATAAAAGCTTTATTTTCTCCTGAGCATTTTGTGTTCATAGAGACTAATAGCCAATTAAGATAAAAGGAAATATTTGATGGCTAAAATCCAGTAATATTATCTGTCCCAGGTCAATTTGACATTTAATACGTTGTTTCCTCTTCAGCAATTTTGCTACAAGGGACAATTCAAGCATTTAACGAGAAGAAGGACTGATCTGTTCTATCTGTTCTATCTTACATAGTTTTTGTTTTGTTTTTTTTTTTACCTAGGTGAGGCTTTATCATTACAGCAGTGACAGTTATTTATGTACATAGGTGCTCCATTAAAAAGATTCATCTGTGTAGTAAGGGCTTTATTAAGATTGATAATGACCTCCGGAAGAATTATTATTATTTTAAACAATTTAACACTATTGAATTGTTGGATTCTTCTTTCCAGAACTATCATTAAAAAAAGAGGGCAAAGAAATTATATTTTTTTTATGTGCATATATTTTGGTAGTTTAATGCAGGATTATTGAATAGCTTTGTAAATTAAGTAAGAATACCTAAGGTGTCGGAAATAAGTTGTCAGCACCAATAATGATGTAGACTCATGAACAATCAATAACTGCTCAAAATTTTGATTTTTACTTAAATAGTTTCTCTGAATCAATGCAAATATTTGCATGGACAATAGTCACAAGTATTTTCTTGATGGACCCATGTACTAAAAAGGAAAAATAAATGTTAGTAATTAATGATTTTTTACTTCTTTTGAATTGATAAATAGAGAGTAAATGCAAAACTGACCTGAGGTATTTATCATGAACTTTTGCCAGCTGAAACAGTGAATGTGCCTCTTTAAGTACCTCCATATAACAAGCCACTGTCATTTCAGGCATTCATTAGATTGTGGTAAATAACTGGTTTTTTCTGTTGGGTATGGAAAATTGCTGCTTTTAAAATCTTTTCATAGCTGACCAAAAAATTGTTTGTGTCATGTATTTTGGGTGTGTAATAGTCAAGAGAAGATTATAACATGGTTTGGTTTTTTTCCTTTTTTTTTTCTTTTGCTAGCAGACTTTTCTTTCAAAAAGCACTTGCAAGTTATCATGGTGAAGAAGAATTAGAATCACAGCTTCTGTGTTTTGCATTGCATGTCAAGTTCCCTGGTTTAATAGTTCAGGTCTGATTTAAAAAGGCACCTCTGCTGTTTTCTATTACAGACCAAAAAAGAAAATGTATTCCGATAATTTTTTGTAAATATAATAATTAAGTAATTCATATGTATAATCTGTGAATTGGAAACTCTGGCTTCTGTCCTATAAATATAGATGTCATTTCAGATGCATGCCTTTTGTTTGTTATGCTTCAATGATTGCATTCCTGTTGCAAAATATTTCTTCATTCTGGGACAATGAAAGACTCAGTGCTTCTGTCTAATTTTCTAGCCAGTATAAATGAATTATTTTGGGCATATTCTTTCAATTCTATCACTTGTGCTTATTAATACTGACTTCTGAGAGCAGAGCCTGCAAACAAGATATTTGTGACACCCCTGTCTTGCAGGGATCCCACCTGTTACAAAGGGATTTTTACACATTGCCTTCTAAGTCACCTCTTTTGATAAAGCTGGACGGACAAATATTTTGTTTCTCTTTAGATTTTGAAGGACAGATTCTCATGTAAACTTGGTGTTATGCTATGTCAGAAAGAATGGTATTTTTTCCCTCCTATGCTAAGGAAATTCCTTGCCACAGTGGCAATGGAGCGAACACATTCAATTCAGTGCCTGAGTGCTCTTGTGGGTCCTGGTTAGCAACTTTTGAGGCAAGCAAAAAGTATTAATGCACCATTGGTTAAGTTCTCTGCATTTTCTGTGGGCCTGCTGATAATGAGTCCTGTAAGCCCTACCTGAGAAAAATTCCTCTCTTCTTCCCAGTTTTATACAGAGTGTGACCGCAGCTTTATGCATAGCCCACAGCCCCCAGAGAACAGTGACTTTTTACAGCCAGGCTTGCTTTCATTCCCTCTGTGGTGCCGAACATTTTGCTTTAATTAGAAAACAGAAGCTTAACTCAAAACAACATCACTTTTTATTTATGCATATTTTTTATGGATGTTCTGTCACTATTTGATCAAGCTTACATTCTCACTCATGCATCAGAATCCTGTTGCAGCAGGTAGTATATAAACATGGCATGAAAATGTCGTTCTTGCTCGGATAGGTTTCTGAGACAAGAGATGGCAGGTTGGTGCAGACAGTGGGCAAGGGTGTTGAAACAAGGAGGTCGACCTGCTTAGATAGGGGGTGGCATTACCAGCCTGCCAGCAACTTAATCACTGTGTGGCACCAGCAAGTTTCAAGGAGGAGCTTAAATAAGGTTAAAGAGGAGTCTTTGTGGATGCTTACAGTGAACTCCTATTAGACATTAGAGACAACTTTGAAGACTTTGTATGTTTGAAAATACAGCTAGTAGCAATACCATGCCATAATTTGGTCAGGGGTGGAAACTGTGACAAATGAACAATATACAAGAAAGGAATTGTATGTAGAGTTCTTTGAAAATTGAATGAAGAAAAGTCAAATAGAATTTATGCTTCAATGGGCTGTATAGTGATCAGCCCAGCAATGATCAGTGCAGTGCTCTGGGAAAATGATCATTGCAAAACTAGTAGATATTTGAAGGATGCAATTGGCGTTGTTCAAGCAAGCCTTTAGTTCCTTGCTGGATAGCTCGGCATTGTTGTGAAAAGGGTCTCTGATAAATTATGTGTGAAAGGTAGGGAAAAAATCTGCATGCCATTTTTTATTAAAAGTACCATTCAAATAATTGTTCTTATTTCTGTTTTCTTTCAAATCAAACATCAATTATTTTCCTGTGTTACTTAAAAACACCAAATTAATGTATTTATATTTTCCTCTCACAATAGTACTCCTTTATGACTAAGGCTGTAACAGAGACATTCTTATCACTCAGCTGTTCCTCCAAGATCAGCATGAATACCTTCATAAAGCTCCTTTCGACATACTTTATAGGAGAAGTACATTTCTGTCATACCACTTTCTATTGAGGCATGGTGCTCTCTCATTGAGGTAAACAATTTGTATTTAATTTAGCAAATTTGTTTAACAGGATTTGAAAAAATGGAAACATAAAACCTGCTCTAGATCTCTTGAACAAGCTACTCCCATTTCTCATCTCAAAATACTTTTTTCTAGAGTTAGTCATTATTTCTCAAGTTTTTGACAAAAAGAAGTG
Source organism: Edolisoma coerulescens (assembly GCA_013397115.1). Classification (NCBI taxonomy): domain Eukaryota; kingdom Metazoa; phylum Chordata; class Aves; order Passeriformes; family Campephagidae; genus Edolisoma; species Edolisoma coerulescens. The sequence continues at coordinate 963,210 of VWZW01006375.1, forward strand.
AGTTTCAGATTAAATAAATTGAAATATTTTCTCGACCTTTTCTTTTAATTCTATATTTACATTGCATGCAGAATTGCTATGTCTATTGTCTAGATTCCTACTGTATGAAATATCTTTGGATACTGCACATTAAGGAAGACGAGTATAATGCTTCTCTAATGTTCATATGCTCCTTTAATTTAAGCTTTATGTACATACCTTATTTCAGGTGACCTGGAAGTTGTATAAAGCAATGAAAAGCACTTGTTTGTCAACTCTTTATTTTTATCTTCTTGTCTTTCTATCATGAGAATTCCTTTGCTACTCCCAACAGTGAGAGTGCTTCATAGTTTTTAAACTTCATTCACCACCCTATGGGATATATATTAGCCAAAACTGTCAATGGAAAAAGTGTTAATTTATTACAGGACTGCTTTTGTAAGCATGGAATGTATTTAAGAATATCTGGCAAGGATCCACAAATCTATTTTTATAGAACTAAGGGATTTTATAAATGGTATGAAAATTTTAAGCAGTGTAGACCTGAATACTGTTTCTCATGTTGTAGCCCACACAATACTAATAACTATGTAAAAAATTATTCGCTCATGATAAAAGTCCACCTCAGAGCTCTGCAACAAGAAAATAAGAACTGTTCTCTTTCTTTGTTTTTAAAGCATCCGCATTAATTCCAAGTTGTTCTCTTGTGCCAAATACTGTATTGCTGCAAAAGCTCTTTGAAGTAGCAGCATTGCCTTCTTTGCTAATTTTTTGCTGTCTGTGAAGATAGTTCTTCTTCTTCCAGGCAGTGCACATGTGTAGAGTTGATGTAGTGGGAATAAGGAATGCCATGTCTGATTCATTAGTTGCAATTACTTATAATTATTCATTATTTATTTTGATTTATAATGGATAAAAAGAACCTACCCAGGGCCATTTTAACATGAATGATAAATGGAGTCTCATAAAACGATTAAACTGGCAACTGCTGCTTGTCTCTTAAGTGGACAATAATTGATGTAAGATTGAGAAATTCCAACCAATGCTTGCCTCAGTCTTTTCTTCATAGAATTCTAATTATAAAATATGGCCAATCTTCCCCAAAGCCTGGAAACTTTTCAGAAACTTTTAGCAAATGATGAAAAAGCAAGTTGAGGCCTCATGTAAAATCAGTCACTTTCCTCAACAGAGGCAACAAAACTTATTCTTGAAGACCAGCAGTAGATTCAGTTCAGAGTCTGCAGGAGACTTGAAGAGTGTCAGGGAAAGGTTTGAGAGAAAAACACTGTTGTTCTTGTTCAGGATATTGATCAGAAGATCTAGAACTTCTTCTATGAGCTGGAAATCATCTTTCATGATTTTGATGTAGTACAGCTACTCTTTGAATAATTAAAATTCCCCACCAAGAACAGGAAGGTACATCAGCTGTTAGGATGTCAGGACATTGTTAAATACAATAATATAGTATACCAACCATTTAGGTGTTCCTAAAGCAGTTACATTGGAAAGAATATGTATAAATAGATAAATACACACACACACACACACAGAGACACTAGTATTTTTAAACAGTTCATATCAAATTTGTACTGTAAAGGGACAGCATGTCCATAGTACTTATACTTTGATTCTATTACTGTCTACCTACTAATGCTATTGACTTTGCTGTCCTTTGTAAAAGGAAACCTTAGTGCCTAGGAAAGCCTTGCAAATATAAACATAAGCAAACATAATTAGTCTTGCAGTCACCAAGAAAGCAATTCTAAATATTTTCGATTCCAAGATAAGAAGTTGAATTTACCTATCATTATGCAAGTATTCTTTCTCTTTTAGGAACACGGAGAATTTATTGAAAAGGGTTGCCCACCTGTCCCATGGCAAGCATGTCCTTACAACATGCCTGAAGGAAATTAGCTGTTTATTGTTTGTCGCAGTGATTTGTGAGCACAGCAGTTGTGCTTCTTGTGACTCTCAGTGTATCTAAATGTGAACCAGGAGTTATCCATGGCAGACAGTCTCCAGTGAAGCTGGGTTTCATTATTTTGTGCAATTTTAAGAGCTGGAGATCTTCATGTTTGTGCTTTGAAGAGAAATTACATTTAGTGACCAGTCATCATTCCTTTACTAAGTTCTGCACCATGGAGTCAGTAGAGTTGCAGGTAACAGGAGTATGGGTTTTGTTGTTTAGTAAATCTTGCAAGGGACAACAAAGCCCCTTGCGCTTCTTTGAGTCTTTTCTGTTGCCTGATGTGGTCTTCAAATGAGAACTGTAGGAATTCCCCTCGGTTCGAGGGAACACCATGCATCCTTCTCCCATGGCAGCCACAAAACAAAAAATGCTGTCTTCTTAATGAAGATTATCTGTCAGTGTACACACATCACTTATGACAGGCCATTAAAGGGTTTCTACTCAGACGCCTAGGAAGGTGGCACAACTTAAGCATGCTACTGAATACGTGTGAGTGTTCTTACTAGTTGTTCTATCATCTGTAGAGCTAATGAGAGTGCCTGGTTTCCTACTGACTTTTGTCCTTTAATCTCTCAGATCTGTCTTCCATGGAAATAACATCTGTTCCTTCCTGAATCTGTCTGTGACACCCCTGCAGATAAAGCATTTTGTCATTAGTCTGCAACCAGATATGTCCAGATTGCCTGGCCCAGCTGCCTTCAGATGGAGTGTGTAGCAGTTACATTCCACCTACCTTCCTCTCAGGAAATTGTATCTCAGGATGTAGCTGTGTCCACAGTTATCTGTCTACCTCCCTGTCTTCTAGTTTCCGAATTTATAACATCTTTTAGAAAGTCAAATTCTCTTTGAGCCTTTACCCATTTGCTAAATCTACCTACAGTTGGCCCACTCAGAATTTATTTGAGGGATGACAGGGAAGGAAAAGTAGTTAGCATAAACCTTCTGTCTTGAGACATTTTAAAATGAAAACTGTTTCTTGAAAGTCTAACTTTACATATGTATCTGAAATATCTTAAACTTATTTGATAAAATGGGGTAATATTTCTTTAAAGGATAAAAGGAAACTTATTGGTATTCAGTAAATTCACAAATATATGTAGAATTCATTGTATACTATTTAGTTGTCAATTTTCATCATATTAATCACATATAAATTTATGAAGCTCAGTGTCTCAAAAGAAGTAGCACAATATTTGAATTTTTTATAGCAGTATTTTGGATGTTTTTACTACCGTTTATTGACCAAAAACCAGGATTTTGATTAATATACACTATGGCAGGATTTGCACAGATTTTATGTAAGTGAGAGCAAGTCTGATGAATAGTGTCCTAGAATCATTTTAGAATAGACACTCAGACCTCTGCATTTTTTATAGCTTCTTGCAATGTTTGAATACTCTAGGACTTCTCTGTGCAAAGGCTGGTTGTATAGACTTCTCAGTCACCGATTTTGCTGTCTAGAGTATAAATTGAAAAGCTGCTAGGTTTCTATTACACATACATAACAGCACAGATCATAGAGGAGGTGAAAAACCACTAATGCACATGAGAATAATTGGCAGTATTTGCGCTTTTCCCCCTTCTGAATTAAGAGTTAAATTATGCATAGACAACATAAAAGATTACTCCCCTCTGTGCCCTGACACTTCATCACTTAATGGATAGATAGGTGGAACTTCAAAAATGAATTATTACCATTTAAAAAAAAAATAAAGTATAAGACCTTGATTACCACTGCAAGACTTGTCCTAATATTAAGTCTGCTGCGTGTGCTGCATACAAATGCCAGGTTTGTGTGGTAAAGGGCAAGATGGACAGCTCTGTAACCATGTGCTTGCTAATTAACCAGCACTGAAAATAGCCTTGTCATGAGAGAACAGTCATCTCCTGTAAAACTAGGAAGCAAATGATTTTCCTGCTTAGACCAGAAGATGAATACAGAAGCAGGCTGGATGCCACTGCAACAAAAGGAAAGCAACTCACAGAAGCCTGTTAGGTACCAAAGATGCTTTTTCATTCTGTAGTGAGAACTTGGGCACTATAAAATTACTAGACTTACAGTTTTTTTACTAGTGGCCCTAAACTGAATGGACAATGAAAAACTGAAGCAGAAAAAAAAAAAGAGATTACCCAGACAGTGCTGCCAAGGTTCATTAGCTTTATTCTATATAATCAATTTTGTGCTATTCTTCCAGCACCTTATCTAATGCTTCCAACACTTACAATAACTTTTGTTTCTGCTTTCTCTTAAAATGCATATATTTATATGTGACAGTGAAAATAAGTTAGGGAATTGCTAGAAAATTAGGGGTTTATGATTGATTGTGATAGTTCTCTCTTATTTTATTTTATGAGAACATCCTTAGCTGAAAATCAGACACATCTAATACAATTCTCTCAGTCTCATTTTCTTTTCTGGTGCTAACAACACATTTGTGTGTGAGCACCTGTTTTTAATAAATAATTGAAGCTGCTGAACTTATGCTTTTCAGAAGTGCCACACTCAGATAATTGATATTGGAAGTGTACTGCAAAGCAACCATTAGATTTTAAAAAGCCAACTATTATAATATCTTCTAATAAGAATCATAAAAGCTAAAGGAAATTAGCTGTCTATTGTTAGTGGCATTAATTTGGGAGTGCTGCTGTTCTCTATATTAGGAGTCTCAGTACATAAAACTCTATTTCTCACTGTTTCTATCTCAACCAGCTGATAAGACTTAATAATTGAAAATTAAATAATACGATACATTTCTACTTGTGGAAGATATAAATAATTATTCTGTTTTGAACATTACAAAGAATTAGAAATGAAAATAATTTAACCCCATGAGGATGCAGATTGTAATGATAATTTCTAGAATAACTGTTGCTTTTCTTGTAAAGGGTATGGATACCTCAAGCAATGAAATAAATAAACTTTATTGTTTCCGTGTTTTTTCATGACAGAAAAGGCAAGTCCTTTTAGACCAGAATTATAATTCAGTTGTTGACAGTGTAATGCCTGGGCCACCCAGTCAGAAACTCATAGTTCCTTACAGAACAAATATACCACATGAAGCTCTGCTCATGTTAGGGAGATCTCAACTAACACTGGGATGTACTGTCAGGCAGCTCCTTTCAGCGTAGTGGGTTTCATTCAGGTGAATTTGTGTATAGTTTTCAATGCACACTTAAAAAGAGTCTTTGATAAATGTGTTATATTTTGATCTTAATAGGGAAAGGATAAATGTGCTTGGGTCTAGGATGATAGTCATTTTTATTTGTGTAGCAGTATGGGGAAAATTTTTGGCAGTAGGAAAATTACTCGGTAGCTATGCTTACAGTGTAAAGTAGCATATGCTCTTCCTATGAACTCTCTCTTTGCTGGCACAATTAAATATTACAATCTTTTATCTTTTACAATGGATTTCAATGCTTGTTGCATTGGTACTCCTGAGTTATTCCTGTTTTACCATGCCCTGTTTTACCATGCCCTGGCTTTGTTCAGCTGGTATAAGACTTAGTAAAGCTGTGTGTCCACAGCCACAAGGTCTGTGTAATGTGTCCTTCCTGTAACTTGACTTCCATCCAAGGTGGGATCAACATGAGTATCAACCACAGATTTCAAAGACAGAAAATTTGGGTTCATCAGTCATAAAGGAGCCATGATGTAGTTTACAGCTCCAACAAGTAAGGGACCAGAAGAAGGAATCTGTTTCAGAGCATACATCTGAATCTTTAGATAGAGCCTTGGAGAATTTTGGCCTGTTGCTGTTGTTATATTTGTTACCTTTTAAAATCCTTCTTTGCTCAAAACAAACATGATAAAATGACCATAGACATTAACGTTAATCAGTGATTAAAATTTCCAGCAATTTACAGTGGAAGCACAATGACTCCATTATTATCTTTGAGTAAAGTTTGTAATTGTTATGGGATTTCTAGCTAGCTAAGCTATGAAATGGTAAGCACAGAAGTGTTGCAGGTGCAGGTTACATGTCATCTAAATATTGTTTAACTCCTGAGAAACAGCCAAGAGAAGAAGGAAGAAAATCAACCACATAAGAACCTGATGAGTTGATTGATAAAAATGTTCCTACTCCTGAAGACATCTAGTTCACACAGTTCAGGCAACAAGAAGAGGCAGTCCAATCTTTTTTAAGTCAGATGCCTATATCAAGTATAAACAGCCAATATTCAGTGTTTGTTTCATGTCTTCTTGAGCTTTATTTTGCAGAACCTTCTACTGTGAGTGTGCAGCCAATGGGGTGTGGCACTACCTTACAACTGCTACTTCTGACCTCCTTCACTGTCTGGAAAGAGAACTCCCATGTCTGGAATAGCAACCTGGGCTCTTGGCACTATTCATTTCAAGAAAGATTGAACTCATGATCTTGTGTCCTAATCCCTATTCTGAATGAAGATGTGCTTCTCTCTCCACATTATGCCACAGGGCGTTAGGAGCGTAGAAGCCGTGACTGATAGCTCATTGGAGAGGGAAGAGTCTCTCTTTATGACCACAGACACTACTGGGTTCCAGGTCAGTCCCGTGAACAGGAACATTGTCCACTTAGGAATACTTTAGACAAAGAAATTGTACTGCAGCAGCATCCAGGAGCCAGTTCAGTGCCAAATGCTTTGCTAGAATTATGTTTTTTCTTGATACTTGTGATCTTCTTGACTTCTCCATGCCTGGCTTCTCACAGCCTGGCTCAGAGAGGGAGAGTGGAAAACTCACCCTGAGTTAGAAAGTGGAGTATATTGGTGTTGACCTAGATGAATCTGAGGTACTTAAACAGCAATTTAGATAGGCAGATCTGGTTCGTTAAATGAGCATGTGATGATGACTTCTCTCCTACACCTGGAAATGCATCTACCTGAACGGGATTACAGCAAGTAGGTGCTGCCCACACTCTCTCCCATCATTTTCAATTATAAGGAATTCTTTAGTCCTAAGTAGATGGTCTAATACCTTGATGAATTTCTGAATTAATATTTACCGGAATATTTAACTTGATTTTTAACTTCACCAGTCATGTTAAGATTAGATTAGTAGAAAAAGGATTTGTTTATAGAAATTTATCAGGAATTTAAAGTAGCTGTAAGATATGATAAACAGTTTTAGTGATAGGACTCTGAAAAAAATCTTGATATGAAGGAAACCAGAAAACAATAGTTGGAGGAAATTTGATGCGTAGATAGACTTTGCATCTCTTTTTTTTTTTTTTTTTTTTAGCTATTTGTATATATGAAACAACCTTTGTATAATGGAAGACACATAGTAAATCCTGTAAATTTCACATAGACTTTTATTTATGTTCCTCCATTTTAATCCATTCTAGATAAATATTTTACAAATTTTTTGCTTTTATTTCCTTAGGCAGTTGCCAGGATAACGTAATAGGGAATCAAACATGTGGCTCCATGCGTGCCAGACACAGCCATTGGTAGCTAAAATCTGTCCAGTTTCTTTGACAGTCTTAAATTTGCAGCAAATAATATTAGCATTAGACTTCCATCATTTTTTCTGAAAAAGACCAGCAAATATCAGTTTTGGCTTAGGCATTAATTATTATTAATTAATTAATTAATTAGTATTTATTAATGTTTATTATTGCTGTCATTCCCAATCATTGTTTCTAGAAATCTGAAAATTGGGTCTCCTCAGTGTATATCTGATGTTTACAACTAAAAGGAAAATGAAGTAAGGGTGCACTGACAACTCAGTGAGTGCACTTGGGTATTGTAGTGAAGCTTCACACCTATTGAAAGAGATTGTTTGCAAATCCATTTGTTATACTATTCCCTGTGATTATCTTGGAAAGATAAACACATGAACAACCTTCCCTTTAAATTAATTGGGATTTTTTGTTTGGAAATTTTACTAAATTGCTTTCCTTTGAGCTTGTATGAGAGCTCAAGAAGATAAGAAAAATATACAGCAAAATCCCTTGTAACAAACAGGTTAAATTGCTTAGTACAAAGCTGTGAGTAAAGGTGCTTACTAATTATGGTGAAAGTTATCATAGAAGAATTTTAGATTGGTGAAAAATAGAACAGAAGCACCTGACAGAAATGAACAATACTGAGTGAGAAAAAGTCATTCCATTGGATTCTTTTTCATAGGTTAGGTTTCTGATAGGTTTCATAGGTTTCATAGGTTTCTGATGGTTACAGCAAATATTTTTCATATTTGTCAGGCTAAAATTCTGTGAAGTTTATTTTTAGAGTGTTCATGGTTTATTTAGAATTAAGACCTATAATTTCCAGCAGCTGTCATTCTTAGTATAAGGATGCCCATGCTTTTGCCCAAGTGGCAGTCTCATTAACAAATGCTCTGTTAATTTGCATATCAGCATAAATATACTATAAATCGTCTTTTGCTGTAGTCTAGATAATATTTTTTAAAGACTGTTGCTATCTTGGGTGGAGGAGAAAATTCTTAAAGAATGGTCTGCTGGGACCTGTAACCATGGTAACTGGAAAGCCGACTTGCTATAATTTGTTGTAATTTAAAAGATCTAACACTGATTTACTTTTTACTTCACAAAACATAATGGAATCTCCAATAAAGACTTCTTATAAAAAATGTGTTCTGCTTCTATGTACTGTTGAAATTCACTAAAAACATATTTTGGGAAAATAATCTGCAATTTACATAAGTTTTTGTTTTCAGTTGCAAGTCAAAAGACTGTATCATGTTGATACTACCTATGAAGTTACAATATATAGGTATTTGTCCCTCCTTATGATTATCTATGAAATATTTGTGTAGGGGAATTTTAATAATGCTCTAATGACAGTTCTGAGTGTATATGCTTGTATGTTATCCTTCCACCCTTGACAGAGCCGTATTCTTCCATGTTGTCACTGTATTTCCACTTTGGGTAGTTGTTTTGCACTACTACTTGAAACCCACATCCAAGACAGCTAGAAAGGGTAAAAATTAAATCTAACACTCATGTAGCCCTACCTCCCTAAGCACTGTTTGAGGAGCTAAATGGGAGGGAGGGATTCCTGCAAATCAAGTCTCTTTAGGACACAGGGAAAGAAAGGAAGCATAAATGTTAAGTCGACTCTTCCCAGGCTGGAAGAATGAGTTGCTCCCTTTAATTACATTTTAGATTTGGGGATCTTTGAAGTCAAGGATTAGCAACCTTCCTACTTTGAGATTAAAATAAAATAGCTAATTAGCCCCTAAGAGAGAAAATAAGTCCCATGAAGTTGAGCTTTTGGCTTTGTTTTATGTTTCTATGACCTCTGAGGATTATCAAGGTTTTGTTTTGGAAGAAAAGGACCGTTTTGTGGGAAACTGTAACTCAAGGGGATTCCTGCATGAGCTGATTAGGACCTGTGGTGTCTTTGTACAGAGACTGTCCAAGTGCATATTTCTAAGAATTAAGGCCCAGATACCAAAAGAAAATTACTTCTGTCAAATCTTTGGCTCTCAGTGCTTTCTGAACAAAACATGTATTTTCCATATACCTTTCAGTTATAGTAATTGCCTTGTTTAAGTAAAGACATTTTTATATTTTGCTCATAATTCCAAGCAAGGATGACATTTACTGTTAATTCTTGAGGGAAAGGCAAATTACAGTCTCTTCTTATACTATCCCTTTTTTTGACATTCTTTGTAAGATCTCTCTTCTACTTCAGTTGTGAAACAATAGCTTGTTTTGGTGTCTCAAGTTCAGGTGGGTTTAAACAGAGTGTACACATCCTGCAATTTGAATATTTGCAAATTTAGCAGAAAAAGCTTTTAAATATGCAGAGTTAAAAAAAGGGTGAACTTCATATCACTATTTGTCACGTCTGAGCCAGTAATTGATGGCAGTTTCAGAAGCCGCCATTAACTTAGAATATCACAAATGAAATGGAGTTTGCAATATCAATCAAAATTTGAATATAGAAATAGCTTAAATAGTTTCTGTGTTGAAGCCTATCCAATTGAAGAATCACCCAAAAGACAAGCTGTCTTTTTATAGAATTTATGTGCTTTGAACCATCTTTCTTTCTATCAAGAATGAATATATGATGTAAACTCATGAAGATCAGTTTCTATGAAATGCATCTAGATTTTATGAAAGAGTCATAATGGAAGAAAACAAAGTGATGCAATTAGTGCAAATCAATCAGCCTGAAGCAAGAACAGCTAAGAATATCTTCTACCCATATTTCTACTCTTCAAAATTTAGCACTTTCTCCAGCACAGTTTCATTTGGGATCTCCGTACAAATGATCTTTGAAGTGTAGCTCAGTCTCATATATGACATTTTGTCAATAAATATCTTTGAAAATCAATCTGTTTGTGAGAGAAAATGCCAGCAGGCTTTCTCCTGCAGGTGCAGATCTACCATTCTACTAAGTATTAGCTCTTCTTGGAGTTCCACTTGGAGTTTCTGTTTTATTATATTTTTTCCTAGGGAAAAGGCTTTCTTCTATGGGAATTATAATATTGAGACAGCTCAAAATATAGAATTAGTTTAAAAATAATAGTTTAAAAATCTCCCTTAATAAAGAGAGACCTGAGTCAAAGGGTAGTATATCATTATGTAATTAAAATGTACATAAAATATTCATACACTCAAGAGATAAGACTTCAGAAGTTCAAATTTAAGTTTTGAATCTCTGATTTTTGATGAAGGAAAATTAATTTTGCATGAATGTAGTCTCTTACTTAAACCTTAAAAAGGAAGAAAAATAATCTCCCTTGTCTTTCTTACAATAATAGCTGGAGTTCCAGTTTTGGGGTGTTTCAGGGGTTTTTGGGGGTGGTTTTTTTGTTATTTGTTTGTTTGTTTGTTTATTTTATTTCAACCAACCTATTCTACTTTTATACTATTCTCATTTCATCTCTGACTGCATAATTAAAGTTAAATTGTTAAATTTAAAGTCAAATCACCCTGATTTTCTCTATTATGATACAGCCTCTTTGTCTCATATAAGCTTTCTCTGGAAGAAAGTTTTTACATTACTGAGTATGAATGGTGGGTCTGCCTTCATACAAATACATAATTTGACACAGCAACAACCAGAAGGTTCATAAACTGTTGAAGTAGTGATTTTTCTACAACTAAAGAGGGAAAATATCTTTTCTATAAATAGTACTCAAAGTATTTATTTTTTCTGCTGGTCTTATCTAGAATATGACTTGGTCCTAACAGTATTGCATCTGAAACAAAATACAGTTGGAGAATACGAGGTTTTAACATAATTAGCTTCATGAATGATTATCAATTTAATGTTCTGTCAACCAATTATCACTTTTTCTCAAAGTCTGCAGGAGTATATTCAGTTTGAAAAACTAATTGTATCTCCACAGGGTGCTGTCTTTGCTCCTGTGTATTTGAACCAAACCGTCCTCTCTCCCTTCCTAATTCCCTCCATTCTTTTTTCCCTGCATCCATGCCTCCCTCCCAGTTTTCGGGTGCCAATACCCACACAAAATCTAAGATATGTTATCATAGGGTAAATATCAGAAATAATTCAGGTGAAATAAATATGGTTAGTATAAAAGGAAAGTTTTATTGCAATGCTGTTTTTTGTAGTTGTGGACAAGGTATACAGGAAGGAAAGGCCAGACAGCATGGAGCGTGTGAACTTGACAAGAAAACTGGTGTCAGGAGAAATGTAGATTCGAGAGCACACAGGAAGAAGGCATGAAGCCACAGGTAAAAAAAAAAAAA
>VWZW01006375.1:974858-1227359 GCA_013397115.1 Edolisoma coerulescens
CAATCAGCAACAGCAGGAGTGATTGAATGTTCATCAAATCTACAGATGCCTCTACATTGGGAAGAATAGTTGAAATGAAGGAGGAAAGGTCTGCCATACAGGAGGATCTCAACAAATTAGAGGAATGGATTCTTCTCTGAGTCTCACTGAAGCAGAACAAAAATAAACGTAAATACTTGCTTCTGAGATAGAATAACCCATGAAGCAGCATTGTCTGGGGGCTGATTGGATAGAAGCAGCTCTGAAGAAAAGGAGCTGCAGATTCTGGTGAACCAAACTGAGCATGGTTTAGCAGTGTGACTTTGTGGTAATGAAAACTAACACCATGTTAGTAGTCCCATCCAATAACAGTCTGTATTAGCAAGAGTGGAGCCCGCTGGTCAAGGAACGTGATTATTCTTTCAACAAAGAATAATAGATGATGATGGAATTACATCTTGAGTATTGGTTCATGTTTTGGGACTCTCAGTACAGTAGAAATATTGACAAACTTGAGAGAGTCTGAAGGAGGATCACTTAGGCTGTCAGGTAACTGCAGCACAGGGCACACAGAAAAAGCTGAAGGAGCTGTGCCAGTTTAGCCTGAAGAGGAGAAGAGATGGGGAGGGGTGAATATAACTCCACTCTTCTATTCCCCAATGCAGATTGCAGACAGAAACAGACTCTTTATCACTGCAGAAGAACAGTTGCATGTTGCATTAATGGAAATTATGGTGAGTTATGAGAAAAATGAGTCTTACTGAGATTGGTTTGACTGTGGAGAAAATGTTCAGAGAAGCTGCAGAATCTTCACCCTTAGAGATTTCCAAAATTTGTCTGAAAACCCCACTCTGTGCAACTTATGTAACTTTGAAGTTACCTAGTCATGAGCAGGAATTTGGACTAGAGGGCATTGAGTGATCCCTTGCAAATTCCTATGTTTCCATCCTTCTGTCTAAAAAGAAAAAAAAAAGGAAGATAAAGGTTTTTTGTTTCTTTTTATCAATCATGATTGCAAGCTGTAACTCCATACCTATAAGAATTCCATAGCTGTCAAGTCAGGTGTTAAGATTTTAGTCTGTGTGCCTTTGCATATGCTAAAAAGCAGTAATTGGAAAACCTGCTTTGTTTTAGAAAGCTGCTTTAGAAAAACCTGCTTTGTTTTAGAAAGCTGCTTTAGAAAAGCTGAAAATATTCTATGTTTCTATGATAGTGTGTTTTAGTACTTCTTGCCTGAAGTATTTAGCTATTGAATTTATAGCATACCAAGGGCACAATGGCTATGCACAATAAATGTTTTGCTGCAATTGGCAATCTGGTATTCCCACGCTGCATGGGTGGCACTGTGTTTCAGGGGTATATCATGGACATCTCAATCTTTTGACCTACAAGAAATTTTCTTTAAAAAGCATTAACTTATGTCTCTACTTCATAACATACTGCACAAAAATATTTATCAAAATGAGCTTTCACCAAGTAAATAATGAATGTGCATCTGATTCTCAGGTAACAGTAGGATACACACATCACTGACTCGGACAGCCAGGCAAGCTGGTATCAGTGAGTTTGTTCATACTGTGGACTATCTACGGTAAAATTATGACTTTAATTAAAGCAAACTATTTCAGAATTTTGTTTAATTTTTTTAATACTCGCTAAATTGCTGCTCATTTAGTACTGTGCAAGTACTTCTGATTTACTCACATTCTCAGTATGTACCATATTTGTTCTCTTTACCAAACCAAGCCATTACCTCATTGGAGCAGGAGGCCATGCATAGAATCATAGACTCATAGAATTTTTGTGGTTAGAAGGAACCTGAAAGATCATCTAGTTTCAACCACCCTGCATGGGAAGGGACACCTTTCTCTAGGCCAGGTTTGCTTATAGCTCCATCCAGGCTGGCCTTGAACATCTGCAGGGATAGGACATCCACAGTTTCTCTGGGCAACCTGTTCCCGTGCCTTACCACCCTGACAGTAAAAAAATTTCTTCCTAATATCTAAGGTTTTCGCTACTCTTTGGTAGTCTCTTGTCCTAAAATGATGCCATTCAAATGGGAGCTATTAAGGTTTTATTATTCCTGGTCTAGTAGACTCACAGCATTGTCTTGATATCATATACTCTAAGCCATTTAATGATGCAGCAACTTCATACCATCAATTAGAATTCTACTTGAACATAGAGAGATTCTCTGAATTGTTATATCCTCAAATCACATCTCCTGTATTACATAAATGAAGTGTAAAAATGGCTTACAGCTCCTGCAAGATACACTGCTGTACAAAGAACTGCTCATAAAATTACCGGATAAAATGAATGGATTAAGAACATTCATGCTGTTACTTTCAGTGGATTAAATAGCCATGCTTTTTATTTCAAGTTAATCAGTCCTTTGTACTTCAGGATGGAAAGAAAAAAAAAAGCCCAACCCTGTCCAGCAAGCCTCAGCAGCAAGAATCATTATAAAAACTTTCATTGCCATGAAGGAATTGCTGAACTTTTAGAGATTCCAAAATGCACTTCCTAAGTATTTACTGTGTCAGTTCTTTTTAAACTGAACGTAGAAGTTTATTAAAGGATGTATTCAAAAAGTTTAGAGTTGAAAAAGTTTCACAAATATTGTAAGCCGTGTTATTCATTCTGTCTAAATTGTAGCATGCACTCTGTATAATACACCTTAAAATACTCCCACACACGATACCAATTTTTGCTGAAGGGGACTGGATGACATAATGTGGGTTTTTTTCATACTGCATGTCTTAATAAAGAGATTTTGCCATTGACTTACTGAATTTGCAAAAATCCCATACTAGTCTATGATTTACCCTAGACCAGTTAAGCAAATAAAGCATAGTTTTCATACAGATAGAACACACACAAATGTGAACCCGTAATAGAAACCATTGTGTGACATGAACTTGGACATTCTATATGAAGTGCCTCTCATAACTCTTATACCTTACGCAATTATAAATTTTCAATTGTAATCTGTATTCATGAACTGTAGGCAGTCTTTTGAAAAAATAGATACCTGCTAGTTCTTCCTAGCACAGGGAAGTATAACAGTGATGGTGTACTTTTTAAGTAAGTGTAATAAACGTCAATAATTTTCTCTAATAAAGGCTCACAGATGTGCTACATCAATATCAAAATGTAAAAATTATAAATAGATGATGAGTAGATGATTCTAAACAAGTATCATGTGTCTAATACCAGTGGTGTTAAAGTTTGTGGAACTTTTCAGGATATTGCTTATTTTGCCAGACTAATTGTAAAAAAAGTGATGAGTCTTTTATGAGTTTTAAGCCAACATATTTTTGTGGCAGCTAACGTATTATGGAATTACTGTGGGAGTTGGCATCATTTCTGCCTCACCAATGTGCCATATTCTCCTTGTCACCTCATTCTTCTAGAAGTAGTTTCCCTTATCAAACATCTTGAGGCTAAATCCCTGTTTGGGCACCCAGACAGATCATGTTTCTGCTGTCAGTCTGTACCTTAAGCCACAACATGAAAGAGAGCAGGAAATTCTACAGCTGTTTCTCCTCATCATGCATAAGTAGTTATTCCAAATTACCTTGAGCAAAGTTTTGAGGAAATTCAACCATCCCAAAACTCTCATTCAGCTATTACTACCTGCTTTGCCCAGGTGAATCTTTCCTGTTTGCTCCCTAAAGTGAAATATTGCTTATCAAAACAGCCAGTTACCATCATTGCTTGTGTAGAGCTAAACTTACTTTTTTTTTTTTACAGTTTCTAACATATTGTATTTTATTTAAAATATTTCCTTAGCTTGAAAAATAACCTAGGCTGCAAAAATTAATTTTTTAAAAAGTCTATGAACCTAAACTATTTTATGTATAATCCAAAGAAAGCCTTATACAGGTCCATGATTAAGTTCTCGAGATTTTTGTCTTCATTTGTGTTTGAGGTAGTATTTTGTTAAACATTTCCATTTTGGATAGGAAATAAGAATCAAATATTTTTTTTAATTTAATTTAATTTAATTTAATTTAATTTTATTTTATTTTATTTTATTTTATTTTATTTTATTTTATTTTATTTTATTCAAAGTGTTGTTCCTCTATTGTTCTTTCCCTAGCACATCTCAAAGGATACAAATGTAGCCAGTTTTACAGGGTGAACTTTTATCTATTTGATTTTAACTTGTCTTTGTGAGTTTGTGATACATCAGTACAACTGTTCTTAAAGTCATGACAGAAAGGATTCGTTATATTACCAAATCTGTGGAAGGTCCAAACTGCCCTGGAATTCTTTATCACCTATCACCCTATCACAAGTCATAGCATCAACCTCACTGAAAGGTGTTAAGTTGAAAAGTCTGTCCTGTTTTTCTTGATTTTAGCAGCTGTATCTGGATGTGGGGTAATTCTTGACCGTACATCTCACTGCTTTCCAGATGCTTGCATGCTTTTATATCTGACAGCATAACAACATAGGTTGTTGCTCCCTAACCCATTTCTGTCAAGAAGAGACAGCATTAACACCAAGGCTACACTGAACTGGGCCGTTCTGGCCAATTTAAGAACAATAACTTACGGACTTCGATCCACAAATCTGTGCTGTGCCGTTTGTGACAAGGAGCATTTGGGCCTGTATCCCTTTAACCCGGTTCAGCTCTAGGCAGCATGTAGCATCCTAGCACAGCTAGATGATCATAGCATTTCTTTGCATGTGTGCTGGTTTTGGCTGGGGTAGAATTGATTTCCTCCACAGTGGCTGGTAGGGGCCTGTGTTTTGGATTTATGCTGAACAAAGGGTTGATATAGACATGGTTTTGTTATTGCTGAGCAGGGCTTGCACAGAGCCAAGGCCTTTTCTGCTTCTCATACTGCCATGGCTCGCAAGTGCAGTTGGAGGTGCACTGGAGGCCGGGAGGAGACACAGCCAGGACAGGTGACCCCAACTGATCAAAGGGATATTCCAGACCATATAACATCATGCTCAGTATGTAAAGTGGGGGGAAAAAGGAGGAAGGGGGTGACATTTGTAGTGATGGCGTTTGTCTTCCAAGTAACCATTACAGGTGAGGCAGCCCTGCTCTCCTGTTGAGGGATGAAGCACTACCTACCCATGGGAAGCAGTGAATTAAATCCTTGTTTTGCTTCAGTTGTGTGTGCAGCTTTTGCTTTCCCTCTTAAACTGCCTTTATCTCAATGCACATTTTTTTTCTTTTACCCTTCTGATTCTGTTGCCAATCCCACTGGTGGGGGTGTGAGTGAGTGGCTGTGTGGGTTTTGGTTGCTGGGTGGGGTTAAACCATGACAGCATGTGTGCTTAAAAGGTGACCTTGTACTAACGGTATATATTACAGTAGATCAAGCACTGCTTAATTGTATTGCTTTTGCATCAGTTCTTCAGTCACTTGATAGATCTGATGGTTCTTTACCAAAATACCCAAACATCTCTGTATTTCAGAACAGGAGCTCTAGGACATCATCTAAAAGCCATTAGGTCATGGAAGATCCTGTTTAATTCAAGCTTGAATAGGTCTCTAATAGGACATGTCATTTTAGTGCCATGGTGTTGATGAGGCAGGGAAAGGAGCTGAGCTGTGGCAGATTAGTCAGGGCAGCTTATGCGCCTTTATGCTTCAAAGCATGTGTGCAGTTGCCAAATCAACAGGACAACTCTCTTTTTTTTTTTTTTTTTTTGCTAATGTCCAACTGCCAGAAACAAACATTGATGTGAGTTGAGAATGAAAAAGAAGTTACCACAAATCCACAATTACTTTGAGGAATGAACTAATGTCCATCTTTCAAAAAAAAAAAAAATTTGTAAAAGAACTATTTTCTGATACTTAATATCAAAAAACAAACACTTGGTTAGTCTTTGCAATAAATCTTTCCTTTTTAGTGCTAAGTTCCTGAGTGACTGCTTGCTCTAATAAACATCGGACGAATAGCAGCACAAGTAACCTCAAGCAGATACCATTTAAACCGCGTCCTTATCAGTCAGAAAGCGGCAATACTTGCTTCCTGATCTGGGACTTTTCCATACTGCCTATAGCTGAATGGACAATTTATTTAAATTATTTGGTAAAAAAGACTTCCCAGATGATAAAGAAATTCCTTGAAATGTATTGTCTTGAACACAGTTGCTTTGTTTTAAAAGTGTTCTTTTGCATGCCACCCAGCAGAATTAGCACCTTGCATTCATCCAGCATGTTTCCCATGCTTTGGTGTTAAGAGTTGCCCGTGTGGCAGGATCTGATCAAACCATGTGCTCCTTTTACTCTGCTGAACTCAGCAAATGCTCTGTGCAGAACTCCAGCAGATGGACCTATTATCTTCTGGTGACACATGTTCTCTTATGGACCATTTTATAGCTTGTGCTTGTTCAGTTTGTACTTTAATAGATACACTAATAAAGAGATTATCCACCCAGTTCAGCTCTTCACTTCAAAAAGGTGAAAGGTGTCATGACAAATAAATAACTAAACAGAAGATGAAGATGAATGCCTTGATTTCAGTGAGACCATGAGACATTTATACCTGCTGATGTATACCCTTTGTCTATAGTAATCCCAAATAAAGAATGGTTTGTATTCTTTTAAAAACAAAGACCACTGTTTTATATTCTATTCAAATATGTTTTCTTGGTATGATTCACAGTTCTAAGCTGTAGTCAGATATCTTTCCTGGATATACTGAATTCCATTCTGACAGTCCTTTTCTGAGGAGTCTCTGAGATGGGGGTTAATCTCACCATGACACAAAGATCTTAATAATTAGTAATTAATAAAATCAATTAAGTGTTACTTAAAAAACACTATATAAAAGACCTAGTCAGGATGGGATTTAAACTGTAGTTGATGTGCTTGCTTCTGTGGTCAAATGTAAGTGCACTTTGCAAGGAAAGGACTACAATGCTAGGGAAATTTGTACGGTAGATCTAAAACAAAGAGATTTAGAAGATAGTGGTAGCTAATGAAGAATAGAACAGGAATATAAGAGAAAAGCATGCAGGCATGAGCTTTAGAGAATCTTACCTCAGATATGCCAAGCAAACAAGATTATTCAACTTTGCATGTATCTCTGTCACTCAGAATATTTGGAAGTATTTAAAGGAATCTTTCTGTATGAAAACAGAAGAAACCCAATGTGAATAAGTTCTGGAAGAATCCAAATGCTATTGTTTGAAATAATGTCTTTGAGATTCAGCAAAAAAAGGATTAGACATCTCTTAATTAAAGAAAACTTTGGGTGAAATTATGTTTTGGCTCTGGCTTTTGTGATAGTGGGGCTGTGGGCCAGGATACGGGTTTGGGAGCTTAGTAGTTCTGACAGCTCTCTACTAGCTACTGTAAGCTCAGATTCATTCTGCTTTGCTAGTAGGGATGTACTTTCATCACTTGATGTTAAAGAAGTAGCCCTATAATTGGCAGCATCAATTGTCTGGGGACTGAGAGGGAGGAATTTTAAATACATCTCTTTGGGCTAAAAGGGTACTCTATGTTTATTCAGTTTTAACAGAGATAAACTCACAGGCACCTTTATTCTAATGTTGTGGAAGATTCACCATTTTTAAAAAAATGCTTATTTTTGAAGATTCAGAATGTCCAAGCTATGAGCTAAAAGCTTGCGGCCTCACCATCAGGCATTCTGCATCTGTGGGGTGTGGGAATTTACGAGGCTGAGACTTACAAGTATGTCTCTTGATTTCAAAGAAGGCAATAAGTTTTCTCATATTTAACACCTAGACTCATGCAGTCTGGTGTCTTATAGTCAGGGAGTGGAAGGACACACAGAGGGAAAAGCCTCTGGGTTTTTCAGAAAAGCCCCCTGAATACTGTGCGGTTGAGAGAAACAGCATTTATTGTAAAGCAGCTTCTCAGGTGAGCAGCAGATCCTCACCGTGCTGTGTGGCTGCAGCAGCAGTAGGAAAGAGGACCTGGTATCCTCTCCCTCCTCCCAAATTTCAAAATCCTCCTACATCCTGATGTTTAGTCCAGAACTCTCTACCATATACTCACCCGTAGCTCGGTCTCTGCAGCATATGTCCTTCTGTGAATTACAGAGTTTTCTTGGCTTACAAGGCCTTTTCATGTTTGAAGCAGGAGTACCAGCTTTCCTACCCTTCTAGAACAATTTTGACATCTGTAAATTTCTATTGACTGCAAGAATACAAAATATAATCTGACATGAATCAGTGAGAATCCCTGTGTACAGAGAAAATAAAAATAGGCTTGTTTAAATATCAAAATCTTTGCTAAAGTGATGTGAAAGGACAGTTTGAAGGGAAAAAAAGGTTAAATAATATAAAGCAAAAAGCTGTCTGTATTTCAGATGACAGTATGACTATGTAGTTGTGTAATTCAAGAACCAGGTGATTTAGTCAGAAATGTAGTAACTGATGTTTCAATTATTTGAATTTCTTCATTATATGCTCTGAAAAAAAATGAAGAAATGAGGACATGTGAAGAAAAAAGTTTTCAAATCAAAAAGGCTGCACATTTTATTGTTAGATTATTTTTTACTCCCTCATGATGAATTTAGTTCTGTATTTCTTCTAAATTTAAAATTATATCTAGAAAAAGTTGGATAAAGTGCATCTATGTATATGAGCTATGAAAAAGATTAGAAATTATTAGAAGACTGTTCTTATACAGGAGGTTCTTAAGTCCTTTTTTTTGACAAGTCAAAAACCTAGGGTACCTCTTCTTCTTTTCCCAGAATCTGCAACTGACTTTACATTGAACCTCAGTATTGGTCAAATAGGGAGGTAAAGATAACAAGAGAGTGAGAAATGTCAGAAGTGGTGATTGTTGGATTAGTAGATCCCTTATACACCTCATGGATAGGGATGCTTGCATTATGCTCCTCAGACCACTACACCAAATAACCAGTAAGGAGTTGGTCTTCTTATCGTGGTTTATTGACTAAGCTTCAGTGTGCCCCTAATGGAAGGGGGCAGAAAAGACCTGTTTGCAGAGAAGATGACAGAATGGCTCAGAAAATCTTCCCTTGGTTTCATTAGTCCTAGAAAATTGTCTCTGTACCTGAAAAAGGTCAGTGTTAGTTTGAGACCATTATTTTCTATGAATTGGAACCAAACATAATTTGAATGGGTTATTTGGGGGTAAATGGCAATCTTCTGGACCCAGTGTTGCCAGTTATTCATCCAGGAGTTGCACAGGTGTGATGTTTTCAAGATACCCAATTTTGAATCACTGGATGCACAGAAGTTTATCTTGCTTATCTGTCACTGGCTTACCTAAATGCACCATGAAAAACTTAGTTTTTTAAATACTATGTGTTTAATGTGATAGCTGTATAATCAATTCCTTCAACAATTTCCTAGTGAAATTTGGACTGTAGATTTTGCATCATTGCAGTCGATGCCATGAAACTTAAAATTTGTCAGGTTGCAGTAGGGTACAGAGTTTTTCCATTGCTTCACCTCAAAGTTGCGCTCTCTAAAGGTAAAAAGGGCTATTCACAGAAACACCATGAAAAACATTCTCAGTGAGAAGGTTCACATGGTGAGGGCAAAATTTCTCTTTCCGGCAAATTATCTACAGAAACATCGCTGTTTTTCAGTTTGTGAGGAATTGCAAACTCAACTCATCTGTTCTGGAGCTGTATTTGGCTGCCAGTCATTCTGACACTCGTTAAATGCTGCAGAATATCATCTTGCACATCACTTACGAGATTTTCTCCTGTGCGCAGTGCCTCCAGTATTTCCTATTTGCAGTCCATGATTACCATGCCAAGTCATATGATAATTTTCTGTAATTTAGATTTTTATGAAAGCAGAAGATAGGACACAGTGTCTATTCACTGGAGAAAACATATAGCAATGTTTCTTATTGGCTGGAATAGGAATACAATTAGGCTGGTTAACTACTAGCTATAACACTTAAAAAATATAATGGCAATAAAAATCAGGATGAAAGAAACTCTTAGGGTTTCTTTTGTGTGTGTGTGTGTGTGTGTCTATTTTGCTGGGTTTATTCATTTATTGTTTTCAATATTTTGTAGAAAACTCAGTCATGGCTTAGGTCTCTGTGTGTGAATATCAAACAAAATGACATTTGGTGCTTTTAAGGTCTGACTGCATGTCAGGAAACTGCCCCATCAGAGATGAAAGAAGAGGCAAAGATGATGAGTATGATAGGTAGCATGTTAACAATCAAACTTTGTGATGGCTTCCAGGCAAAGAAAAAGAATTATAAAAGGGCAGAAAGGAGAATAATGAGGTAGTTTTGCCTGTGTTTACAAGGAAATCTTCCAAAATCTGAAAAGCAAAGCAAGGAGAAGAAAAACAGATTTCTTTAAACGTAGTAAGTGGATGAAGGCTTGGATCATGAGCTAATCAGTGGCAGAACTTGGTCTTTGTGGCTGATGAGAGAGAAATGGTCTTGATAATTGAGGCTGGTTCTTGAGTCAGCAGTGAAGGAAAAGACAAGTGGGATGGAGTGAAATGGATGCCCCTCAGCAACTCACTGGATACTGTGATTGAGACTTCAGATGATAGAGACTTTTATACTTTTCTATATGCACATGCAAGTGAAAAGGCACAAAATACGTAAGATATTATGCTATGACAATCTGCAAGGTTAAAACTAAATAAGTACTTAGGTTTTTGTGGGGTGTTCTCTGGTTTAACATCGTAATTAATGATTTCAAAGAACTAAATGACATGTAAATGAAATTCAGAGATAACTAAATTTGACAGGAAATGAAAACATATTTAGCAGAGAGAAGGCATCCAAAAACTGGAAGAGCTAGTTAGTGAGAAAATATGTAAATGCAAATGTACTGTAGCAGGACTGTTTACGGAGTGCTGGGGTAATAGAAAAAAGTCTAGTGATCATTAAAAATTGAATATCTGTAGGTCAAGATATGTGACAGAAGTGTGGAAAATACTCAGAGGTCTAATTTGAGAGTTGTTACAGATTGCCAGAGTTAGGTTGTAAAAGGTTTGGTGCAATATTGTTAGTATTACAGGAATAAATTTCCTTTGGGATATCTAAAGTTGCCTGATTAAAGAACAACTGCTGTAAATTATAGTAGGTTTTATGTATTTTTACACCGCGTAATCAATTTACCGACAAAAGAGTCTTTTATATCTCACGTTGCCCAGTCATTGTATAAAACCTATTGCTTTAAAACAGCAACAAGCCTGCGTGTGAGTGTTCCTAAAATGGATCCATTTGCTGGATTATGTAAAGAATATATACAATGTACTTAATTTTAGAAGAGGAAATGTGAAGAGGAAATTAGAAGAGGAAATAATTACGTAGACTGTCTAGTAAAACTAAGTGGACTAAACTGTTCCAGAATTTAAAAATCAAAAATAATTAGAATTTCCTTAAGCATGAATGCAAAAGATACTTAAGAGAAAGTAATTAATTACAAATAGTTTAAGTTCACAACAGATGAATAAAGAGCTCTTCCTTTTTTATTTTTGTTTTTAATGATCATAAGCAGACAGTTTTGGGTTTTTTTAACTTGTCAATATGAAAGCTGCATCTTAGAACTTGGCACACACTAGGAGTGTGATAATTGTCAAATATCAAGCCAAGCTACAGCATACAAAAGGTAATCAAAACAAAAGATCTTTAGCCATGCAAAATTAAGAAGAAAAAAGGAAGAAAAAGGGTTTTTATTCTAGGATTAGACAGATGTTAAAAATGGCTCTTTTTGCCCCAATTTCTAAATTAAAATCTTGTCAAAGCTTTCCATAAAGGCAAAGGTGTTTAATATGGTGAAAATGATGAAAATGAGGACATGGAAATGTGACTTACTGTTTCACAGACGAAAAAAAGCTTTAAAAATTCCATGTGGTCCAGATGGGGGAGATTAGAAAGTCTTCATTCCAGAATTTTGAAAAAAAACATGTTTGAAACCACAAATCTCTTCAATTAACCTATCCTTAGTCAACCTTTCCCAGCAGATACCATAAGTCTATCTATGCCATATATCGGAGAACAATGCTAAAGCCTTACACTTTAAATTTAGCGGGAGTTTTACAGTGAATTTAGGGATTTGGGATAGTAGATTCATCTAGCCCTTATAACATACAAAGTTTAAAAACAAATTTCAATGGTAATTATAATGAAATGTATGAAGGCAATTAGAAATAGGACAAAACACGACATGTTTTTAACTGCAGTTTTCCTTTGATAAATAATTTTCCAGGCAAATGACATTCAGTAAAACTCATCTGTTTGGACTTCAGTTAAATATTTGATTCAGTGCCAAAGAGCAAATTAAAAATAGGATTGTTACAAGAATTTTAATGCCTTGCAAGGAAGTGACTAAAGGGGAGAAAATCGTGTGTGATTTTAAAACAGATAAGATACGCTGAAGGGGAAGGGGGTTTTTGCGGGTGATTTTTAGCATTTTTGTTATGGTCTCATTTAATATTTTCCTTAATGACCTTGGTCTAAAAGGTAGAAGTGAGTCACTGGTTTTGTCTGCGGTACATATGGTCAATTAAAAAAAAAAAAACAAACCTGCCATAGGAAAAAGAAATAATTTTAAAAATTTGAAGGCTTAAATAACAAAAGTGGGAACATGGAATTAAATTCATTAGTGCAATGAATAGTAATATATTTAGGGACTGTTACAAATTTTTACAGTAAACTAGGAGATACTCAGTAGGTGAAGAGTGTATTAGATGACTGAATAATCAAAATCATTCAGATGAGAAGAAAGCAAATTCAGCTGAGGGGTTGGTTCTGAAAATGAAAAAATGCTAATGTCATTGTGTAAGGAAGTATTAAGGCCTCCTCTGAAAAGCTTTGTAAAATTGACGTTACTAAATCTAAGAAAAAATGAACTCACAGTGTAACTAACTGATGAATGAAAGCATCCCAAAAGAATCCATCAGGGAAAAAAGGTAACAAAGTAGAAGATACCAAGAAGCTGAAAAAAACTGAAGCTGAAAAGGTGAAAGCATACCTGATTGTTTCCTATAAATCCTCAAAAAGGATAAATACAGGAAAGGAGAAAATTTCTAAGTTAGAAATTAGTTTTACCAAGAAAATTAGTTGAATATAAACTGTCAGTTAATTATTTCAACCTGGAAATTAATAGATTTCTAACTGTGACAGGTTTGTGTTTAAAGATTCCTATCAGAAGTAGAAAAGTAAGAAACTAACTGCTTTGAAGATAATACATATTTACTTCACAAAATAAATTACCTGAACTAGCACTATATTGAACTCAGTGAGCCATAAATTCTTCCAATTTTCCTTTCATAACCAAAGGGAAACGTGGTGTAAGTGTCTGAAAGATATTTCATTTTTCTTCTCCATTATTGTTTTTAATGTGGTGCGTAGTGATAACATTACTGTAAGAGCGCTGGCTTACAATATCAAAAAGGATAATATTCATCTCTTCCTTCAGACTTAGAGATAGCTCTTTAGAAAAAAAGGTGATAGCCTCATCTCTTGGGACCTTTAAAACCAGATACAACATGCTACTGAAGAAAAATACTCTAGGGAGCAAATTGACAGTGGAAGGATGAGACTTAATAAGCAGTTTTTCCTCTCCCTGCTTCCTGGAGTGCCAGCCCTTGTGCTGTTCTTCACTCTGGTGTGGCATCTCTAGGCCTGCACACAGTGTGGCTGCCCTTCTGAATGCACAGATTAGTGAAGCAGCTAGTACAAATGTTCAGTAGCTATTTTCAGATTTAAGTTGCTTTCTATTTCACTTTTTTCTTTTAATTACAACAACCGCTCGCCCGTAAATTGTGCATACCCTTTGATTGTTAATGGGAGATTTAATTTTCTGGTTGAATATTCTGTTGAATATTCATTCTGATTGAGTATTTGACTCAAAGAAACTAGCAGTTTCTGGAAACAAGTACCATATATCCAAGAACTATTGAGAAAAATATAGAACTAGAGAAGTATTTTCTTTCCTTTTTTTAGTATGAACCAAGAAAATAGACAAACTTGTCTATGAAAAATAAGTACATTCAATTTTCTGTGAGAAATTTGACTTGCTACTAAAAGCAAGGAATCTTCTAAGACTTGTCTGAATGTACAGAGTCAGTGTTGCTTTGGGAGTAGAGCAGAAAAATCTCCAGACTGTCACATCAGAAATATGTGGATTTGCTCTCACAGAGAAATCAGTATTTAAACAATAAAATATACCAGGACTGTAGACTTTTGGTTTTATTGTGTTTTAGGTGGAGCTTTGCAAGAGACAACTTTCAAGCAGACCATTCAACATTCACAGAACCTTTTAGACTTAAGAGTGTTTCACAGGAGCAAAGCACTCCATATGTACATTTTAGCTTTCAGAAACATTTATACTGTTGGGAGCAATTCAGCACTGGGATGGAAAAGCAAGTAAATGGTCACCTAATAATATTTTTTATCAACAGACACTTTTTCTGAATTCGCACAAAACCTTTGCCTCAAAGTTTTACAATTGTTATTTTTGTATGTATGTATTTGTATAGATTAACCAAGTTCACAGTTTGCACTAGGATGATTAAATTCTCACTTTGAAGGCCCAATTTGAAAGAGGGAATAAATTAATTGTGAACTTTTGCTAATAGTAGTAAGGGGAAGAAGAAAATTTTGCTTCTTGGGTTCAGCACCAATCCACTGAAATTGCCTAGTTTAATTCTCCAGATGTCTTTGTGAATTACTAATCTGGCACAAAATTAAAGTAAAACCTAACTCTTGCTCTTACTGCACCTGTTGCAAAGGCAATATTCCTCCCTATCTTGAAGAGAGCGTTGCAGTTTTAAGACAACGCTTACTCTAGCCTTGTGTTTAAAGTCTATGCTTTTCTTTAGAGAAGGGCAGTAGCACAATGCTAAATTTTACATTCTTTACCGAGCACTGAGGGGTTCGATGAGGTCAACAGGAAATAGAGCTGCTGGTATTTAGTGGCACCATTTTCAGTAAGAACGAGTTGCTAGGCAAAGTATTGTTAGGTGTACTATAAATTTAACAATAACATGTTATTACATGTGTAAATTGGCCAGAAATTCTCCATTTAATAAGTACGTCTTGTTAGTTGACACACAATTATGTTAATGCAATGGAATTGGAGAGTAATTTAAATGTGATTACCGTTTTAGGGCTTAAAAGATAAATCGTACAGAACATGGAACTTGTTCTCATAGACGATGTCTGAAATACCATCTTACTGTTTTACCTTTGAAATTCACCTTTCTCAAATGGAATAGAATAAGAGTAATTTGTAAATCAAAATACAATTGTGCTGCTCAGTGGTTCAGTTCGAAGTTTAGACTTGCACAGTTAAAACAATCAGAAAACGTATCCCTAACTGAGGTTCAGTATAATTGTATATGTTATCATGGCTTCAGTTTTTCTGTTTTATTAATATATGGTCTAATAATAAATTATAAATAATTTATCTGCATTTGTAACTCTACATTAAATTTCGTATAAAGCTTTCTTCAGTATTTAATTGTCTATGTATGTATATTCGTATCCTATTTTAGACATAAATTAAGATTCATTTTCTGCCATCAATATGTGATAACATCAGTTTAAGAAAAAATAAAAACTAATAATTGTGTGTTAATTTCTTGATTTCACTAGATTCTTATTTTTTAGTGTTAGTATTTAGATTTTTTATGGATTTAATTCTTATGAGGTGTGTTATTATTGTTTGTATTTCATGTCTTCATTTGTATTTAAAACTCCTCTGTTCCCTATTAAAATATCCTAATAATCTTTTCTATTTTTCCATATGTGTTTTTATCAGATATTTAGTGTGGCTAAGCTTAAGAGCTGTAAGTCTTAATTTTTTTTTTTCTTTTTTTACGAATAACTGCATAAATTCTCTAGCACAATATGAGTCTTAGTTCTTTTATCACAGAAATAGTTAATTAATTATGGTCATTCTTCAAAAGCCACTTTTATTGCATTTGATAACGTTGGTAGTAGCTCACTAGTGAAGGGTTTGAATAGTTGTTGAACACGTACGAATTTTTTGTCATGCCTATTTTCATTGAGGAGCCCATTTCTTTTCCACAGTATTCTTGTTACTGGGAAGACATTCCTTTATGTTCTGCTTAAATTTTTCTTTCATAACAACAGGCTATTACTCCTCCTTCCTGTGTTCACATGCCCGTATTCTTATATTGTTAGCTTGAATGTGTTTATAGACTGCAATCATGATTTTTCTTTTTGTGGATTATAAATTTAGGCTTTTCACTCTTAGCTCATTTTTCTTGTTCTCTTAACTCCATAACTTTTTTTTTCCTACTTCTCTTCATATTTTCTCATTTTTTTTCTATGTCTTCCTTACACCAAAGAGCCAAGAATGCAAGATTTATGAAGGGAGAGTGAAAAGGAAAAATACACACAAAGTTATAGCTATGAAGACACACCCTCTGTCCATGAGGACCTAAAACTTTAATCTTTTTATGGAAACCATGTGATTATCTACCTTCTCTGTATTAGAAATCAAATCCTCTGCATGGATGGGATAGAGGCATGTTCTCCTCACCTTTTCTGTCTCATCACCAGGTGTCCCATCTCCTGGATTAGTGATTAACAGTCATTGGGCTGTTTTATCTTGAGGTGAAGTCTGCCTCCAAATCCAGTTATTTTATCATTCCTGCCATTTATTTTACTATAAGTGGCTGAAATGCTGTAGTTTGTACACCCTGGACTCTCACACAGGACCGCACAGTTCATGGGATTTGGGCATCTGGTTTGTAAGTCTGAAAAGGACTAGGTAAAGCGAGAGGCATGGATTTGCTCACCTCTGCAAAGGTTATTATGGAATTCATTATACATCACAGTAGAAATTCATCTGTCTGCATCTGTCTGGCCAATTTTATTCAAGAAAGACACTTTAAGCCTTGCTTTTTTTTTTTTTTTTTAATCTTTTTATTTTTTTTTTTAAACTATTATTCATTTTGACTTGGAGCAAAACCTAATCTAGTCTTTTAGAAGCCCAACATTAACTTCCACCACACATCAAAATTTTGTCTGTCTCGGGTGTCAGTATACTGTAAAGCTGACTAGCATCTCTAGCTACCAGACTGACTACCTAAATTCCTTATAAAGCAGGTGGCAACAGGCCTCTGAAGGCCTGCAGTGTTGGTATGGATAGCCAGCATAATGTGAGTGTTTTGGTTATGCACCTGACAAGGAATTCTTACATGGCCTTTCTCCATGTAATGCACTTTTGGAGAACACCAAAGGTTGTGGGCAGCTCATAATGAATGCTGCCTTCTTTCTGGATCAGTGCTTAACCACTAGGCTGTTAAACAGGTGATAAGCTCCATTTTAATGGAATTTAAATACTGTCTAATTGTTTGATTCTAGACCGTAATGGAGCTTTTGGTAAGAAATGTCATCTCCCATGCCTTTTGAGGAAATTTTGAGCATGCACAGATGAATAAACAGGGTAAGCCAACCTGGTTACTTTAAGCACCTTCAGAATTAGTCTGCTGGAAAAAGGAGTTGTTGGAATTTGGTTTGGGGACCACATTTGGGTTTAGGCAAAATAATCTAGCCTTTGCTGCCAAGGTAGCAAAGTGTCATCCTAAACATTTTTCCTGAAAACTCTGCAAACATCTCTGAATCCACAGATTTCACTTTCTCCTACTACACACTGAGAAAGTAAAAGAGTAATGGAAGGACCACCCCACAGTTTTGAGAAAGCTACATTGGCTCCTGCAGTCTTCAAATAACTGTGTAAACACAGTAAAAAAATATCAATTTTATTGTTCTGAAATCCTCGGAATATTAAGCAAAGTCTTCTTAATTTAGAAAAAAATTATTTATAATTGTGTGAGGGTGTACTGTTACAAATGTGTCAAAAATCTAGAAACTTTGGTCAATATCCTCAGCCTGATGTTAAGGCTGCTCTGCTCTATTTTCTTTAAGAAAGTCATTTGCATCACATGTTGTTTGGCAAATGGAGACATTGTTTTATGTGTTACATTCTTGTACAGTTTTTTAAGCAGCAGGGGTCTCTGGATGTCAGAATGGTCTATAAGCATAAGTGTTCTTCACTAAGGGCACTGGCATTATTCCAGCCATCTGTTCTAGAATAAATTCCATCCAGTATGAGTTTTTAAAATCAGTATGCTTTTTACTGTTTTGGTTATGTTTGACTGAATATTTTATTGAAAAGTGTAAATCACTAAGTATTGGTCAAATGACACAAGCTGCCATTCTTCTCAGCAAAGCTTGGTTTGATTCAGGTTTCGTGTTGGAGTAGATGTAAAATGAAGTTTAAGATTGAACTTTTACAGAATCAGGAATGTATTCTGAATTTGTTACTGAGGAGGTAAGAGGAGGGAAAGTGCAAGACAGGAAATCCACGAGCAATTTAATAATCCTGGTTTAGGACAAGCTCATTCAAATGACAGAGCATCTTTTAAAGGATGTAAATTAACACTGCGCATGAAATTTTGAATTCTGTTTGAGGTGCATATTTTGTCTTGATCTGCTAAGTATTGCTTCCTGAAGCATAAAGCTGTCTGCATAAAGTGTTCTTGAAAAGTCACTTAGAGAAATTTACCATCTTAACAAGAAAACATACAGGAGAAAGAAAATTAAAAAAGAAGACAACAGCTTCACAGTGGAAACTAAGGCTGTTGGAGGGAAAAGAGATGGGCATGGGATATTTTATATAGAGTGGGAAGGGGAGGAGGAATGAAATTGGAGTAATATAGCTTTGCAGATGCTTGTCCCTCCCGGACTCTAAACAAGAGGTGTTTGCCCCTAGAAGACACGTTTAAGAAGCCTGCTGGACATACTTTAATAGTTTTTAAAGCATTACCATCCTTCCTTGCACAGCAGTTACATTCTCAAAAAGATACAGAAATTACAGACTCAAAAAGAGGAGAAAACTTGCACGTACGGCAATTTCAGTTTTCTAATGAAACTTCTGGAAGTAGATTATGTGTATAAAATATAGTGCAATGGATGAGATTTGGTCAATGCTACCTAAAACTCACATTTACTTCATGTATGCCTTTCCCATATTTCTTAATTGCTTACATTATTTTTCCTGTTACATTATTTTCCCTAAAATAATACTCCAAGTATGCAAAGTGATGGCTAGGTAAAGAGGAAAGACACTGAATTAGAGGCATCATTGAAGGCAAGTCTGCAAGACTGCAAGGGAATTTAATAGCTCTCGATTATCCTCTGACCTGCTTGGTGACCACAGTGTACCTTCAAGTACACCTTTCAGTGCAGATGTGACTCAGAACCACCCTAGCATAATCTTGTCTTTTCCTCAGGTCATTCCTGGGAGCCCTGGGAAGGGAGATGCAGAGTGTTTTTGAAGACTGTGAGTTGACATTTGTACCTGGACTTATTGCTGGACAATCAGAAGGTCATAAAGGACAGAACAAGGATCAAGGCTATTGTGACAGTGGTGGTTTAAGGACAGTGATTTAAATGGCCTGCCCATCACTGCAGTTGATCAGATTTAATGTCTACATATCAATCCTTTTGCTTCAGGTCAGAGAAGTCGTATTGAAACTGAGGTAGCAATGTGTCACAAAGAAATCTGTGCTGTTCATGTCAATGCAGCAATGGTTTCAAGGATGTTTCAATTAATCTTCTCTGCTTGCTAAAGAAATGGGTTAGGCCTGCTTTAGAAAACTCTGAGATAGGCATGTTTTGGTTGCCCTTTTTCAACCCCATGAAGTAAAAAAAAAACCAAAAAACAAACAAACAAAAAAAACCAAACAAAAAACCAAAAGAGAGAGAGATATTTTATGGATTGAGAGACAATTTCTGATATTCTTGGCTGAGGGCTTACCGAAGGTTCATTGACAGCAAAGTACAATTACACCAAGATTATTAACAAGTTGTCATTTTTACATAATACAAAGTGTATACAAGAGAAAAACACAATCCTGTATATGTTGATCTTATGAAGAATTCGGAATTGAAAACTGTTTTCATGATGTGTCACTGCAAGCTATTAATACCTTTTTCCACTGTGAGGTATTTTCTTTCCTAGTGAAGGGGAAAAAAGTTACAAAATCTCTTGTCTTCACAAGAAGAGCAAGACAAAAGGCTTTTTTCTGTTCCTATTTCAGATGTTAGGTCAATTTTGTTGATACATTTTCAGGAAGAGAAGAGACAATAATATCCAGTGTATGAGAATTATAATTATCCTCACTCTTGCAGTTCTGCAAGTTTTTAGAGTGCTCTGTATCCAGAGAAGTAATCTATAAAACCCATTGAGGAAATCTTTTTCCAAAAGAGCTACTTCAAATCCAGAAACTTCAGTCTGTCAAGAAAAGCACTGCAAAATTTTCTAATTGTTATGCCACATATTTCTTTTTATCTAAGATCTTTCATCAGTTTGTGAGTTTGCTTTTTCTTTTGTTTTGTAAAGTAACATTTTCAATCTCTTCTTGTCTTTTCTCCTTGAAGAATTATACTCATGTACAGTTTGACCTTTTGCAAAAGAGCTTTGTAGTCCATAAACCCTTTTCTGTCCTTACTACTTTCTCCAGAGTGATAGCTCTCTGGGAAATGTATTGCTTCCTTCCCAGGCTATCAGGCCTAATCCATTCAGGGACCCCCACTCCTTACTAGGACATGGGGAAGGTGCTGCAGGCGTTTAAACTGGAACATGCTTCACCCTATTGACAGTTTCTTGGTTCAGCATGTGGGAATGATCATTGATTTATCTCAAAGTTCTGCTTCTGGCAGTGGCTTATAACACACAGTGCCAAGAAAGGCATCATACACATGGCACCTGAACAACTGGGTTATTCTGAGTGAAGTAAGATAAATTGATTCTTTCAACTTGATTGTGAACATTTTTTTAAATTATTTTTGTAACTGTTGCGCCAGTGACTGCAGCATGTCTGGGAGCCTGTTGTCTGGATTTCCTTTGTCTGAAGTAAAAAAGATGAAGAGCTGGTGTTACATGGTAACATGGGGTATTGAGGAGAAATACAGGAACAAGATACAGGGTTAGGTTCAAAGAGAACCTATCCTCCATGCAAGGTGCAGGGAGTGCAGCATCCTTTGTAGAGTACTTTGCAA
The DNA here is from genome assembly GCA_013397115.1 of Edolisoma coerulescens. Classification (NCBI taxonomy): domain Eukaryota; kingdom Metazoa; phylum Chordata; class Aves; order Passeriformes; family Campephagidae; genus Edolisoma; species Edolisoma coerulescens. The sequence goes on from VWZW01006375.1 coordinate 995,842, forward strand.
TCACAGCATTGGCATGAAAAGCACTTTTGGCCAATTACATTGGAAAGATCTAGTATGTTGAAATTAGTAATAGTAGGGAAATTTAAATAAAGGGTGCATCCAGAATCTTCTTTCTTTATGTTTAAAGATACAGGGCTTTATCTGTAATAACGTATCTGACCAGAACAAAAATGCTATTAGCTGTCTGTGTTTGAAAACATTTCATGATTTCATACAGCTGCATTTAAAAATATATCCAAAACCAGAGTAATAATCTGTGAGTGTCAAATGGAGTAATCACTTATGGATTTTTCTAATTGCAAATTGAAGGTTTTATGTTTACATACAAGTCAGATTTTGATTTTGGCTTTATTTCTGATATTTAGTCTTGTTGTTTGGGGCCTTTAGGAAATAGCAGGGCATCATGTTTCCAAATGTCAGAGCCAGAGGTATTTTATTTTAGTTGGATATTTTTGTTTTGTTTTTTCTGGGGGTGGGGAGAGATGGGTTTAGGACTTGAGTAATTAAAAGTGATTTGTTTTCATGATCTGGATGAAGTGTTTTTGCCAGATGCCTAAGATACCTCTGAGATTCAGGCAGAAATTTGTCGCATCAACCAGGAAATCCTTATCAAAACACAGCTTGGATCTCTGGTGGCACTGAGTGCATCGTTTGATAAGTGAGTCCTATTTTCTTGTCTGCACACCAGTCCTTTGTAGCAAAGGGCATTTATTAAGGAAACAGATGGGGAAACATCAGTTATCTTTTGTGCCTTCTGTTTTCTATAAAGGCCAGCAAGACAAGGCAAGCTCAACCAAAATAATTGAAGGCTTCATAGCATAAGTCAGGTAAGCCAGGGTAGAATAGATGCACTACAGCTCTAGTAGCACTATAGTTTCTGATTAAACAAAAGCGTTTTTCATGTAGGTTAGTAAAACAGCTCAAATTTTGAAAAGCTACAAAACTTATCTTTCAAAGAAATTTTGATCTGTTAAATTATTTTTACTAATACAAGTTGTTGTGCTTTGTATACATGTAACTGGTATAAACCATTTCTGAATGAAGATTTTTTTGAAAATGGACAGCCACAGAGGTGCTGAACCACCAGCTGCAGTTTTTATGGACTTCTGGAGAAGTGTTCAATCATATTAAAAATCCTAAGAAAGTTATCTTTAATCAGAATCATAAAGAGCAGTATTTTTTGTCCTGCTTTTGAGTTTTTCATAGCCATGTGGTGGGCTGACCTTGGCCAGCTGCCATGTGCTCACCCTGTTCTTCTCACTAACCTTCCTCAACAGAACAGGGGCAAAAAATTTGATGAAAAAGCTCATGGGCCAAGATAAAGGCAGGGAGATCACTCACCAGTTATTGTCAAAGAGAAAACAGATGCAATTTGGGAAAAAAAATTACCTAAATTTATTGCCAATTAAAGTGGATTTGGATGGTGGAAAACAAAAACTAAACACTCTACCCTCCCCCTGGCTTTTTTTCCAGCCTCAACTTCACTCTTTCATTCCCAACTCCTCTACTTCTCCACCCTGACTGGTGTAAGGGGATGGGGAATAGGGAGTTAGGATCAGCCCATGGCAGATCCTCTCCCCACTCAAGCTGTTTCCGTGCTCCAGCCTAGCCTCTCCAGGGAGTACAGGGAACTCTGTCCAGGCACATGGAACACCTCCTCCTCTTCAGCTGCATCCTGGGGCTCTCACTATTTTCCCCTCACTCATTTCCCATGGGCAGTGTCCTGCCCATCCTTACACACACTTTCCCCGAGGCACTGCCATCCTGTCTGGGGGTCTCAGCTGTGCCCTACAATGGGTGAGTTGGAGTCCACTGGAACTGGCCATGTCTGGCAGAGGGCAGGTCCCCCACTGCCTGGGTACCCAGCAAAGGTTTACAAGTAAAATACGAGTTAATTAAATGCACTAGCATGAAAAGAGGATGATTTATAAACAATTTTTCATCTGAGCTTTTTTCATGGCTGGGCTTCATACTTCTCATAACTATGAGGCTTTTAATTTTGTTCACAAATGATATATGTCTTAATTTATAGTGTTAAGTTAAATAAATAAAAAGGTAATCACCAAAACCTGAGGGGATTTCTCATAAAAATTCTCCTGAAGAAAGGGTATAGAAAGTGAATAGTAGCAGTTTAATATGACTTCTATTTTTTGCAGCAATATCTGCTGTATACATGCATGGGATTACTATAGTTTAATCAGATTTAGTGATGAAATGCTGCCCTGGCAGTATTGGAGAGTCACACAAACTTGTGTTAGGCAATATCCCATAAAACACACTCTAGAAGGACAGCAGGGGCTCCTCAACTCTACATAGTTCCACCAGTGAAGGACAGAATGAGGAGCACAGTGACGTGAAGGAACTTCACAGCACATCAAAAATTTAAAATATCACATTAACATATACCATAAGATCATAAATCTCTCTGTGTCTAAATGCTGTCTCAAGTATTCACGTAAAAAGAAAGTATTAATTTTTTTTCTAGAGGGTAGTGTATTGTTTCATAGTATTTTGATTATGTTGAGATATCTGATGATGTTATCCCTCAGGCAATATTAATGGCTTGCCTGTTACGATAGTCATAATATCTAGATACAAGTAGAATTATATTTAATGTTGCCTAGATTAATGAACCAAATGGGTAAAAAAACCACAGTGATAAGCACGGATTTGCAAGCCCATATTGTGCATGTACATAAGTAACCTTTTTTGCAAATGCTAAGTATCAGCCTGGTTCAGCTTAAATCCATGTTTTCTGCCTTTAAATAGCAGGAAAAGAAGGTTGATTCTCTACCTTAGTACTGTCTGTGTCCAGATCTGTGGTGTTTTTAATCATTACCTGTTTGCCGTTGATATCACTGCTGCTTTCCAAGGCAATGAAATTGTTGTATCATGGCTTCAATAACTCAGTTTTCCTATAGACTTCTGATACCAACTGTGTCTTCTGTTATCTCTAGTCACTTCCCTTTGTGGATTCACAACAGGAAGAAAGTGCTGTAGTTGTGATTTGGAGGTCTCTTAAAAATAACCTTTTTTATTTTAATATTTTTGTTCATCTAAGAAGATATGTATTGTGTAGCATAACGTAATTTTACAAGGTCAAGGAGACTAGAACTCACAGCTACCTGCATCTCAAGGAAACTGTGCAAAGTCCTAGGAAACTCCCTTATCCAGCCTAAGTTCATGTTCATTCATGTTCTCTGGCCCACAGCAAATGGATTTCTAGTTTAGGTATGAAAAGCTTCAAGTTTAAGATCAGTTGTGTAAAAAGACTTGAAAGGAGGATTATCTGCAAAGTCTTGTGTGCCTTGCCACCCCCTCATTATTTCAGTTATTTCTGCTCTTTACAAAGCAGAACCTGAATTTCTTGTGTTTAGAGACAACTATTCATCAGTAACCAAAATTACTGCACTTTTGCACTAGTGATAAGTTCACCTTCCCTTTTATGACTTAATAAGGTGTAGCTTTTTTACTGGCCAACATTCAGTGGTTGGTGGGTGGCTCATGAAGCATGCAGTGGAGTCTTCAATCTGCCGTTCTTTCCTTCCTATCCAGACTTCATAGAGTATATATTTTCTCTTTAAGCATGCAAAAGACTTTTTCTGTCTTGTGCTCCAGCTTGCATGAGGTGGCACTAATCTGTCATATCTGAGTGATATTTTGTGATTTGAAAATACACTTATTGGTTTGTTCTTATTACAGTGACAGTATTGAGTGGGGGTGTATCCTGTAGCACCTCCCAGATGTGTCATATCTTGGTGCATGCTAGCTATGCTCATATGAAGGAGCTAATTTAAATAAGGAATTGTTCATATTTTGTATGCTTTTAAAGCTTCAGGAACACCATCAATTTATTGTTAATGTACCTGACAGTCTTACATTTTTTCATGGCATACATTGTTAGAACCAGTTAATAATATTAGTAACAGTTTATCAGAAATGGATAAATGGCTCTCTTCAGGTTCTTGATAACAAAAGGAAAGTGCCACCTAACAGTTGTCTTCAGTGCAAGCAGAGGCTGTGTACTTCATTGTCAGCTCCATGCTGACATTCAGGTGGGTGCATTTTGGTAGATCTCTATCCTACTTGTTCTTCAAGTCCTTATTTTTAAAATTAAGATAGTGGTGTTTCATATCCTTTTACAAGAGTCTTTGGATAGAAGGCACAGTAACAGAATTCCAAATTTATTTAATCATTTATGTAGGCTTGCTAATGACCCCAGAGGATCTGAACAATTGAAGAGGAATAGCTGAGTAGGATCTGAGCTGCAATACCTATCCCAGGATAGACAAAATTTACCCATCACAAAGGATTAATAAATCCTATCTTGAGGTAGATTTCTTGTAGTCTTGTTTTATCCACAAATAAAATGAGTTGTGCCTCAGCTCTGCCCTCACTCTTTGCCCCTGGTATCTTGACGTGTAAGTAAATGGAAGCTTTTACAGTATTATTCAAAAGTTCTGACTTAGTGCCATTCAATGTCACGGTTATGTACGTGTGCAATAAGCTGAAAGTGAAAACAAATGGATAAGGACTTGTAAATAAAGGAAGTGATTTCATTTCATACTCTCTTAATTCTTAGTCTTTCCCATTAGCCACTAGAGAGCAGCTTTCTACAGGACCTGAGAGAGATTACTGTCCTGTTCCTGAAATGTAAACAGGGGATGTCTCCAAGATGATCATGTTTAAAAGTAATTTTATAAATAAGTTCAGGCGATATGATTTTAGATCATACTGGTTTTGTTCCTGACCCAAGTTAAATCGTAACACTTCAGATTTCATGTGTCTGAAAGCATAATGTTCTCTGACTTAAGCATGAGTATACATACTCTCGTATGCCATCGATGGGCATAATTTTAATAAGGTTTGTGATTTTGCAGTCATATAATTGCTATTTAAGTTGGAAAAAAAACCCAAAAATCCAAACAAACCCAAACCTGTAAGATGTTTCCAATGGAAGATAAAAAAAAATTTTAGATGAGAACAAAAGATCACCTAAGCACAGAAATTTGCCTCAAGCAGCAGCCAGTTGCAGTTTCCTAGTGAACAGTGCAGGACCCTGTAGAGCATGGTCATTCCTTCAATTTACCCTCTCAGCTTTCAGCAATTGGTAATTATGAGACTTCTTAAACTAAAGGCTGTGGCAAGACTATCATTTTTATCTTCTATCAATGGACTAATTTTCCATGAAATTATCTGAATTTTTTCTGTCTAAACCAGTAAAGCCTCTGGAAATACATTTCCCAGTTTCATTATTAATCCTGTGAAAATATATTTCATTTTTTTCTTTTCAGTTTTTCTCACTTCATTGCAGCCAACTGCCTCTATGGCTAGTTCTAGAAAAAGTAATAAAACTTGTTCCTTACCTATTTACTTTATCCTTGATTTTAAAGAGTTTTTCATATTCTCCTACAGCTCTCTCTTTACTGACTTCGAGTCCTAATTGGTTTAGTCTGTCCTCAGTAGAAATCTTCCACGGTTCAGATAATCCCTGTTATATTTCTTTGTACTTTTCCAGCTTTTCTGTGTCTACTGTTGCAAGTGTGGTGCTGTCTTCGGTAGTGCAGTTTTCTGTTTCATTGATCACTCTTTCCTAATGATTTCTAAAATTTGGGGTTTGTTTATCATCAACCTGACATTTTATGCTAATTTTCTGGAATAATTTTATAATTTCCTGGGTTGTGATTGTTAATTTAGAATCATCCACTATGTATGGTAAATATTCTTTTCCATGGAGGTACATTCTTTTGCATTTATCAGGATTTTATTTCATCTGTCATTTTGATGCCTAGTCATTCACTGTTGTAATATCCTTTGCAACAATATTCTGGTGATTTTAATATTGTCTACCTTGCAAATTTGGATAGACATAAAATTTCAGCACTTTCCCACATAACTTCCTCTTACAACATGCATCCTTCAAGTGCTCATTATTGCTGAAGCTTTATGAAAGAAGTTATACTGGGAAGGTTCAGTCACTGATTTGTAACATCTTTTAGCAAAAATAGTGTTAATTCTCCCATAACAAATTGCATTCATAATTTTATTTTTCCCCAATCTAACCTCATTGTAATCTTCCTTGCAGGAAGAGAAGAAACTGATCCAATAGCATTTGAGCATATTTATACTCCATCACACTGAATGTTGACAAGACATTTGTTGGTGTCACCTCTGACTCCTGGCATACTTTTACAAGAGTGGAAGAGAAAGTCCAGTGTATATAATGCTGAAAGATAATACTTGCCTTTAAACAGTTTTCACCTTACAGATTAAACAAAATAAAATATTCACAATTACTTAGCTAAGCTAGGAACTTAATAATTAGAGAAAGTCAATGAAATCTACGGTTCCACATGACTTCATTTTGAGATCAGGGCTTAAATACTGCATAGCTGTGTTACCCTGAAACTAAAAGATTTTGTCTGAATCCCATAGGGAATCTGTGGCAGTCCCTCGAGCAGCATAGAACCCAGTAGTCCATTTCTGGACTATCACATGTATCGATTCATTCAGTAATAATTATGGCTCTTTTAGATTAAATGGATGGATCAGATTCAGTCTGTCTCTCATAGGTACCTGCACTTAGTCAGAATGGATCTGCCTCTGGTGGCCTACAGTGACACACACTTTAATTCAGTATACCAGAAACTTGGTGGAGGTTCAATACCTAAAACATAGATAGAAGTTAGAGTTCTACATTAGGTAGATTAGACTTCACCTCTGCTTTCTAAATAGAAGTTGTGACTGGGATGGGCCAGTGTCTTCTTTCCTAGTATACCATCCTTACAAGAGGAAGGTCTGTTTGCTTAGCTCAAAGGGTTTTACAGCCATGTGTGGGGTGAAACCTGCTAGGCAGGGGATGAAGGAAGAGACTTGAAGTTTAGCAACACTCACCACAGCAGAGAAGACAGTTCCATCTAGAGGAGGGTAGCTATGCAGGAATCAATGATTCCTACCTGAGCTTCTCACAAAGTGAGGACATGAACAACCCTTTAAAAATATTATTGGTGCTGACAACCATTTTCAGTTCTCAGTAGAAATCTAAGAAATGTGGGGACACTTTGATTAGTTTCCCAGAGTACAAAGTGGTCTTTACCCTAAAGTTTTATTTTTTGCCTTGATTAACTTTGTATAGTGAGATACATTACAGAAAAAATTGATGACTCCTGATTTTTCCTCCTATATTCTCAGATGTGCACAAGTTTTATCTATTCCTTCTTCTCTCCAATGTAGAATTACCTGTCAATAGCTGGGCATCTTGAATGAGCATTGATCCTTTCTTCCCTTGGCTGGGGTAACAGAGCAGCAGGGGTGATAGAGGTTGATTCTGCTTCAGTAACTTTTTCCTGCTTAGAAAGAGGTCGGTTCTCACTGACCCCAATCCTTTTTCACCTAACTGCATTGTTCGCCAGGGACAGCAGTTTCCCGTATCTTCACTGTAAATGGAGTTCCAATCAGTATGTCATCAGGCTAGAAGCAAACCACAGAGTAAGCCATTACCTCAGTCAAAGCAGTGCCATGCAGCACAAAGCAGGAACCAGCAGGTGCTGCATTCATTGCATAAAGGTATGCTGTTGCCTTAGCAGAGAAGCAGCAAGCACAATATTATCAGATTATCTTTTCCTTGAGTTAAAAATAGTCTCTCTAGAGAGGTCAACTATACCCCTAAGAAACACTCAGGCATTTGGTGTTATGTAAATGTTATTTTTTCCTATTTTTTTCATCAGTAATAGGAGCTCGCTTTGGAAAAGATGTTGTAGTTACCCTCAAATAATTGTAGCAAAAGCTGCTGTCTAGCAAGGATTAAAAAGTCATAGACATGCATCATTTAAAACATTGACTAATACATTTATAGGAAGAAAGGTTAACTGTTAGATTTTTTACGATTTCATGTAAGGTATCATGCAATATGAAATTAAAGTGAACACTGTTAGCCTTCCCCTCCTAGTGTAACACACACAAAATTGGTCAAAATCCATTATAAACACCTCCTTTTTTTGACAGGTCATGACTGCATAAAAGATTGATTTTTTGTAAATTTAAGGAGGTAATTTACTGACAAGACAGAGCCTTTAAAAGGCTAGATTTAAGCAGCTAACCTAAAATTGTCACGTGGTTTTTTTGTTCAGTTTTGGTTCTGGGATTTTTTTGTTGTTGTTTTGGTTTTGTTGTGGGTTTTTTTTTTTTTGCTAGGCACTGTAGAAGGCTCTGGCTCAGGCAATGTAATTTGCCTTTCATAGTCTATCACAAGGCTCATGATTATTTCTTACAACAAAATATTCAGTGCAACAAATTAGTAGATTCTGCTATGTTGGTTGGGCTGCTTTCCAATTCCTGCCTTAGTGATGCTGGCTGCCTTCAGCACTGCCAGCAAAATAATTATTGCTGCATTTTCTAGACCTCATGAAACCAGCAAGGTGATCACCCCCTGGAACAGCTGGGGATATGAGGTATGAAAAAGTGGAAAGAAATTGCTGCAACTCTGTGCTATCTTGCCAGCAAGTGCCACTTGAATGATGACAGCTATTGGCAGGGATAGGTCTCTGCTGGAGGAGAGCTTGCAGCAGTCCTAGATTACAGCTTTTGCTGCTTCCAAGAGGACTTGTCATGGGTACTGAATTAAAGAAAGAAAATTGGAAGATGGGGAAAACAAAGATTCAAAGGCAAATGCAGAAGGATGGAGGATAAATTCTGACAAGGAAGGATTTTTTGGTTTACTGTAGGTGATTGGCTCTCCTTATGAAGTAAAAACCTTCCACATACGCTGTCATGTCACCGTCATGTCAGCCCTCTCCAGCCTTCCTCACAAAGTTAAGGTACCAACTGGTGTCAGCTAATCGATGTTACTCTTCTTCCAATACAGAGAGGTATAACACTTTTTATCAGTGTTTTACCATATGAAGAAGAGAAGGAAAGTTAAAAAGTCTTATTTAGGTATTTAACAATATTGTCATCATTAAAACACCTTCTGAGAATGTGCCACTGTGCTTAAGTGCATCGTTTGGGTAAACAAATGGGTTTAATCCAGGACACAAAACTAGCCTTCAATACACAAAATAAACACCCAGTAAAAATCTGCCTTTAGTCTCAAATTAGTTGATGTAAATTATTCTCAGATAAATATTTTTGACTGCAATAAACATTTATGGAAATAAGCAGGCCAATTATATCCATCTTCAGTATCTCTGCTTCTTTTCCAGTACCTCCCTTTCCTTTGAAAATTTAAATTTTAGTCCAAATATATTTTTTTCTGGACAATCTACTTGCATGGAAGCGTACATTTTTACACCATTCTCATCACTACTAGCACCTGTTAGCTCTATAAAATATAGCAAGCATTCATCTCGTGTGTTTAGTCTTTTTTCAGAGCTTTGCATCTATCCTTGTCCCTGTCCCTCACATTTTAACTTTTCAGTATAACAGAGTGGGAGGAGAGGTTTGTGATCCACCAAGCTGGAGCTTTATTATAGTTTTCCATTTTTCTGTATTTGTTAGTTTGTAAGTTGATAAAGCTTGGATGCAAATAGATAATTTTTCAGAAACAATGTATTAAGAGAAGGAGCTATTTGTATCCATACAGGAATTGGCTACTAAAAAGAGTTCAGCACACCTTATTAGTACATTACTCATTATGGAATAGCTTTATATTCATTACATTTGTCATAGGGGCTAGGGAAAAGGAATGATCAGACTCTCTTAATTTTATTGAAGTTTTAATGTTGGAAAAGGCTAGAGAATGGACTGTAATCTGTACTGCTTACTTATATTACAGAGGCTGTGCTTTCCAGGGGCAGGTGATAGGTTTTGTATTTTTTCAAAACAGAAAGATTAGGCTCCCACTCATTTAAACATATTGTTTCATAAAATCAGGGAAAAAAAACAAAAACCCTTTGTGTTTTTCTTGAAATATTTAATGGGGACAGTATCTGACTGACTCACTCTAGCTGTCCATGGGGGTTGGAATGACCTAGAGTTTTCCTGTAATGACTATGACAGCTCAGAGTACTTCATAGTCTGCTTTTGTTTTTTCTTATAATCATGTTCCAAAGCAGATTGAATAAAAATGATGAAATACTGAACACCAATGCAAATTAACTGGTTCTAATCAACAATTCTTGTGTTGAATGAAGTCTTGAACTAGCCTATGAGAATACCACATTTTCTTAAAAAAAAAAAAAAGAAAAAGCTTGTCACTTTGGGTAGAAATGTACATTTGTAGAACTGTGTGGCGGACAACAATCAGTGTTCCCCAGCTGCCATTGAATTTAAAGGCACTGGACCTGAGAACTGGGAACACTGGACATCTGGAAGATGAGATCTGAGACCATGTGCTTCTTCCTTGGACTCTGGTGTAGAGAGCAGATGACGAGTCTGACTCTAAGGTAGCCCTGTTGCAGAGAAGATGCATTGATTCCTTCCATAGTACTTGGAGTTCCCTAAGGATGGATGGCTTTATACGCAGGTAATAGGCAAAGATCAGCAGGTAGAAACTTTTCTGTCTATAACTGATGACAATTATCTTTCTTCCATAAAGTGATCTGTAATACTTTAAATATCAGTTTTCAGGTTATACCAAGGCATGAAAATGTAGCAGGTGCTTCAAATATTCTGTGTAGTAATAATGATTATTCCAGCAGAAGCATCTTAAGAGAGAGATTTCTGTAAGGTCAGACAAAGTCAGCTTTCTATTTTTCCAGGTTTTTTTGTGGAATGAGAGACTACAAAGGAGCCCTCTGTGCCTTACAGATCTGACATGGTCTACTTGTCATTCTCTCCCCATGACATTCTCTCTCTTGCTTTGTGGACACTCTTGTATGCTTGAATACAAATAAAACCACCAGGACACAACAACTCATGACTCTAGATTGGCTATTTTCACTTGTTGTAGTCCTCTGATACTAAACGCGTGGTTCTTATTATTATGAGACTCAGTCCTGATGAGATAATGTGTGATCCCTGCCAATTCCACTCAAAATAATTTGGCTAATGAGGTTTCTTACAGGTGTGCCTTTCCTGCTGAGAACTAGAGACTAATTTTTTTCTGTTTTTATAAGGTAATTTTTTTTTTTTTCAGGTATTAAGCCAGAGTTTGTTCTGGACTGAGAGTCATACAGATAGTTTCACTGCCTGAAGATATCTGAGATACTTGCTTCTGTAAATTCCATGACAACTTTATCACACCTTTCTTGAGTTTACAAATGTAATATAGTATAGTTTGAACTAGTGTGTAGAAACTAGTTGTATCTTTTTGAATGAAACCAAGACCTGTTTTATTGTTAAATATCTCCATAAAGACAGAAACAGTTTGAAAGTATTTGATAAGGCTAATCTTTCTGAATGATTGCTGAATGCTTGATTTTACCTTCAGGCTTTACTGCAGGCAAATTCAGATTATTCATTTATAAATTATTATTAAATCTTAATTCAAAAGCATTTTTACATTTAGAATTGGTTCAAGCTCTCTCAGCAGTGTCAATGAAATTGAATTTTGCCACTTTAAAGCAAGACGTGGGTGCCAGTGCTTTGATGTTCTTGCAAGAAGGATGTGAACGGGGAAGAGACAGAGAGAGATTTAAGAGAGAGAGATGGAGGAAGAAATAAGGGTCAGCCAAAGAGATGGAAGGGAACTCCTATGTTGGCAGTGTTTAATTCCCACTCGTGGTCACTAACCCATCTGTCATGATCCCTTCTTTGGCCACAGTCACAGCTAGCCTTCTTGTCACAGCCCCTTGCTGGCACCTGGCAGCTGAACATTTTGTGCTGTAACATTATCTTGATTTTAAGGTAAAAAGGAGCCTCGTAACTTGACCCAGTTTATCAGTTTGAGAGCAAACGTCTTTTATGCATCTCTCCCTGGATTTGGTGGAGTGCAAATATGTCTTATTAAAATAAAGCACAAATTGTTATTAAATGTTCATGAACAGGCAATAAAATACTTTACAGGCATTAAAACTTTTAGCACCCATTGCTAAAGTTCATGCTGTAGCTGAACTACAAACTCCTTGATAGTCTCATGGATAGAACAGTTTTCATTAGATTTTTTTTTTCAAATTTTCTTTCAGACACACAAAAGGATGTGTTCTGACACAACTCTAAGTCTTGCTACTGGTGGCCAGCCAGAAACAAGAAGCTCTGTTGTCTTAGAGCATACACATTGACACACACACACAAAATTTACTGTACCCTGATGTTAAGATTTGTGATCTAAATTGTGGCATGAACTTAAGGCTCTAACCCATCTAAGCAGGTCATTGGGATTGAGTGTGCAATTGTATACAAAACTTCACTCTGAAAACAAATAAATGAACTGAAATGTTCTGCTGGTTTCAAGAGTATTGAAATCTAATACACCTTCACAAATTCTGGATTTTTGTTATTGTTTTAAGTATTAGAAAAAGTGAATTTGGTCTTGTACAGTAAAAATTATAGCCATCTGAGGCACAGTTATCTCTACACCGCTGTGTAAATATGCTTCTCACTACTACATAACCGCAAAACTACCGTAGAAAACTTGTATTTGCCATTTTTTTATTATTGCCATGTTCAGTTAGGGAAGGCAGCAGCTGAGACTAAGAATGCACTCTGTACCTGTGGAGAGCCCTGTTGTCCTTAGTAGGTCACAGCAGAAATCCCCTTATACACACTACGATGCCAGAATGTGGTCCTACACATTTTTAAAAACTATGATTACATTCTTATCAAGTGTGGTGAAGGCCTATTCCTTCTCGCAGCAGCATCAAACGGATTAAGGATGGGGGCTTAGTATTATATATGTGATTTCTTTGAGGAACGAATGGACAAGTGGAAACTAATTCTTTCTTGATTTTAACTTTAATTACCTGTGCTTGCTATGGTTTTGATGGTTTTTATTAGATGTGCCGAGACACCATTGTGTCCACAGCTCTTCACAGAACTTCATTTTAGTGTTGCCTTTCTTCTTATGAAAAAAAAAATCAAATTGTTTTTATTTACCCTGCTGTCTTGCAGTAAAGGACTTGACTCACATGCACATGCACGCTTGCAGATGTGTACGTGTATTTTTTATAGATTTGACTTTCAAAATATTAATCTGTTTTTCTGCTGGGTGGCTGTGGAGAATTTTTCGAATAACTGGGCCCTCTATCTCAGGATACTATCTGAAATTTTGATGAAAAATTTAATGAACCTCTCTAAGGAATGGCACAAATAAATGCATTCTGCCTCAAATGATGGAAGAGCGGGAGGAGTGTTAGCTGAGGATATTGTAGCCATGCAGGCAGGCTCTAACATTAGAAAACATTCATAAGCCAAAGGCCCAAAAATACTTGTATTTATTTGACTCTTTTTAGTTTTCTATGCCATAGAGCAAGAACTGAAAGTGATTAAAAAACGAAAAAGCTAACTTAAAAGCAGAAGTGAATTATTAGATGCTGTGGGCACCCGATAAAACACAGTTTTGCTGAGGGGACTTAATGAGTTAGTGATTAGAACTTAATTTCTTTAGCGTATTCTTAGCCTGCACCAGTCAATGATATAAACCATGGCTGTTTAATTCTTCTACACTGTAATTTAAGCTAATACTCTTCTTCCCTTGGAGTTAACTGAGAGCCTGTTACCACCACGCAGCCGGTTGTGTGGCCCTGCCCCAGCCCTGGTGTGCTGAGTGCCTGAGTGCTGTGTCTGCTGTCCAAGGACCTTGGCTGGCAGGGGCTGTACATATCCTCTTGTGTGCATGTGTGCCTGTGTGCACTTTAATTCATATCAGTGCGAAGTTTAGATTCTGTATCATTGTAAAGTAGTCGTGGTTGAGTTTTTTCTCAAGGAGCTTTCTGAGCAAAGGCACTTAGTCATTTTCCATTTTGGAGTTTGTGTTATAAATCATCTTTTGACTGGTTTCTCCTTTGTGGCTCCTGTCTGAAATTCTAGTCCAATCATATACTTTAAGAATCATCTCCAAATGTTTTTCATTTTCCTCTGGAAATTCAATTCTTAGATGCCTCAAGGTCAGTAGCACTGTTAATCTATTAACAGCCAGCCTCTGACAAGAATCTGGAGATAGTTTTTGAGCTATGCCAATTTGACAGTATATTGGTTAATTTTGTTTTGTATTTATTTTTACAACAGTTAGCAGAAGTCTGGAAAAAAATAATGCATTAGTAAAATGGTTCCCTTTAAATAAAGTCTTCTGTAATTTTATCAATGAGTACATCAAATTATCTGCCTAAGAAGACAATGTGGTGGGTGTTTATTTTCTAACAGTAGGACCTGACTGTCCATAACCCTACATTCTGAGTTCACTTCATTATTAAAGTGGAGTTGAATTAAAACATATTTTTCTTTTCTGACCATACTATACTTTTTCATCCAAAGCATCCATTTTTCCTTTTTGCTTTTTCCTTTTTGCTTCTCTTTTATTTTAAACTCTATTGGAATCATAGAATCATAGGATGGTTTAGGTTGGAAGGGGCCTTAAAGATTATCTAGTTCCAACGCCCCTATCATGGGCAGGGACACCTTGCACTAGACCATGTTTCTCAAAGCCCCATCCAACCTGGTCTTGAACACCTCCAGGGATGAGGAGTCCACAGCTGCTCTGGACAACCTGTTCCAGTGCCTCACCTCCCTCACAAGAAAAGAGTTTCTTCCTAATACCTATTCTAAACCTACCTTCTCTCAGCCTAAAGCCATTCCCCCTTGTCATGTCATTACATGCCCTTGTTAAAAAAATCCCTCTCCAGGCTTCTTCTAAGCCCCCTTTTGATACTGGGAGGCTACTGTAAGGCCTCCCTGAAGCCTTCTCTTCTCCAGGCTGAAGAGTCCCAACTCTCTCAGCCTGTCATCGTAGGAGAGGTGTTCCAGCCCTGTGGCCAACTTAGTGGCCTTAATGGACTTGTTCCAACCAGTCAAAGTCTTTCTTGTCCTGAGGACCCCAGAGCTGGATGCAGCACTCTGGGTGGGGTCTCACCAGAGCAGAGTAGAAGGACAGAATCCCCTCCCTCGCCCTGCAGGGCCATGCTGTTTTTGATGCAGCCGAGGATGTGGTTGGCTTTCTGGGCTGCAAGTGCACACTGACAGCTCATGTTTTGCTTCTTGTCCACAGACAACTCCAAGTCTGTCTACCCAGGGCTGCTCTCAATCTGTTCTCTGCTCAGCCTGTATTTGGGCTTGGGATTGCCCGAATCCAGGTGGAGGACCTTGCACTTGGCCTTGTTGAACTTCATGAGGTTCACCCAAATGGACCTCTCAAGCCTGTCAAGGTCCATCAGGATGACATCCCTTCTCTCCAGTGTGTCAACTGCACCACACAGCTTGGTGTCATCAGTGAACTTGCTGAAGGTGTACAAAATCCCACTGTCCATGTCAATAACAAAGATGTTAAAAAGTGCCAATACCAATACCGACCCCTGAGGAAGAAGAAAGAAAATTCCTTGACTTTAAAGATTAATGTCTTCGTTAGTTCTTTCCTTTCTCTCTGTAATATCCTTGAAACATCATTAAACATTTGAAGGTAGTAGGTATGATTTGAAGAAGTGCAGCTGTTTAACCAAAAATTTTGAAGTAAAGGAATAAAATGCTTTCAAAATCAGATCTATATTTTCTCTTCCTATGTAAGAAAACCCCTTATGATTCTGACATCTGTGGAAGAGGAGGAAGCTACATAATAATATTTTAATAGTCTTTATCGCTACTTTGTCCTACTTTCCACTTTTCTCCTTTTAGAAACACAGACCAAATGAGATTTTTTAAAAGTAACTCATGTTGAAAGTCTATATAATATTTATGTTTGTTTGTGGATTAGTTTTATTTTCTCTCTTAATCCCTTAGGGAAGTGGGAATAAAGATCTAGTTCTGTCCTGTAATTTCCATTTGATAAATCCATGATGCACCTTGCCATGTTAGTCTGATCTTCTAAGGAAGAGCTGCATTTCCACAGCATTTCATCTGTGCATACCCTACCAGAATGCTGCCATTTCACGTATCCAGCAGTCCCCACACACAGCTGATTCCTTGAAGTGATGTGAGAAAATCTAATAGCAAGTCTGCCTGTGGCAAATGAGAGATGGATATACAGGGACAGAAGTGGTGCCGACTTGTCTTTTTCTTCTGTACAGCCAATATTTACCCACTGCCTTGCGTTCCCTGCTTTTTGGTAGATTTACTCACCAGAAGTTCAACGTGACCACAAAATCTGAGGGAGTGGTTGCTTGGTACTGAAGAAATTGCTAGTAATGGGAGAAAAAAAGAAAAAGTACATTGGTGTGTGAAAAGGAAAGATTCTCACGGAATAGCCATTTATCCAATGCAACATAAACAAGTTTTGGTGGAACTGCATCTTTCACCAAGACAAGCAAAACAAAACATGTTGATGCAAGGTAGCAGAATTTCCTTTTAGACTAAAAAGGCAGAGATATGAGGTTTGCTACTTTTTATGCAATTCACTAGCATGCTGCAATTTTCCTCTATAATTGGCATACTTAACTGGATGATCTCCTGCTGTTTGAATGATTTGCATCTTCCCATGTATTGTTTTTTGCTTGCTGAATCTCTACTGTTACTAAACTAGAAGCGTGTACAGTCTAGACTCTTTTCTACTGCTTTGCTATTCTCATTTACTCTTTGTTTATCTGATGAAAATAAGACCTCCATGCTCAGAGGGAGCATTTTCCCTTTGTTACCTGTTTAACAGCACTTAGGTGTAACAGGTATTTTCCTGATACACCTAATAGACTTCACACTGACCTACATAACACTGCTTCATGCCACATGTTGGCCTTTTTTTTAATGTAAATGACTGTGTCTGTAGTCAAGGAGATATGTCTTAATGATAAACTTAGAAGCAGAGGCAATCTGAGTTTTCATGAAGTTCCTAACACAGTTTGATCTTCCTTTTATTTCTTCATCCCATTGTCACCATTAGACATGTCTTGGGATTCTGGGAACTCTTCTGTGATGTTCCTATGCTAGAGAGAGTTGTAGGATAGCACAAATCAAGTCAGAAAGATTTTGGGTAATATAGGAACAGAATCTCTTTCAATAAATACGTAAAATAAAATGGTAGTCAAAATACTAAGACCGGTTATAAGCAGGATGCATTGTGTAAAAGGGGTCTTTGTTGAAGAGAGAAATTCAGTGTTTGACATGAAACCTGAACACTTCAATTTGAAATTACATGCCTGAAAAACTTTTGCAGGACTATTTTTACAGTCTCCATCTCAAAGTTCAACAGGCGTCAGTACATAGCATATAATTAACAGCCTTTTTACATTTGCAATGCTGATGTAAATGTAGGCTGTCTTTTAATGAAAAGTTTTCTTACTTAATTTCAAAAAGAAAGTGTTGGTGTGATAGTGGACTGTGGCATGAAAATTGAAAAATTCTCCCATAGCTATATCATGCAAGAACAGTAGTTAATTACTCATTTAGTACTTGATCTCAAAAGGTGTTATTTTTTAAATGGAGTGGTGGCACATAAACCTAATTCAGTTCATCCACAGCATAACACTCAGTAAATAGTCACCTGTTATTTAATGAAACTTAATCAAGAAAAAATTTGCTCTTTTTTCTCTTTCTTTTTCTTTCTCTTTATTTCTTTCTCTTTATTTCTTTCTCTTTCTTTTTTCTTTTCTTTTTTCTCTTTTCTTTTCTTTTCTTTTCTTTTCTTTTCTTTTCTTTTCTTTTCTTTTCTTTTCTTTTCTTTTCTTTGTGTGTGGTGTTCACGTTGCTGTTATTTTAATCATTATTATTAACAATTATAATTATTTTTATCTTTATTTTATTTTTATTATTCAGATTTTCATGAAGTTCATCCATTCACCATTCCAGTTAGTGAAACTGTTGAAATTATGTCAAAGAAGTTCCTTGATTTGTCTAAATTCACTTCACCATTACATTGCCTTCTAATATTAACATAAATATTATTTTTGTCAAAACATGCCATTCTACCTATGGGTCAGGCAACAGTACTGTATTTTTACATAATGTCCAAACACCAGTTAAGGGACACCTGCTATTAGAATTATGAAATTATTTCTACTGATATGGTTAGAAAGGCAGTTTTTCTAATATCTGATCTCTCTGTTTGGAATGGTATTGCTTATTAACAGTAATGATCAGCCTGGGATTGTTCCTCAATTGGTTTTTAAAATTATTTATCTAGAGTCTTGGGGGATTTTATACTTCAGCTGATGTTTGTGACAATGGATAAAGATAAACTGGAGTCATTATCAGTAGAACCAGGTCAAAGAGTTGCCTGCATTTGGTTACAGGTAAAAGCTCACTGACGGAATAGCTGGGATAGAGAGGAGAGATAAAAATCGAAATGCAGGGAAATAGTGGAAGTAAAGAGACAGGACTAGGCTAAAGAATGGTATTGTGAATGGAAAGAATGTAGCTGAGAAGATGTCATAAGCCTATCAGATATTTTCAGCACTGATGCCCTAAAATACTCTAGCATTTGCTGATGTATATAACAAAGTGATTTGTGTTTCTCCTCCTGCAAACATGCCGTTCTAGTGAGCAGTTTTGTGTCTTGATAGACTATGACTCAGTAACCAGTGAGAAGTGCAGTTTTCATTAAAACAAGAAGTTGAAACATTTCAAACTCATCTCATTGTACTGCTGACAAGTGTTTTTTTAACTCAGAGCAATTGTCTTGGGTATGGGAAGGGGAAACACCCTCATATATGTTTTCTGGTTTCTTCTAATCTATTTATGCTTTTGCTTTTTAATCATAGGTTTCTGTGCTCGAGAGGCAGATATTTGACTTCCTTGGTTATCAGTGGGCACCCATCCTCGCAAATTTTATACACATTATTATAGTCATACTTGGCTTATTTGGAACCATCCAGTATAGACCTCGTTACATAACAGGAGTGAGTATTTAATTTTTTGCTTATTTTGATGTGCATGTAAGAACCAAACAGAAAAGCGCTCCAAACTGCATTGCTCATAAAGCAAATAGAAATCTTATCTTGGTTTAATTTTCTTCTGTAACATTTTACATTTACTTACTGTGCTTTTGGGACACCTGCAATAATCAACTGTAACAGTCTACAAAAGTTAAAAGTGATTATGATCATTAACTGCATGACAATATGAACTTTCAAGTGGCGTCAGTTTAAGGAATTACAGCGTCCTCAGTATAAGGGGAATTTAGAGCTAGACTAAATGTTAGCCATAACTTTCCTCAATACATTGGACCTCTCCAACAGAGGCATGATTCATTACAGTTACTCATTATTGTTATTAACTACTGTTGCTAGAGTGCCCATCTGTTATGTATATGCCTCCTAGAAGTTATAGTCCAACCTGAAAGTGAGGTGTGATGATATGGTAAGAAATAATGGACTGAGGGCTCCAATATGAAAATAAGGATCTGGACAGCAATTAATATTTTTAATCCATTTCTTTCCTTATTCAGCTACCCCTCATACAGAGAATTAGTATGTCTGTACTCTCTGGCACAATGCAGTATTAATTAAATCCTCATTTTGTGCTCTGGGTTTGTGGGGTTTTTACCATTTCTACTTCTACAAAGAAACAATAATGGCAACTCTGAAAGCCATCATTCATAACACCTTTTGTTAGATTTTCAAAACAATATTACTGTCAAAATTGACTATTAATTCACTTAAAGCTTGTATACATTTCAGATACAGACAGGAGTTGAGAAATTTGCCCATACACAACCCTATTTTCATGTCAGATGAAAACAAGGGAATCTTAAAATGATAGGATGGTTTGCTTTGGAAGCAAGCTTAAAGATCACTTGATTCCAGCCTGGCAGGGGCACCTTCCAGTAGACCAGGTTGCTTTAAACTCCATCCCAACCTGCTCTTGAACCCTTCCAGGGATGGGGCATCCACAACTTCTCTGGACAACGTGTTCTAGTGTGTCACCAGACTCAGTGTAGAAGTTTTCCTAATATCTAAACTCAACCTACTCTCCGTTTACTCTTTCAGTTTAAAGCCACTACCCCTTGTCTCTGATAACTCCACTGAATCTGTACCCTCTTCTGCAAAGTCTCTCTCTTAACTGTTCCCTCATATACCATCAATCACTCAGAATATAGAAAGATTTTGCTTTTACCCCTGTGCTGCCATCCATACTGCATTACTGTGATGCTAGGAGAAATACATTAACATTTGTGTCTTTTTTTCTGTCTCTGTGATCTCCTATAGGCAGAAACTTGTATCCACATGTGCAATACCTTTATGCACACACACAATTTAATATATTCTAAAATATTTACTATCAACACTGAAAAATATGTTGCAAGCCTTAAATATTTAGTTTTCCTTCAAGTTACAACACTGGGAGTTGTGTGAATTTTTAATGGAGTTTCTGGTACTTTGACCAGTACAAAAGACTTGAAAATAAAAATGAAAAATTCAAGCATCAGTTAAAGAAAAAGGGTTAAATGTTCCATCCTAAGACTATTCTGTGGCATAAAACCAAGCATGAGCATAAAATGCATAGCTGAACTAAATGAAAAGTTAGATTTAAATGCCCTGCTACTATGATAAATGCAGTGTGAATGGGGAGGAACAGTAGCCTTATAAATTGAGACCATTCACGTGAGTTTCTGAATGATATGGTTTGTGCTGTTCTAACTAATTTTCACACACACTTTTCTTAGAGCTCACCCCAACTGTGTAGCCCACCTGGCTTTGTGAGTTTGCCTCTCTGCATCCTCTCATTGATTTGGACAGAGCCAGTCTAAGATCGAGCTGTCTTGCTCAGAGTCTATAAAAGACACCTAAATGTGCCAGTTATCGCAGACTGTTTGATTAAGAAAACAGTGATAAAAATTTCATCCTTTATTAAGTTGGATCAACAGAGGAGCTCTATGGCCTACAGTACAAGAAAGACACGGACCTGTTAGAGCAGGTCCAGAGGAGGGCCATGAAAACAGTCAGTGAGGTGGAACATCTCTCCTCTGGAGACAGGATGAGGAGAGTTGGAATTGCTCAGCCTGGAGAAGAGAAAGCTCTGGGCAAATCTTATTGTAGCCTTACAATAGATAAGAAAAATAGAGAAGGTCTTTTTACCAGGGCCTGTAGTGACAGAACATGGAACAATAGGTTTAAACTGAAAACAAGGTAGGGTTAGATTGAACATAAGGAAGAAAATATTTACAATGAGGATGGCAAGACACTGAAACAGATCAGACAGACAATGTGTGTATGCCCCATCCTTGGAAGTGTTCAAGGCCATGTTGGATAAGACTCGAGGAGCCTAATCTAGAGAAAAATATCCCTGTCTATGGCAGGGGACTAAAGGATGTTTAAAGGTCCCTTCCAAAGTTATAGCTGGTCACATTAAGCCTGGGAGAAAAGGATAGATTATTACTAGTACATTACTTAACATGTAATTGCTGATATGCATGTAAAAGAAAAAAAAGAGAAAGAGGCAATTACCTTATGTCTGAGCTTCTTGCAGCATCATCAGTCTGCCAAACCATTAGGCCCCAGAGAGTACAGCTGAGTTAATCTATGTCTTTTTAAAGGCTAGACATGGTCAATCACTCAACACACATAGTGGAATCTACTTAATGCCTTATATGACAAGTAGCCCTGACTCTACCAATTCGGGTTTGGAGTATTTCTGTTGTAAATTGAAAAGTATTATCTTCCTTTTTTTAAAAATATTTAAAGTAGTACATGAAAATGTGCCGCAGTTCATCTGTCATATGTACATACCAGGATACTATCAAAGAACTGGAATAATGTCATGGGAAATTTTAAAGCCTCTGAGCTACCTTTCTGAATTTTAGAGAGAGTAAAATGGTCTCCATACGGTGAATGATTTGGCCAGAATTTTTGGTGAGAAAACATTTCAGAAGACTGTTTGCTAAATCTTGTTAAGAGAACCAATTTTAAGATAAAACAGTTATTTGTAATACCGGGATTCTTATGCTTAATATTTTTTACTAAGTGAGTTCAGGAATTAATTCACCTTATTGACATAATCCAATTTATCTTCCAGATAATTGTTTTCTTTAAAATAGGAAAGTGTGTATACTCAAGCTTAGTACAGAAGTTGTTAAAAAATATATTTTCACAGAATCACAGAGTGGGTAAGGTTAGAAGGGACCACAGTGGATCATCTGGTCCAACTTCCTTGCTCAAGCTGGGTCATCCTAGAGCACATGGCACAGGATTGCATCCAGATGGTTCTTGAATATCTACAGTGAGGGAGACATTGCAATCACTCTGGGCAGCTTGTTCTAGTGGTCGTTCGCCTGCACAGTAAACAAGTTTTTCCCTCGTAGTAAACAAGTTTTTCCCTCGTATTTTACTTCTGCTTTCTTTATAGCTGTTAGGGGAAAAAAATTAAATGTAAACCAATTTAATAAAAAGAATGATGAAATTACATAGAATGGTCGTTGTGCATTCTTGTCAGCCTGCAAGACACAAATTTTTGAAGTCTATGAAGTCAGACTCCTACCTGAATCTGCTCTCTATAAGAGGTTTTCTTAGGAAGTACTTTTCCATTCTGAGACAAATCATTCAGTGCTTCAGCTTAATTGTACTTATGTTATGATTTACTGTGTTGCAACTGAAATGTAGACATTTATTTATAGAATGAGTCACACAAATTACTTCTCTGCTCTACACAACTTTCCAGAGCAAATGATAATTTGGGAACATAAGCAATAATTTTCTGCATAATCATTTTGAGCTAATGCCCAATAATATTATAAGTACAATTAAGTAAATGACCTTGAATATTTTAGTAGTAGCTCTGTCTGGTGGCTGTCACAGGAGGCTGTGAATCAAGATAGTGATTCTGTTTCAAACTGTGCCATTGGAAATATGTTTTGTTTGCTCAATTTTGTTCAAGCACACATAATATTCTTCAGTTTCTTACTTGATTCAGTAGTTTGTCGCAGATAATAATGAATGGGAATTTTTTTCTGTAGTTCATAGAATCATAGAATGTGCTGAGTTGGAAGACACTCATCAAGATCATTGAGTTGAACTCCTGGCCCTGCACAAGACACCCCAAGAGTCACACTGTGTGCCTGAGAGCATTGTCCAAATGCTTCCTGAATTCTTGTCAGGCTTGGTGCTGTGACCGCTTCCCTGGGGAGCCTGTTCCAGTGCACAACCACCCTCTGGGTGAAAAACCTTTTCCTGATATCCAGCCTAAACTTTCCCTGTCTCAGCTTCATGCCATTTCCTCAAGTCCTGTCACTGGTCACCAGAGTAAAGAGATCGGTACCCATCCCTCCACTTCCCCTTGTGATGATGTTGAAGACCAAAAGGAGGTCTCTCCTCAGTTTCCTCTTTTCTAGGCTGAACAAACCAAGCAACCTCAGCCCCTCTTCATAAGGGGCTCCAGACCCTTCCCCACCCTGGTGGCACTCCTTTAGATGTTCTTTAATAGCTCAATGTCTCTTTTTTTTGTGGTGCCCAAAACTGCACACAATATTCAAGGTGAGGCTGCCCCAGTGCAGAGCAGAGTGGGACAATCCCCTCCCTTGCCCGGCTGGCGATGCTGTGCCTGGTGCCCCCCAGGACACAGCTGGCCCTCCTGGCTGCCAGGGCACTGCTGACTCATTGCCATCCACCAGGACCTCCAGGTCCCTTTCCCAGTCCTGGTCTCCAGCATCTCATTCCTCTACACATATCCAGGGTTGCCCCATCCCAGGTGCAGAATATGGCACTTGCCCTTGTTAAACTTCATTTGGCTGGTGATTTCCCATCTCTCTAATTTGTCAAGGTGTTTCTGCAGGGCCTCTCTGCCCTTGAGGGAGTCAACAGCTCCTCCCAATTTGGTGCCCTTGGCAAACTTGCTTAGTATTCCTTTGAGTCCTGCATGCAAGTCATCCATGAAGATGTTGAAGAGCACAGGGCTGAGGTTGGTGCCCCGCAGAACCCCACTAGTGACAGAACACCAGCCTGATGTCACCCCATTCACTATAACCCCTTGTGCCAACTCATGAAGGTGTTGCTCACCCATTGCATAACACGGTTATCCAGCTGTGAGCTGGACATTTTTTCAGAAGGATACTGTGGGAGACAGTATCAAAAGCTTTGCTGAAGTCCAGAAAGATTACATTTCCTTGCTTTTCTAGATCAACTGGGTGGGTTACCCTGTTGTAGAAGGAAATCAGGTTTGACAAGCAGGATTTTCCCCTCATGAAGACCTGCTGGCTGTGACTGATGACTGCTTTGTCCTCCAGGCATTTTTCAATACCTCCCAGAATAATATTTTCCATGATTTTACCAGACACTGAAGTGACAGACGTGTAGTTTCCAGGGTCCTCCTTCTTGCCCTTTTGAAAACTGGGACAAAGTTAGCCAGCCTCTAGTCAACTGGAAGTCAACCTCTCCAGATTCCCAAGACCACTCAAAAATCATCCAGAGAGGCTTTGCAGTGTCATCAGCTAGCTCTTTGAGGATTCTGGATGAATTCCATCAGGCCCCATAGATTTGCAGGGATCCAGCTGCAGCAGTAGATCCCACACAAGTTCAGGATCCACTGTGAGTTGATCATTCTCACAGTAATGGTCCTCCAGCTCAGGGCACTGAGACCCTCTTGGTCCATCCTCCATGTTGAAGACAGATGCAATGAATGCATTAAATACCCCTGCCTTGTCTCTGTCCCTTGTTTATGGGTTCGTATCTATATATTCATTTCTATATTTCAATGTATTTAGCTAATGAATGGATTATTTCTAATACATAGATTTCTAGTAAGTTTCTTTGTAATTTGACCAACAAAACAATTAGCTATATAAAAATATAGCTGTTATATCTACTGTCTTTCAGACAAAATCAGACCCTTAGACTTGTATTTCTGGCACAAATGGGCTTGAAAAGACAAAATTTACTTTCTGCAAATATCACTAATACCAGCAAGAGAATGATTTAGTTTTAGGATATTCTGTCACCCTATTTACTAAAACATACTCCATAACATGAATTAAGACTCTTACAGTGCTGGAGAATCCACCTCAGCCCTGAATTAACTTCAAGTTTCATACATGGTTTGATTTTTTCATGCCAGATAAACTGATGCTAATGAAGCACTGGTATTTTATGGTGTATTAGTTACTGCAAGGGGGCATTTTCTTGAAATGCTTTCCATGCCATGAATAGCAACATGAGTTCTCCTTAGCATTTTCCATGATAAGTATTCAATATTGTTAACATTCTTTTCATTACAGAATCTATATTTAATATTTTGGTTGAGGAATGCTTGCTGTTTGTCAAAGCTCATCTTCTTAAAAAATATTCTTTGTTCTGGTCACCTTTTCGTAGTCCTTTCTCAGATCTTGTCAGTGTTTACTGAAATATTGCCTGTTCAGAAATACCTGGAACAAGAGCATGTTATTGCAACTTTTTTTCTTAAAAATTCTCGTAAAAGATTACTAACGCAATTTGGATGCCAAGGAAGAGTAGAGTTTGGGATTCTTTTTATAGTCTGCCCTTTTGCTACTGATGCTACCTCCATACGAACGACCTTTGTAAACTTGGCTAACTGCTATTTTATTGGAGGGTTTTGCTCACTTCTGGGAGATGCTGTGAAAAATCAGTAGGGATGTAAGTAGAAGACTGCCCTTTGGACTTTGAACAACATATGCTGAAAGGGATTTTGATTCACAGGGAGGTATGCTGTTTGTTAGAGTGCTTTTGCTGCTGTTGTGTTAAAAGATTAGATTTTACTATGTT
Organism: Edolisoma coerulescens; assembly: GCA_013397115.1. Classification (NCBI taxonomy): domain Eukaryota; kingdom Metazoa; phylum Chordata; class Aves; order Passeriformes; family Campephagidae; genus Edolisoma; species Edolisoma coerulescens. The sequence goes on from VWZW01006375.1 coordinate 1,021,503, forward strand.
GTGGATTCAAATGTACTTTAATTTATATTTAAAAGGAGAGGCTCAGCAGTTTCCTTTTGTAAGTGAATCTAGCCTGCTTTAGGGTAGAGATGGGAAAGTTTGTGAATAGCTGGCTGGTCAGTGTCATAGTACTAATCCAAATTTTGAGTCTGATGCCTAACACACATCCAGAACTTGATCAAACAAAAGCTTAAGTATTAAAGTGCTCAAAAAGTAATTCTTTCTTTATGCTTATCAGTTAGTTCATTGGTGGAGTATTAAATACAAGATCAAAACAAATGGTCTTGTTTTTTACCTGATAATCAGTCCAGAAAGTGAGTCTAGGATTTGATGACCCTGGGCTTTTGACCTCTCCTTTTAGATATATTTTGATAACTTGCAAGAGATCTCAATGGATTTCAAATTCTTAAGCCCTGGATATTCAGCTAAGCCTTGGGTAAATATGTTCAAGAATCACTTCCAGTATAATATTATACAGAGCATATCTGTCTTCACTGTATGGAAGTAGATGAAAGACAGTCTGCAGTAAATTTCTCTGCATTTTCTGCCCTTTTTTGGAGCTTGATTTTAAACTTTTCATATTATTTAGGATAGAGTATTTTTTTTCTTATAAATTGTCTGATTGAAGTTTGACTACTTTCATCTGCTCTCTTCACTGGGACTTATTTAGGTGTGAGGCATTGAGGTACAAATAATTAATCTAAAGGAAATTATGAAAACGATGGTTCTTTAAAAAGCGTCAAATATTCTTTCAAGATTAAAGAGTACCCAGACAGGTAATCTGCCAGCCCTAGGAATGAACAATGGAAAAAACCCACAAAACCCCTGCTGATCAGAGAACTAGCTGAGACATAAAAAGGAAGTGATCCCAGATAAGAGATCCTCGGTCTCTGACTCCTCTAAGTTTTGTGTAGGACATTACTTTCTCAGAAGTTCACTGTTGTCAGTTCTAAAGAGCAAAAGAGAAACTGCCAGACTCCAAGAGGTTTTTTAAAAAGCAAATTTTAAAAATGCAATAGACTCTTCTCACTTATTTGAGCATGAAATCTATTAGGTTCTTAGAGCCACTAATTTCTGAAAATTAATTTGATATATTTTCAGAAAATATGGTGAAAGACACTCTGGACAAGACTGCAGGACAGAATTTGCTTCAACAGTTCTGCAGGGAGTTTTGTTTTCTTTCAGACTGAGATGGATTTTTATTAATTTTCAGGGTGTTTTTAAGTTTTCCTTTATAAAAAAAAGTCCTTTTAAAGACCCTTAGCTAATACTGTTTTTTAAAGTGATTAAAATGTTGATTATTAGAAGATGAAAGATTATAATTTGCATCATATAATTAAGTGCAGCTTTAGTTCCCAGGAAATTTTATGCAGAGCCTGTTCAGTGCAGGAAAATGACTGATACTTTTAATTTAAATCTACACTTATTAGTCTCATGACAGGTTTGACTGGTGTAGAATTCAGCTACATTCATCCTTTCCTAGTGCTTTTACCCCCTTTCAGTGAATTGAATTCACAATTAAAAAGTAGCCATTCAAAATGGCTCTCCCTCTCCGATTCCACAGAAAAGGCAGATGGTCTTTCAGGGAGCTGCCACCGAGGATTACAGTTTCAGGTAGAACTGAAAATAACATATAATGAATATTGTATTTTATTTGCATTCAANATACGAACGACCTTTGTAAACTTGGCTAACTGCTATTTTATTGGAGGGTTTTGCTCACTTCTGGGAGATGCTGTGAAAAATCAGTAGGGATGTAAGTAGAAGACTGCCCTTTGGACTTTGAACAACATATGCTGAAAGGGATTTTGATTCACAGGGAGGTATGCTGTTTGTTAGAGTGCTTTTGCTGCTGTTGTGTTAAAAGATTAGATTTTACTATGTTGTGGATTCAAATGTACTTTAATTTATATTTAAAAGGAGAGGCTCAGCAGTTTCCTTTTGTAAGTGAATCTAGCCTGCTTTAGGGTAGAGATGGGAAAGTTTGTGAATAGCTGGCTGGTCAGTGTCATAGTACTAATCCAAATTTTGAGTCTGATGCCTAGCACACATCCAGAACTTGATCAAACAAAAGCTTAAGTATTAAAGTGCTCAAAAAGTAATTCTTTCTTTATGCTTATCAGTTAGTTCATTGGTGGAGTATTAAATACAAGATCAAAACAAATGGTCTTGTTTTTTACCTGATAATCAGTCCAGAAAGTGAGTCTAGGATTTGATGACCCTGGGCTTTTGACCTCTCCTTTTAGATATATTTTGATAACTTGCAAGAGATCTCAATGGATTTCAAATTCTTAAGCCCTGGATATTCAGCTAAGCCTTGGGTAAATATGTTCAAGAATCACTTCCAGTATAATATTATACAGAGCACATCTGTCTTCACTGTATGGAAGTAGATGAAAGACAGTCTGCAGTAAATTTCTCTGCATTTTCTGCCCTTTTTTGGAGCTTGATTTTAAACTTTTCATATTATTTAGGATAGAGTATTTTTTTTCTTATAAATTGTCTGATTGAAGTTTGACTACTTTCATCTGCTCTCTTCACTGGGACTTATTTAGGTGTGAGGCATTGAGGTACAAATAATTAATCTAAAGGAAATTATGAAAACGATGGTTCTTTAAAAAGCGTCAAATATTCTTTCAAGATTAAAGAGTACCCAGACAGGTAATCTGCCAGCCCTAGGAATGAACAATGGAAAAAACCCACAAAACCCCTGCTGATCAGAGAACTAGCTGAGACATAAAAAGGAAGTGATCCCAGATAAGAGATCCTCAGTCTCTGACTCCTCTAAGTTTTGTGTAGGACATTACTTTCTCAGAAGTTCACTGTTGTCAGTTCTAAAGAGCAAAAGAGAAACTGCCAGACTCCAAGAGGTTTTTTAAAAAGCAAATTTTAAAAATACAATAGACTCTTCTCACTTATTTGAGCATGAAATCTATTAGGTTCTTAGAGCCACTAATTTCTGAAAATTAATTTGATATATTTTCAGAAAATATGGTGAAAGACACTCTGGACAAGACTGCAGGACAGAATTTGCTTCAACAGTTCTGCAGGGAGTTTTGTTTTCTTTCAGACTGAGATGGATTTTTATTAATTTTCAGGGTGTTTTTAAGTTTTCCTTTATAAAAAAAAGTCCTTTTAAAGACCCTTAGCTAATACTGTTTTTTAAAGTGATTAAAATGTTGATTATTAGAAGATGAAAGATTATAATTTGCATCATATAATTAAGTGCAGCTTTGGTTCCCAGGAAATTTTATGCAGAGCCTGTTCAGTGCAGGAAAATGACTGATACTTTTAATTTAAATCTACACTTATTAGTCTCATGACAGGTTTGACTGGTGTAGAATTCAGCTACATTCATCCTTTCCTAGTGCTTTTACCCCCTTTCAGTGAATTGAATTCACAATTAAAAAGTAGCCATTCAAAATGGCTCTCCCTCTCCGATTCCACAGAAAAGGCAGATGGTCTTTCAGGGAGCTGCCACCGAGGATTACAGTTTCAGGTAGAACTGAAAATAACATATAATGAATATTGTATTTTATTTGCATTCAAACCGGAGACCTCACCCTGGACAGATGAAAACATGAAGTTCCTCTACATTTCATTTGTTTATTTAGAATAGATCCTCTGTTTTGTCACCATAATAATGAGTGGGTTTTATTCTACAGTGGGGTTTGTGCTTTGGTTTTTTGTTTGGTATTTTTCGTCTTCATAAGATCTAGGAACCTTTCTGTTAAAATAATGTCTAATTGGCACTTTGTAGTTGAAATACTATAAAGAGTGTGGAAAATGAATGACTTACCTCTGATGAAGTCTTTAAACAGATATGCAGAGGAAGAGATTAGAGATAAAATCCATGGGGTTTGCTACCACTACCTAAACTGCAGTGGAAAGCATTAAAATTCTCTTAAGCACCCAGTAGCCCTGGCCAGCTAGAGATAATTAAAAATCAAGCAAGGATAAGATAATGTTTCCACTACTCTGGGATGACCTCTGTAGTTCAGTGCTAAATATTTCTCTTTATCTAGCATAATCAGGTTTCCTTGTATTTCCCAGAATTACTCCTATACTTGTTACTGTGGATTTTCACATTGTTTATTATTTTTTTCTAGGTGGTGTATGTCAGTTATGCTGACATTTGCTTGTCTAAGAGACTATAGCTCTATCTTTTTATCTGGTATGTGTTTATAGCATGCATTCATGGAGTCATCTGTCCACCTCAGAGCTTTTAATGTCTCTGTCCTTGTGCCATGCTACTGTAGTAGGGAAGTATTCCCCCACACTGCTTTAAAATGTGGGAACTGAAACACTGAAAGTCTGAGACGTTTTCTCATTATCAGAGGAAAGGCTGTGACAGATCATCGCGTGAATCCATTTTTCTCAAGTTACAAGGCATTGTTTTTATCCAATGCATCCAGCAAACGTAGGGATGATGCAAACCGTCTGTAAAGCCTAGGAACAAAGACGGGAATCACAGCTACCTAGCAGTGTGGAATACTTCAGTAAGAAAAGAAAATAATAAAACAGTCTTTGGACAGTACCTCTCTGTCTCGGCTGTCAGCTATGCCCCATACAGCCACTCACTCCCTCCCTTCTGCTGGGATGGGGGAGAGAATTGAAGGGGTAAAAGTGAGAAAACTCACGGGTTGAGATAAAGAAAGTTTAATAGATAAAACAAAATCTGAACATGCAAGCAAAGGAAATCAATGAATTCATTTGCTGCTTCCCATGGATGGGCAGGAGCTCAGCCATTCCCGGGAAAGCAAGGCTCCATCATGCCTAACAATTCTTTGGGAAGACAAATGCCATCACTCCAAACATCCCCCCCTTCCTCTCTCTTCCCCCCACTTTATATACTGAGCATGATGTCAGGTGGTATGGAATATTCCCCGGGTCAGTTGGGGTCGGCTGTCCTGGCTGTGTCCCCTCCCAACTTTTTGTGCACCCCCAGACTTCCTGCTGGTGAGATGGGGTCAGAGGCAGAAAAGGCCTTGACGGGCTGCAAGCACTGCTCAGCAACAGCAAAAACATCTTTATATTATGAACACTGTTTTCAGCACCACCCCAAAACATAGCTCCATACCAGCTGCTCTGAAGAAAACTCTATCCCGGACAAAGCTGGAACATTCTTTCAGCAAGGGAAAAATTTGCTGATGCCTGAACGTGGCTTTGTGATAACTCTTTTATCAGACTCGGTGGCTGTTGCAATGGCTACTGGCATCCATTGTTGCGCTCCTTCCAAGAAGAGATTAGTGTGTTTTAATTAACAGCTTATAGCAGAATGAAATCTACATTAGAAAAGAATAGGAAACATTGACTTTAGTCCAAATTACCTGTTCAAATCTCACACTCCTCTGCTGTGCTGCCTCTCCTTTGCAACTGTCTACTGGCTCAGGGCTTGTTGTGGAGTACCATCACAGAACAAGAGCTCTGCTGCTGCTCCTCTTTCTATTCCAGTTCCTTCTGTACTTCTGTCTATGTCTCCGCCTAATCTCTTCGCCTTGATTCAGTTGCTAATCTCTGCATATATATTTGAAATGGCATTTGTCTTGGTTTGAGACAAATTCGAAGGAACATCTGAAAATGAACGCCCTCTGGTAGAAGGCAGGTTACAGCCACCCCTCCCCCACCAGCATTGTACTGCATGTAACTAAAATGAAATTTTAGCTTTAAATTAGATAAAGCTTGAGCAGCACTACTTACCAGTACTGTACTGAAACCAAGTTCTTCTTCTGGCCAACTGATTAAGATTTATGCAATATTAATAATTTGAGCAAAGCTGACTTTAGTCATAGTTGTCTTATATCTCTGCACAGGATGACCTGACAGTACCTGCAGTCCACCCTCATATTTTTTTCAAGAGGTTTTTTTCTAGGAAATGTGGCTGATTCTTTTTTGTGAGCTTCATTGTCACCCTGAGGTTATGCTACAAGAAGGATGCATTGAGAATCACACAAAGCTATACTACCCTATTCATTTACAAATCCCCATTTCCAGTTCTGAGAGAAGATGGAGATGCTTTTCTTCAGTTATATTCCAAATGTGGCCTTCTTTTTTTTTTCCAGTCTGAAAAAGAACCTACATAAAAATACTTTGTAAATCTTCTCACAAATCTCCATTTCAGAGCTTCAGAGATGTTTTTCTCTTCCCACATGTACTTACCTTTTAAAATTTTTAATGTTTTCATAATGGTTTTCAACTCCCGAAGCTCCACAAGAAAAGGGGCATGGTACTTCTTTCAAGCTTTGCCTGTTGCTGTGAGAACATTAACAATAGAGTTACATTTTCTGAATGACACTGAAAGGCAAGATGAACAATGAGTAGAGTTGTAAAATGCACTATTAAACATGTTCCAAAATTTCCAATGCTCCCTACTTCTATGATTTGGCTGTCAAGGGCACTATTTATTTGCAGTTTGTTTTATGGGTTATTATGCATATTAGGCATAGATGTTAATGCTACAAACATTCACGTTGGTTAGATCATAGTGAAGCAGCATTTTACGTGCTATGAACTCAGCAGGTAAGATTTGGATTATAAATGCCTCTAAGGACAGAATTTTGCATTTCAATATAAATTTTACTTCTGAACAAGTGTAGTAAAGTAACATTTTCGTTCTACAGTTAAATGGTATGATTCCCCCTATACCAGTTTGAGCCACCAATAGTGATGCTGCTCAGTTTGGTTCCTAGCTGTAATTTCTTAAGTATTTCAAATCATCCTGTTTTTTAGACTTCTATTTATTTATTTATTATATTAAGCTCTGCAGCTGTTTTCATTGATTTCAGTATCAATTTTGGGTGAATGAGACGTAAATAATTTTGGGTTTCATGCTGTTTTTATCAGCTAGTAGGCCACTTAAAGATTCTCTGCTGATTGTTCTCTAAAACCAATGAGTGTTTTTGCTTTCATTTATGGCTCACAAAAAAAATTAACATTTAGCTGGTGAGTTTACTGTCCAACTGGAGAAATGTAGAACTCATGAGAAATATCTACAGAAGTTTTCAAGTTTATTAAATCATCACCTTTTGGAAGAGCATATGTGTTGTTCCTTGGATAAAAATTTTGTTAAAGGATAGCATTATGTAAGTAATGCATAAACAAGCAAAATCATTGCAGCCATATGTCCTTTGTTAAATAGCTCGAATATGTGATAAATTTGAAAATAAAATAATGAATTTTAAATTGGCATCATTTATTTTATCAGCTCACTGTTAATCACTTTGGCTTTTCTAGTCTAGATCTAAAGTAATCTTCAAAAAATTTCTGTTGTGAGTAAAAACCAAAAAGTTATTCATAGCCTATGGCACTGAGCACTCTACATATTTAATTTTGCATCTGCCTGAACAACAAATTCCTGTTTGAAATTCAATGTTGAAACAAGTCTGTCACTGATTTTATTTATGAGTTTTGTTTTACCTACTTACTACTTCTACTTTCTGTGAAAGAAGCAGCACTATCCTGTCTTTAGCCTTGTTAAAATACCTATTCATAGATTTGAAATGTTTTTAGTGACATGAATGGTACAAAGGTTTTGGGTGCTACACCTCTTAGTTGGCTAGTTAAGCAATTTTTTTATTTCATATTGATGCTCTGAATTCTGTAGCAAAATTAGATCCTATTTCTGTCTTGAGAGACTTACCCTTGTAATAAATTTAATTACTACCAATATTAATGGGTTTGTCGGCATGTCTTAGGGTGATTGACAGCTCTTTTTCCCTCATAAAGATGTCATTGTTGAATTCACATAGGTATAGACACGGTGTGAATAAGCAGCCTTTTGTGATATGTGTCTGTTTCTAAAATACGTTGCTGTTTCTATGTGAGAAGTCTCTTTGACTACTTTATTGACACTGACGTTTTACCATTTGATATTTGAATTCTAGGATAACAGATTCTAAAAATGGCCAGTTTTATGGTCACAAAAGGTCTGAAAACGGTCACTGACCATGAAATGAGGTAAAAAAGTCTTGATCCTTATGTGCTGTGATTTGCAGTCAATTGCACTTTAAAAGATGCGCATAGTAGGAGGATTTCTGCACAAACCACATCACCAAGAGTCTGTAGAAACTAAAAAGGTCTGGTTAAGTCAGGGAAGTGTTGTGTACGTTCATGCATGACAATGACTGGAAATTTTAAATACAATGTTGCCTTTCCCATAAGACTAGTCTTCATTCCACTGGTAGGAGACGTGATGAGACTCTCAGATTTATCCCTTTCTGTCATCTGGGAAACAGAACTTCCAAGTAGGTGCTGGCATTGAAAATCATGAGGACTGAAACACATTGAAATATGTGAGGGTTTTTTTGGTTTTTATTGCCTTAAAGGAGTATGTCTCACCAGAGCGATCCTGAGAGTAAAATTTTCTTGTCTTGAAATCAAACAAATAGAATATAGACTTAATCACACTGTATTACTCTTGGCCTTGTTTCTCTATAGAAAACCTTCGTTTAACAGTCACGAAACTTAATGAATGTTCTCTCCTCACCTTTCAATAACTTAGGTCCCTGTATTTGATCTTGTGCTCCTTAATGTAGGCAATAATGAGATACTCTGCCATCTCTGGTCGGCTGGACTTTGCTGTGGTGCAAATTCTCCGCTAAGTTCCCATTCTCAAAATGGAGTCTACACAGTTCTGCTACCTATGGACCCATGCTGTAGTTAACCTATCCATAAAAATTATCCCTTCAAGGTTCAATTCTGTGAACTATTTGTGTCTTCAATTTTTCTGTTTCTTTTAATCCTCTTATCAGTCTTCATGCCTCTGTTGGACTTTCTTACTGGATATACCAAGCAAAACAAGTCCCTGTGATAAAGTACAGTAGTTTTTCATCATCTTTCAGCATCTGTTGTATTTTGGAAATTGAGATTTTCATTCCTATCTCTAAAAACAAAATGGGATAGCAAATTTGTTTGTTTGTTTGTTTGTTTGTTTGACTGCCTCCTTGGAATAATTACTACTTTCTAAGGCTGGGTTATTCCCTGCTGATTTCCTCTGAGTCCTGTTAAAATAGGGTGGTGTGCATGTTGAACTTAACTGACTTCAGTTCCACAAATTCAGTTCTGAACTTTGACTTATACATATATATTCTAGACAAACTGTTAGACTCCTTAAGTTTTACATTTCTTTATTCCTTAGGTCATTAAAACTATGCTGATGAGATGAGCTGCAAAATATTGTGATATGATCAGAAATCTGAAGTTCTCCAGTCACATACTCCCAGGGAGTTTGGGTTACAGTAGAGAACAGTATGTTGGACAGACAGTATTTTTTAATTAACTGCCTAATAGTATGTAAGTATTTTGCCATTATTTGAATGGTGAAATATTTCAGTATGTTTCTGTGCTTTCGAAACACTAAGTCAGATGTCCCATATCAGCTTTGACATCTAGCAACTATACAGGTTTAGCCCGACAAATTTTGCAATTTGCTTTTACTACCAGTAGTGTACATTTTTCACAGAAACTGGCATATATTGATGTTAATGATTGGGATTTGCTTTCATCAGTCTCTCTATGAAATCTGAGTGGAGATAGGAATGCTTCAAGCTGCATTTGTTTTCTAATTAAACCATGAGTTTACCTCATGACAGAAGCAAGGTAGCTCACATTCACTAGCATTTTTCATTTGGTTTTGTTTTTACTAGAAGCCTAATTTTATTACAATTTAAATTTGACATGGTAACATATTTGTTTTGACAATGAATTACTTTCTACCAAGACATTTCAAATCTAGCTATGTGGGGAGGCTAGTAGGTGAAAGTAGAGTTACTCAATGTAATAATAACTCTTCAGCTGAGATATGAAGGAAAAAGATCTAAGGCTCCATAGGCTCGGAATTGTTCCTACGTGTCCTGGGCTGGTGCTGTATTATAAGGCCAGTTTCTTGAGGACTTCTGTTTAGTTATCTTTTTACATGTTTTGGGTTTAGTTTCTTGGGTTGTTTTTTTCTTCAATACCCCTTGAAAACAAACCTCAAATGTGAAATCTCATTTTGCCTAGTAGGAAGGGGGTTTTTTGGGGTCAGCTTTGGTGTTAAGTATCCTGTGGGGGGTTGTTTGCTAGTTTGAGTTTGGATTTTTGAGTGAGGTTTTAGACTAGGTAACTGTAACACGTGTTGCTTCCCATTTCATTTAAATCTATCAAAGTGGTCACAGTCAGATCCTGCCGTTAGTTGAATGGGAGGACAGTTTCCATTTCTTTACAGTGTAACCTTTATCCTGAGGGAGTACAAAAATCAGAGAAATGTTAGCCCTCTCCCTGCAGGGCTTGACTCTCAATGAATAATCTATCATCCGTCTCTCCATCGTTTTTATGTAATCTATTTGAAGCTCCATGGTGAGTGCTGAGTGCTGAATGTCAATGACAACTGTGTTAAGACAGACAGGAGTATTCATTGATATGCTTATGCATAGTTTGCTATTTCATTTCACTGATACTTGGAACTATTAGGAAACATTTACACTTACCAATGTTTTTTGAGAACTTACATATGGAAATTACCCACTTAGTAGAATATATTTATTTATATTCTTCAAAGATCTGCTGCCCATTAGGACTAGTTAGCTGATCAGTGTAGCATAGACAGGGAATCATATTACTTGTTTTTCATCTTTTATACCAAAAGTAAAAACCCTTTTCAAATTATTCAAAGTATTTGAGGTTTGCACCAACTCTTGTGAAAAGAAGGTTACTCCCATAGCTTTAAGGACAGGATTATGGCAGGATGGGTAAAGATCTTGTTAAGATCTGGATAAGAGATTTGCCAAGAAAGCCAGTGACATCCTGGCTTGTATCAAGAACAGTGTGGCCAGTAGGACCAGGGAGGTGATTGATTCTCTGTACTCAGTATTGGTGAGGCCACACCTCAGGTTCTGTCTCCAGTTCTGGGCCACTCACTTCAAGAAAGGTGTTGAGGTACTGAAGTGTGCCCAGAGAAGGGCAATGAAGCTGGTGAAGGGTCGAGAGCACAAATCTTATGAGGAGTAGCTGGGGGAACTGGGGTTGTTCGGCCTGGAGAAAGGGAAGCTCAGAGGTGACCTTATTGCTCTCTACAACTCATTGAAAGGAGGTTGTAGCAAGGTGGGGGTTGATCTTTTCTTCCAGGCCCATAGTGACAAGACGACATGGCCTCAAGCTGCACCAGAGGAGGTTCAGGTCAGATGTCAGGAGAAATTTCTTCTCTGAAAGGGTTGTTAAACATTGGAATAGACTGCCCAGGGAGATCGTGGAGTCACTATCCCTGGAGGCATTCAAGAAACAACTGGAAGTGGTACTTAGTACCATGGTCTAGTTGACAAGATGGTGATCAGTAAGAGATTGTACTCAATGATCTTGGAGGCTTTTCCAACCTAAATGATTCTGTGCATCGGTGATAAGAGAGCCATGCTGAGTTCTGTCTTAAGATGTCTCTCTTTGAAGCTAGACTGCCCTGCTTTTGCTTAGACTTCTAATTACCGAAACTGAGAAAACCACATGACCAGGGGACATTTAGAAAACCAAGGCATATAATGAGTGAAAACTGATTCTCACCTGTCTGTGGCTTCCCTGCTGTAAAGCTTCTGTGAGAAGTAGCATGGTAAGAGAATGGAGAATGACATCATTACAGTTTAACTATTTGAAATCTTCCTGAGCTATGGATGAAATATTTATATCTACCAGAAGGAGAAATGCTATTAATCCATTCCTCATGAAAGGCTTTTAGTCAATAGTTCTGTGAATGCTGTGGTTGTCACCAGTGAAAATGGAAAGCTTTTAATATACATAACAGATAACAGTTGTAATTGAAATTCTATTTCTTTCCTTTCACTAATCCAGGGAATAAACAACAACTCAAACAATAAGTAGCTGCAGTTTGGCTAGCTACTTATTTTAAAATGCTTCTTCCAATTGTAAGTTTTCTCTCTATTTATATAATTCTATATGTCCTTCCAGAAAAAACACCCAAAAATTTGCCTCTGCTTTTACCAAAGGAGGAGAGTTTTGCTGTAACTAAATAATATGTGACTTCAATTTGATTCTAGTAAACATTGCAGCCCACAAAATGCCAGGCATAAATTGAATATTAGTTTCTACCTTTTTCTTTAGAAGTTTAAGGGCCCTTTTGGAAGAATAAAATGGGTACAGCATATCACTATTTTACTAGTTTCCACAGTCTTTAGCAATTATCACAAGTATTGTGACAAGATACTAAGAATGTTAAAGGTAAAAAAAGGTTAATGTTGATCTAATTAGAAGGTTTTAATTTCACTTATTTATTAGGGTAGTTGAACTACCTGTTCTTTGATTTTCTGTGAATAGACAGCTCTGTGGAGTCATGAGATGCTTGCTGAAGAGAACAAAGATATTCAGACAATAAAGTAATCAATCCTACATACTCCTGCATGCATGTTTCAACTTTTTATTTATCAGCAAAACACTGAACTTAGCAGGACTACTTAGGAATAAAGATAAGCATGACCACGTTTGGGGAATTGTGGTTATAAATTCTGATCCACAACATGATTGACTGAATAGAGAATTTCTCCTGGAATTTAATATAGAACTAACACAGAACAGAAAAAACAACTCATCTTTTTAAATTAAATCAAATTTAAATGCAAATCGACAATGTGAGAGGATTTTTTGCCTGCTGAGCTTTCTAACCCTCATAAACAGAATGATGACTTTGCATTTCAGATCTATGGAGGATGTGCACTCGCAAAAGGAATTTTGAAGATATCTTACCAAAACAATATGTCTGGTCAACCTTGCAAAAACACTTTTGATAGTATTTATGCAACATATCAAAGAATTTGCATTGCTTTGTATGTCTTCCCTTCGTGGGGCTATTCTCATAAATGACCTTAAGAAGCATGAAACTTCAAGGCTGAGAGACAAAACAATCCCGTGGTTATAATCCTGTACATTTGAATATTAGCTGAAGTTGAAAGCAAATCCTGCATTCATGTGGAATATTCTTACTTTGCTGTATTGATTGTTCACATAAGTAAAGTAGCTGTGCTTTCATGTGAGTTCTGAAACAGCCTGAACAACAGAAATAGGTACTATCTTCACCAAAACTAAACAGAGGATCAAAGTATTACTGTTAAGTTTGTACCTAGTAGCGAACACATCAAGAAATTGTCTTGTATGATGTTGGACACAAACTTTGAGTATATACAATATATTTACAAAAATACTGTTTGGTTAATTGTGAAGTTAAAAGGTCCAGTTTACAAAATTTTGTTTCTATGCCTTTGCAGTTTTGAAAAGGCATTTCTGAGCATTATCACCTACTTATGCAAGTAATAAATTATACGTTCTGTGAAAAATTGCAGACTAATTTCACACCTTGTAATTTAACTAAGCTTTCTTGTCAGAATGCTGGGATTTGAATTATCACACAATAAAATGCATGGTCTGTAAAGTTGCTCTTGTTAAATATCATTATTAATCACTCTTGTTGCAGTAAATTCTAAGAGCTAACCAAGGTGCTCTGTTTTGCTAAACAGTGTACAAATACAGCAATGGTGGGATAAGATAGTAACTTGGAGAGAGAAGTTAAAAGTGAGAGAAAGTAGCAATCACAGAGAAAAAGGCAAGAGAAAACCCAAATGAGAAGACACTTGTGTTTTATGGCAGGCATATACCAGGCTGCCATTTCACAATTTAGATCCTAACACCTAATGACCATGCACTAGGACTGGATTTTTTTATGGTTTCCTGTGACTGTCAAACTCCCTGAAGACTCTGGAAGTGGGAGCATCACCCCATGCACACTCTCAGCATGCTGAAAGACACTGCTGGAACAGAAAAGCATTGACATGCAGAGGCTCAGCACAGGGGATTCTAGTCATAACTGCAGAAAGGTCTCAGAGTCTGATGTTCCCTGTCTGGCTTCCTTCTGTGATTGTAAAGGCAGGAGAGTCCCTCTGAAGTTTTACCTCATTTGCCTGGAGAACAGAGAGAGATCACTGTGACTCTGTCCAGTGTCTGCTGTTTGAAGCCTGCTGGGGTACAATTATTATGGAAGAGTTTATTGATTATCTTAAAAATAAGAGCTTGCAGATAAGCATCTTTACAGCTTTGTCTCCTTTTCTAACAAGATGACACATTAGATGCCATGCACGTTATTAAATGTCTAGCCTGTATCAGATACAGGATGTCACAAAGAGATGACACAGTTATCACAGGCCAGCAGACATGAGGATTTAAAATCCTCATCTGGGTTATAGCCCTGGTGTAAATAGATGGGAAGCTATTGCTTTCAGTGGAACTTAACTGTATGTAGTAGCTAAGAATTTGTTGTTAAGGGCTAAAAGTAGCACTGATAAGATGGGGGGTTTTTTTCCCCATGGTAAATGAAAAGAAGTAACAACACCACCACCAAATTAGCAGCATAACTGTGGGAGTACTTGTATTAGAGCTTGAAAATAACCAGTATCTATTTTGTCAACACCTTCCTGCCTTTCAAAAATCTCATGATATTGCAGGTGCAGAATTTAGTTCAGGACTTGCTTTTTATTTTTGTTCCATGAATTTAATTATCATGGAAAGAGGCAACTTGATAGCATAAAAAATTAAGTCATGTTTTTTTATTCTCTGAACAGCCACGAGCATACTGTAATTGACATCTGTGTTAGCATCTGCATTATAACCTGACAGGTAGCTCATCCTAGGCCAATAGGTGAAAGAGTGGATTAGTTCCAATAGTAATGTATGTAAATTTTCCATGACAGAATATTTCAAACTTTGGCCTGTCTGCCAGATATAATCTAATCAAAATATGTATTTTTACAGCACTTAGTACTGTAGTTTCTAAGTGCTTAACAAATATTTCACATTATCAGCATTTTAAAACTGAGAAAATTAGGTCGTATTTCTAAAAAAGAAATATATAGATATAAGCATAACATCTTTCTTCCAGCATAATCTGCTGATTTCTTTAATATATATTTTTTCTTTGGGTTTTTTGTTTGTTTGTTTGTGGGTTTTTTCTGGTTTTGGTGGGGTTTTTTTTCTGTTTGCTTCTTCTTACTCTGTTGTTTTTATAGAGGAGGTTTCACAACATCATTGCAAACACTGGAAAGGGAATTAAGTTTTGATATGTGCTGTCTGTTAGACAGCCACTGAATTTAATAAAACCAAAACCCAAAGTTCATTCTTCAATAGTATAACATTTAACATTGCATTTTGTTCAGCCAGCTATCTCGTGCTTATTGAGTACTTAAGTTCCAATGATTCCAATGGACTTTGCTTGAAGCCAATAATTTATATTTACATGTAATTTCAAATGAGGATTAAATTAATCATGCTAGTTTAAAGCATTAGATTACAAACAAGTGCAGAAGATCTTTGCCCATGCAATAGATATTACCTGATGATGACCGCAGAATTTCTTCATTTATTCCTGTTAACTGAAGCTGATTGATCCTGTCACAGAAGAGAAATGGTTAAGAAATCTTTGATTTGTCTTGGAATCTTCATAGGTTTGGACCTACATTTAGGATCCAGTGTGAAATCCCTGAGTGTGCTGTGTAAATGTTTTCAGTGCCAGCTTAATATTTTTCCACTCTACTTATCACATAGAAAAATGTACTGTTAAATTTTGCACTGTGTGGACCTTGCTAGAGGGGAAACACAAATGGACATGCAGGAGTGACGTATGGCATGCACACAGAGAGAGTGTAAACATTAGTAAACAGGTTCCACAGCAACTCCAGTATGGGTCATTAAGAAATGAGAACTTTGTAGAGAAGTCATGTTAAATTGCAGCATCGTGTCTCTGAGTTTTAGCTCTTGAAACCAGTGAACTGTGAGTCAGGTTTAATCATTAACACATTTGGGTGGCAAAAGGGAAAATACTGAGTGAAAAGAAATTAAACAAAGCAAGTGAGTGCTTGTGTGGGTGGTGAGAAACAACAAGGGGTCTGTTATGAAGGTATAAACCGTCGTCATAGACACAGAGAGAGCAGGTTGTGGATCGAGTTAAAATGTCCGTGGAAAGTTAGCCAATATGTGACAATATTGCTAAAAGTGAAAGGAGAAATGATAAAAGTGCTGGGGGAAAAAAAAAAACCAACATACAAAATGGTGGACTCACTTTCTACAGCTATCCAGTTTTGCTTTCAAGGGTAAATATAGCAGTTATTGCATCCTCTGATTTCCATGAATTTATGAAGTCATGATTTTGCTTACAGCTGTATATTCTAGGAACAGAACATATGGCTCAGGACCTGAACAAGTGTTGCAGTTGAAAAAACTGTAAACATTTCACTACTGTTCAAAAATTCTTTCAGATCAACAACCTTTGCTGTTTTCAGCAAAGGCCTAAAAATTTTCTGCCAGGAATCATTATAAGATGATGCTGAGGTTGTTTTTTGGTTGCTTGCTTTTTTTTCTGATTTCTGGAGACTCTTCAGAAATATGGCAACATTTTTTTTCTGATTCTTGTGCTTGAAAATGAGTCAGTAAAGCCATCAAAGCTTCTCACATACTTTGTCACAAAGAAACAGAAGCTTAAAGATAAAACTGTAGGCTTTTGGGGAAGGTGGTTGTTGGGCTTTTTGGTAAGGAAATTATAAGAAGAAAATAAGAAGACATTGTTATGGGAATAAAAAAAAAAGTAAAAAGGAAAATAAGGTTACTAAAGGAAAATAAAATTACTAAGCCAAGGAAAACATTGAAGATTGCTTACCTGATCTTTCTTAGGATACCAACACAAAGCAGGAAATCTCACACTACTGGGAAATCTCTAAATATGCCAGAAGCAACTGACAAGTGTAAAACTGTTCTTGGAGTACAAAAAGCTACAAACAAACCAAAAAATATTTCAACAGCATGTCTGAAAACAGAATAAAAAAATTAAAGACCAGTTGTAAAGTCAGTGTTGGAAAGAAATGGTGTTAGACTGATATTTGAATTTTACTGTCTGCACAGGTGATCTTTGGAGTACTTACTGTTTATATTTGCACAGTATTCATCATATCATTCAAAATGAAACTGAACTGAACCAAAAATCTCCTTATAAATAACAATGGACTAGGAGCTTTTTATGTTTTTGTTTTTTTTTTTTAAATCACATATTTTTGAAAGGAGGATAGAATCAAAATGAAGCAGCATTTATATTTAGGATTCAACAGCAGTATCTAAATGTAGTTAGAGATATTTTCTGAAATATATGGAATGGGTATCATCACTATTTGCAAATCAAGACTGGTTTTCATGAAACTGTTCTTTAATAAATGTTTGTCTATGGAAATGCCACAATCCTTGTGATAAATGTTTCAAAATACAGCCATGTTGGAAATAGTCTTGGTGTCTTCCAGTTGTGAAATTAAATGAACCCAAGCCTTGTCTTCTGCTTAGAATTAATATAAAATGAGAAAATTAGCCATAATTCTATACTTTACCTATCCAGTTTAGCATCCATTTTTTAATTGCTTTCTAACATGTAGAAAAAAAAGGTAGCAAACTAATCATATAAAAATTTTTGAATTTGTAGGACAATACATTGTCTCTTTCCATTGAATTCCTGCAATTTCTTTATTGCTACATTTAATCCACAAGGTTGGGTGTCAAAAACATACGGAAAGGAGCTTACCACACCAAAAAGATATTCTCACTTGATCTGTCATATCAGTGATTTATACATGCTGGCTACATATCATTTTGAGGAAGAATTCCTAACACTGCAATTCATGCCAGAATCAAGAAATTAGGGGACTAACATGTTTCTTTAAGACGAAGATTCAGGACTCTCCTCTGTTTAGGCAGATGTTCCCATATCTTCCTTTCATCAACATAATGTTGCACTGGAGGCTTTTAAAGGCCTAATTTCTGCAGGTTTATATCTACAGCCATCTTTTATTTTTCACAACAAAATAAGGTATTAAGACAGAAATCATTGCTGAATCAAAACAATTGTACAGACCAGTACTCTCTTCACTGAAAGTTAGGGGATCACATCTGCAATCTGCACTTGACACCTTCTCTAAGACTTGCCATCTATTAGTTTGAATGTTCTGCAAGTATATCCCACGGGATAACTAGAAAAAGATCCACTTCATTGCTTCCTAATACATGTTCAGCAGGCAAAAGCTTCAACACAATTAGGGCAGTGTGAGGAAAATGGGGAATGTGAGTTAGAATTTGAGGCTTCACAGAAGCCTCTTATGGTTCTTCATCTGATTTCTGCGGCATTTTGTTCAAAACTGAGTGCCATGGGAATGTCACCACGACAGTAGGTTCTCACTTAAACTGGGAACAGACAAGGTGGCCACAAAATCAATTCAGCCAAAGACACTGCCAGTGTAAGAGCTGGGCAGAATACCAGGGTGCACTAACTATCCTTTTCTCCCCATCTATGCACCTCCAGGCAAATGCGGTCTGAGGCTGGGTGAGACAAGAAAGTGTTTAGTAGTGGGAAAGGACAGAGATTTCTAAGTATTTTCCTCTTTCTAAGTCTGCATCTGCTAAAAAACCCAGTTAACACAATGAACATTTACATAAGACCCCAGATGAATCCATATTTATACTGCTCAGCCCAGACTTTCTAATTCCTTTGGACCAATTCTGTCTGTAGGGGAGAGTTTTCTAATTTTTTAACCAGATGTATGCGACAAGTCTATGG
Source organism: Edolisoma coerulescens (assembly GCA_013397115.1). NCBI lineage: Eukaryota > Metazoa > Chordata > Aves > Passeriformes > Campephagidae > Edolisoma > Edolisoma coerulescens. Next base: position 1,040,113 of record VWZW01006375.1, read on the forward strand.
TTGTTCTAGATTTCAATCTTTTCATTTTAATGCCAAACTGCTCTGCAGTTGATTCCACTGCATTTCTATCAGAATGGCGGTCCTGCAGCTGAGATTGCAAACATAAGCTAATTGTTCTTTTATCTTTCTTGCCATTTCATTAGTGTTCTGGGACAGAATCAAACTGCCATGGAAGTTTTCTTAATCCTTCAGGTCTAATTTCTTGCTGATCACTACTGAAGTGATAATAGTAGTCTGACATTTTTTTTTTTTTTGTCATTTCTTTCTTTTTACCCCTTGGAGTTTTGGAGTTTTATACTTACCTTTCTGGCTTTTGTTCCCAAGTGCTTACATGAGACTCAGATCCTGTCTACATTTTAGAATTATCTTTTTCTTCTGACAATAAAATTGCACTTTTTGTGCTTTTATTTTTTAAAGATGTGACCATACTCTCCAATAACCGCTTGTGGCTTATATATTTGAACATTATCTTACTTACTTAACCTTTCATTTGCTTCTTTCTGTTTTGAGACTTTATATCTCTTGGTATTAATACTTCTATCTTCCTTACCCTCTTTGCTTTGGAAATTCTCCTGTTTGTTCTCTGTATTACTAATACTATGGGATACATTTAAAGTAGAAATGAGGGCAAAGGAATATTTAACAATGAGGAGAGGTGAACAGAAAAGAGCAGCAAGATTTGGGCAACTTATTGAAATGTCTTGTAGAAAAAGGACAGCAGATCTTTTCTGTGGAACTGTTTCTCTTTAAGTATCATCAAAGAATGGGGACATATCTGCTGAAAATTATTGAAGTCCCAGCAGTGCATTTGCTCAACATGTGAAGTTCTAAACAAGGATGGGGAAAAAGAAATTACTGGATCTATTTAATGATTTCCAGAGTGATAGTCAGGTTTGGCAGTAAGTGTTTATATGTAAAGTTGTCCAGCATTTTCCATTACAGAACCATGATATTTAGCCACTTTTATGGAAAGGCTACATTTAAACCCTTCAAACTAAAGTTTTGCCGAAATCTATTTATTATTTTATAGTTAAAGCGACTCAGCCTTTCTGATCATCTAGATCAATGGAACTAAAAACAAAGAAAAAAACCAAGAAGGTTTTTTTGGGTTTTAACAGCCATTACACAAATATGTTCTAATAATTCTTTTTTGCAAAGTCAGTGTGACGTTTGACATAGAAAGAAAAAGGGAAGAGATGCCACAGGGCATCATTTCAGGCTGTCGTTTGTCCCCATTGCTAATTCATCTATCTTTGTTAGAATGGACAATTCTTTCAAATCAGAGGATGGCAACAAACTCTAGGCAAGAGAGCCAGAATTCAGCCAGCCACCCTGCAACTGAGCCACAGTGCTGAGGGAGCAGGCTCTGCTCCTGCTGAACAAAGGGATGAACCCTGGGGGCTGCTCAGGCCCTTCCTCAGCCCATGTCTCTCCTGGCTCAGGTGACTGGCACCTTTGAGGAGAGGAGAACAAAGACCATTTTTCTTCACACCAGTGTTGAGGGGGAGAGGAAGGAAGCCATCATTCAGTGTGGGGAAAGAGGGGAGAGCAGAGCACAGAAGCCTTTAGTCCATATAATTGTGGGTGGTGGGGTGTTGCCTTGTCTTTTGTTGCCATGATTGGCACAGTTATGTTTTGAGAGGCTGAGACTCTAATGGCTCACATGGTGATCAACATCTCTGTGTAATAAATAGTGGTTTTGGCTTTCTTTTTGTTTTCCATGTGTCCTTTAAACATTATAGAAGTATTTATACCTATGTATTAGCAGAAGACTCATCTGGGAGCTGTTATCAGCTCATGTGGAAGACACTGCTCATCACACGTTATTAACTGTGGCTACTTGACTGCATAACACCCTCTATCCACAGTACAAGTGGAGTTGTGAAAATGCTTACACACACACTTTTACATGCACTGGAACAAGAGTCTATTAAAGCTGCAAATGGGCCATCCAAGAGTGAGAAACTTCCAGAACTGAGGCTGCCTCTCTGACCTTTATTTAGCCACCTGTGTTTTTGAATTATGCTACAGTCTTTAATTGTGTGATCAAAGTGAGCATCTCCTTGTTAGTGCACAACATGGTATTCTGGCACTGGCAATGAATAATGTGGTTGCCTTCAGCACCCCAGACTCATTTGCAGCAGAAATTTCTTGTCTCTAACGTGGGACTAATAACTACTATCCTGCCCAGACAGTGCTTTAGGAAAGTAATCCATGCTTAAGATGCACTCAGGAGCTACAGTAAGCCAGCTACCCTAAGAAAATCCAATAAACAGGTGAATTTGGATGATATTCAGTAACTAAAGCAGAAGTGTGGACTGGGTGATGAAGGTGAAAAGAAATGTTGAACAGCAACATCCAGTGAACCTCTGCTGTGATACATGAAAAAAAATTGGATGTTGATGTAAATTATCACGGGTATTTCATTCTTTTCTAAATTTTCCAGTAGTTTACTTAAACTTGCCTTTGGATGCTTGGAGACATCTGGAAACATCTTTCTTTTTATTTTTTTCTTTTTTCCCCCTCTTTTTCTTTTTTTATCTTTGCATGGAATACATTTTTGTGCTTGGACACTTTTAAATATTCAAGCAATCAGGCCAGCAGCATATTCTAATTTAATTCAAGCATGAAATATAAGCCTGAACTTTAGCTTGCATAGATACAAGATTTTTCAATGTTCACAAAATTATCTTGTTGATTTTGAGGCAGCAGCAATTAAAAAATGACATTATTTTCCTACTGGGTGTTTCAGTACTTATTTCCACGTACCCAGAGGAGCATGCACTCTTTCTGGCACTTTGAAGTGAAATTGGAGAGCAGGAGAAACCCATTCAATTTTCATTATACCTTCCAGAATTTGGAATAATTCAGTCTGGTCTCTTAAAAAACTCAATGCTTTTCCAAGCACATTTATCAGTTTGTCATGCTGTTGTCTCCTGTCATAAAACTGTCATCACAGTCTCTCTGATGTGGCAGTGCTGGGGGCACTGGCGAAGCTTCTTGGCTCAGCTGTGCTCAGATTTTGCATGGCAAGTTCGGCTGCTCCAGTGAAAGTCACATGGCTCTTCTGCCACAATGTGGAAGCTACCATGCCTTTCAATGCTAATGTCATTGAATGCCATCTTGACATCTGGATATATTCCCACCCCATTTGAAGTATCAGCTGTTTATTCCCTCACTGTTGACCTTTCTTACCTTCTAATAATTTGTTGAGCTATCATCCTTTCAACAACCTGCTATTTTTATTTTTTCTGAAAAGTGCTGGAAAAGGATATGTGTAGCACTGAGTGTTTATCAAAATAATGTGTGTGCTTCTCCATCTGAGCTGTGCATAGGTCATAATGCCAAGAAAGATCTGTAAGAATCAAAGAATTGAAAGAAAAGCTGGATTGGGAAAAAACCCTGAAAATCATTTTACCAAACATCCATCTAAAAGTGAAGCAAAGTTCTGTAATCTGATGTTTCAAGGCAGCTTTTGGACCCATAGTTGCATCGTTGGTTTTCTTGACTATATTTGCTGTATCTCCTAATGTTCTTACATCAGAAATTATGCTGCAATTGATTGTATTTATGATACATGACAAGTTCATATGCATCTTATACACTGAAAGTCAGTTTAGTTCCCTCATTGTGTATTTCTCAAGAATTTTTTAAAAGACTCATTTAATTTAAAGCTTAAATAATCTCCTTAGATTCCAGTTTGCTGATTTAGGATTGTTAGAAAAAGAATATGAGATCTAGCCTTAGCTTGAAATAATATCTGCTCTGAACAACGGTCCTGAAAACAAAACCAGCAAATTATGTTTCAATTTCTGTCAGAATTGTGTGCCATTTCTTTAGGACAAACTAGGGTTATTTAGACTATCTCAGCTCTATGTGTTCATGTAATAATTTGTTTACTTTCCTCTCGATATAATCTAATTCCTGCATTTGCAAAGCTTTCCTGGTTTCAAATATTGTAAAATGGGTTGAGTATGCATTTTTGGCTTTTTTTTTTTCCTTTGAATTAGTGGCATATGGTGCACAATACTTAAACTATACTGCTGCCCTACTCTCATTTTCTCTCATAGTGGCTTTGTTCATCAGTGTCTTGTCTGCCTTCTTTCTGTTTCACTCCCAATACCATATTTTTCTTTGTAAAAGAGATGCAAAAATGGTGATGGCAAGACCCCTCTTCAGTGAGTGGAAAAAAAAAAAAAGTACAAAGACATAGTCTATTAGTATTTCAGCTGTAGCATTTCTTCCTACAAAAGAAATGGCACTTTTGTGGCTATACAGGCTACCCATGTAAAACCTTTTTTTGGCACCTCTGTGTACTGAAACCATCCAACTAGCTGATAAGCAGGCACCATGCCACCGAAGCAGATGGGCATAGCTGTAGAGAGCCAAAAGACAATGTATGTGCATCAAGTGTGGATGTTGGTGGCAGGCTTCCCAGTCAGTGATGTCTTAACGATTAAATGTCTCGAGTTTTTTGCATCTGTAGTTACAGAGATGCCAGCCTTACCGCTGAATGGTGATTGAAATTTTCTCCAGGTTTGTTTATAAATTATAGGGAATTTTTTGTGAATGCTTGATCTAGAAGAGACTTGGAACAAGAAGGTTAGCAGTAAAGGAAATAGTAGCAATAAGTTTTCCCGGTCCTAAACTGGTGCATGTTCTTACCCAAAACTAAGCAAATAAAAGTTCCAGAGAGTGAAAGCATTTTTTAGGGTATTTGAGATATGCAGAGGAGTTAGACAACAGGTACTTTCAGAGAAAGAAAATCAAATACAATCAGAGATATACATTTACCATAATGTTGCGAAAGAAAAAAAATGATTTGGTGGTGACGCCATGAAAGAAAGACCCTCAAAGGCATGAATAAAGAACATTATGCTATTCTTTGATTGTATCACATTTAGGGAAATAGAATTTGACCAGTCTATGTATATTAAGAGGTCTGGACCACAACATTATTTGATTTAATCTCTAGTTTCTTCTCAGAACTGCAAAAACCTAGGGCATGAAATATTTTTAGCTGATGTTTTTTAATGCAAGTTGAAAGAGAAGGGAAAGGCAGTTTCCTAGTGTTGTCTAAGAGAAGGAATTTCTTTGTTTCCTGAGTAATACAGAGCAAACTTGCACACAGAGTCAGGTATGAACCTCCTTGAGGAAGGCCCTAATGCATCCAATAAGGAAACAAAGTGTAATGTGTTTTGGTGATTTGAGAAAAATCAGAGATTGATTGATTGACTGATTGATAAAGAAAATGCTTTTAAAATAGTATTTCCTTTGAATATATGAAGTCTAGTTTCAGCACAAAATTATTTTTTTAGATGAACACGGTCTTAAATCTCCCTGAAGAAATCAGAAAATTAAGTCCATTTTGCATTTTATCCGCTTTTTGAAAGTGATGTTTATGTATCTATATTTATTGTTACAGCTTCAGGTTTCTCTTTTATTTAATTCAATATTTTCAGGATTGAAAAAGACTGAAAAAAAGCCATGTTGTATTAAAACATACTGATCTTGCCAAATCAGGCAGTCTTGCCCATCAGATTTACTAGAAAGGAATAAGGGAATTGGAAGAGTGTTCTTTGTCCTCTTCCTTTGCTATGGCTCATTAGACTCACTGAGAGTCAGTCCCACAGAAGTGGGCGCAGTGACACTCTTGTGGGTGTGCACCCCCTACAAAATGCATCTAACCCTGCACTCCCTGCACACTTCCATCAATGTCGGTTTTGTGCCTCTAGAATTTGGCTCCATCCCCTCCAGCTACCTTACCCTCCGGAACAAAATTCAGTCTGGCTCCATAGTATGGCTGGCTCTAAACACTCTGCAGATCCAATTTCTGTGTGTCATCTCCAAAGAATGGGAAATGACCTTTGCCATTGACCGGTACTTTCAAAGCAGCTACTAACCTCCCAAAACAGAGCTGCCAGCCAGTGACTCTGAAGGTCTGTGTGCTCCATTCTGCAACTCTGAAACACAAACTCTCCTAATATCTTAGTCACATCCCAATTCTTTTCCCAAAATTTTGGAGTGGTCTTGGGAATTTTTTTTAAATTGTCCTTGGAGAGAGACAAGAAAGAATTTGATGCTCCTCATTTATTTTTCCTATGGCAAATACATCTTTAGTTAAAATTGTATCTTCTTTGGAATATGAACGTTAAAGACCAAACTCAAAGCTCTGCGGACTCCACCACTGGATTCCTCATGACTTTGACTGTTAAGACATTAAGCCAAGGAAAACTGAAGGAAGAAAACAATACCTGGGAAGCTGAATACAAACATCTCAATTAATAAAAAAAATCTTATTATAAATGGCTTAGTTTTAGCAAGAATTTTGGTATATTCTCTGAGGGAGATGGATTCCCTTTATAAATAGTTGTAGTTGGCTCTCAAATACTGAGGCATCAATAAAAGAATCTAAATAAATGTCAGTAGACTTCTGTTCCTAGAAACAGTAGCTATTGATTTTAATTTTTGCACTCTGTTAAAAATGAACATTGAAAGAATTCTGATTGTCCTGATTTGTATTTTTAATAGACAATTCAAATGGGAACAGCTGCTAAACATTCCATTAAAATAAACTGTTCAATGACTGAATTATAATCAAGATTTTTCTTTTTGGGTGGTTCTGAAAAGGTCAGAGACACCAAGGAAACAGTCAATACATGTCTAGCTGTATCAATTGCTAACGTCTGAAGCAAATTACAGCTTCCCACTTTTCCAGTGAGAAGCCCTTCTCGTTATATTTCAGTGAGGATATGTGCCTTATGTTTATTTTAGCTGACAAGAGCACCTTTCCTTCCCCACTGCACATTGTTCAGTTCAAACTGGAGGAAGTGACAGTATTCCTACTGAGGGCTGGCCACTCAGTAGAATAGTCAGATTCCACCTAGGACTGCCACCCATCAGTTTTGTGCTAAATTTGTAGATTTTTTTTTTTCAATGTCATAATTCCATAGTAATATTCACTCTTAGGTGAAGCCTTGGAGAAAGAAGTTTATAGTATCCAATGATCTTGTTCATGTTTCTTTTTCATTGGTAATTAATTGGTGAAATGTTCCGGGGAGCCACAAGTTACAGTGGAATTTTACCGCAACGGTTCCTGCAATTTTCCCCTAAGATTTGTTATAAAAAAAATATCCATAGGAGGCAGTTTGGATTCCTGTGAATGCAATTTCTGCACTGATAACAAAGTATTAAGTCTGAGGAAATCCAGGGCTTGAAACTTAATGTCTTAGGAATGTTCTAGAAGGCAGGGTTTGAAAAAATTCTTTCAAAATATTTCTATCCCTGTAACTGAAGAACCAAATGATCTCTGAAATCACATCATTTTGATTTCTAATTATTTTTCCTATGCCAACTTTATTATGAATTTAACAGCTGATTAGAACTGGTCAAAAATAATATCATTTCAAAGCTGTCCTTTCAAAGCCATTATTTCAAGTTTTTGTATCTTGAACAGCATTGATTTCTACTGCTAGTAGCTCTTGTGGTAGATCCTGGTAGATTAATGTTGGAATTGAAGAAGAAAGGTTAAAAAAGGTTCAAAACAGCACTATTTTAAGGTTGACTATTGTGTAACTAGCTCAAATTATGTCTAGAAATACAGAGATATAACAAGAATTCTGTTATAAAGAAAGCCTTTTGAGTTCTATTTAACTGAGAACTATCATTTTCCTGTTACTTACATTTAATTAGTACTTTCTATTTTGAGAGACTTTATAATATGTTCCACAAACAAAAGAAAGAATACTGAAAAAGTATGGAAGTAACATAAGAGGAAAAATATCAGTCTGTTTGTGAATGTATGCATGTATATTCATGTGTCTGCAGCTGGTTGGATATGTACTGTGTTGCAGTATACTGAGTATTCAGATATTTGAAGTTACTTCCTGCTGATAAATGTTTCACAGCAAAGATATGATCAAAAGATATACAGGAACTGAATGATGAGTGAAGCCAAACCAATTAAATTTCTACTGCTATGTCAAAAGATGAAATTCATACATCCTGTTAAAATTTCTGCCTTACCTTACTTTCTTTAGTACATAAAATATACTTTTGTTAAAAAGCTCAAGAACTGTAACATATTGATCCAGAAGAAACCTAAATCCCCCCCAAACCGCCCTCTAAAACGAAACAAAAAAACCCAAAAACCAAAAAACTAAAACAATGAAAGAAACAAACAAAAAACAAACCAAAACAAAATCAAAACCAGCAACAACAAAAAAAAACCTAACCCAAACAAGGTAAGAAGAAAAAAAATTGAGATAAGAGGAAGAAAATTTCTTTGCTCGCCTTTTGGAAGAAGAATGGCAGAAATATTGTGTTTTTAAAGAAAACTGTTTTTTAAAGTAATTCCTCAGTTCCAGAATACTTTCATTTGGGGATCTAGACTATTTGTAACTCCCTATTGTATCATAGTAGATTGACTCAGCAGTGCTACAGTGCTACAATGTAAATTAAGTATTTCTGTGTTCTTCTACATTTTGGCCATTCACCCTTATAGCACCATATGGAAAGAAATAATAATAATAATAATAATAATAATAATAATAATAATAATTATTATTATTATTATTATTATTATTNATTACTATTACTATTACTATTACTATTACTATTACTAATATTATTATTATTTGTAAGAATAGAGTGACTACACTGAGAAAATGTTAAGTATCTTCCTTAGGAAAGCTGTATGAATGGGCTGATATATCTCCAGTGTTGTTCATGGTTTCTTGGAATGGAAGTTTGTCATTTAGTGTTGTGGGTAATATCTTCCGTGGTGTAGTTGGACACCGATTTAGAAGCTGAAGAACAAATGAAAGTGATGCAATACCAAAAAACACTTTTCTCAGTCTTTTACACTCAAAATTAAAGAGCTGTGAATCCAAGAAACAGGAAATTAACAAATGAATGATTCAAACTTAAGCATTAATGGACCATTAGTAAATGTAGGATATAAGAGACAGTAGTTCTCAGAACATGTCTCTTAAGCAGTCCATCAGTTATATTTTACCATGATGATGTTTAAATTACTTGTTTCTTTTTGTTTATGTGGGAAAAAAAATGAGTGTATATCTGCATAGTGACGCATTTCTATCTTATTTTTTATGTCACTGGTACAAGAATTTTTATGGGCTCTGTGACACGGGGAATTTTGCCTTTGAGAAGTTTAGCTTTCCAAACAGCAAGGGTAGAGTGATCTGTGTCAGACACTGGGAAATGAACCGAGCCCTGAAAGTGCCTTTCCTCTGAATTGAGTGTAAGGGAAATCTAGATGCTGCTCAGAGGAGGACATCTGCATTGCAGACATAAATGTGGGCAGATGGATACTACTCTGACAGTAACGTGCTCTGTAGAAATTTGACTTATTTTATGCAAAAGGAGTTGGAGCCATGTCTTCAGAAGGAAAAGTATATCTCTGCTGTGCTTTCTGCTCCCAGCATAATTCTGGCACAAAGAAGAAGAAACAAAACAGAAGCAGCCAAAAGAAAGAAGCCCAATGAGTCCCACTCAAGCTAGAACTCCCTGGCTGTGAGTAGATTGAGGGCTGACTGCACATCTTATCAATGTACTGGGCTCTGGGCTGTGCCTTTATCCATTTATGACCTGACCAGAACGTGCCTCAACTTTGATCCTGCCTTTTATTCTTATGAATCTTTCTCACGCAAATCAAGGGGAAAATAGAGTTAATAAACTCCTATAGCAAATCAGGCCTTATAACTGAGCTCAAGGAGCTTGAAAGTTTATACATAGCCATGGGGTGTATGGAAGCCTCTGGAAAGAAATTTTAAGCAGCATTTACACTATATCTGTGAGCACTGATTGCTCAAGAGGAAAAAACCATTCCAACAGCAATTTTCTGTTTGGTAGTGACCAGTTCTGATGCACGTGACAGTTCAGCATCTTTCAGTCAGTTTTGGCAGAGGACACTAATTATTAAAGTGTAATGACAAGGAAATAAAATATCAGACAGATTTTTTTTATCTGAGGGAACAAAGGGAGGGAGAAAAAAAAAATATAAATGTGTGATTGATGAAAGACTGAAGAGTCAAGTAATCCCAGTGCCAATGGGTTAAAAAATTCCCTGGTAAACACAAGCAGAAAAACTAGACTGTCACTACAGTTTGAGACAGAAAACTACGGCAACTCAAAATGGATGCTACAAAATCAATTCATATTTGCTTAGAAACAGATGCTCACAAGGGTGGACAGTGCTCTGATACTATAGCCATGATTAAAAATAAATGAAAAAAAGAAAAAACCTAGCAAAAAATATCTAAGTCTTAATGATAGGAAGAATCCAGCCAAGAAAAGCTAGTGCAAGCTGCATGCTGTGACAATCAACAAGCAATGAAAAAAATCCAGAGGATTACATCATTCTGCAAGAGCTTCTCAGTATATTCAGGAAAGTCAATGAACATTTATTGAGGTTGAGCTGGTTGCACCAAGTCCTCTGCTGCCAGGAATATTATTTGTTGTCAAGACTACTGGTTTTGGCCCCGAGCTCTCTTCCAATGAGCCTGTAGATAACTGCTGGGCAGGGAAGACTTTCATCTGAATCATTAAAAGCAGAACACAGTTCCTCTTTGTGTTAGGTGGCTGAGGGCAGCAGCTGTGCTTAAAACATCTGGTCCTCATGCATTCAGTCACTGAATCTCTGCTAGGTGAGAATTTGACTTCAGATTCCTCTTCAGAGTGAGGCTGTGGTTTCTGATCCTGCTCTGCACTGGAAGCTTCCCACTGGTGTGTGGCTCCAGCTGGATTCTAGAACTGGACTCTCCACCATGCTGTGCTGCCCACACAGCTGCCCACTTTTCCCTCCAGGAAAAGCCTCAGACAATGGGAATAGGAAGGAAACAGCAAAATGTGCAGAGGAGAGGGAATTAGAGATGGTGCCTACTAAGAACCCACATGAAGTCAGACTGATGTCCTTTCTGCTTCAGATGGACTTCTCACAGGGGAATCTAGGTGATTCTACCAGTTCCAGGCAGATAGAAACAAGAGGCAAAGACAGTATATTGATGCCAAGTATTCAGAATTTCACTTTTTATCATATTTGATGGGGAAAGACAGGTTTGAAAATTGTATTTCTAAGTGATATATCTTCATAGACTGAGGAAATTAGGGGAAAATAACTTTAGAAACAAAGATAATTATATTGTGGGCAGTTCTTACTGGATTACTGAAAAGAGATGCTCTTCCCAGTCATGCTGGGCTCAAGGTAATCTTTGAACAACCCAAGTACTGTTGCCCAGGTAGCATAAATAATCACATATTTAATTACTGTGGAAACTGTAGTAATTATCATTTTAGAAATGCCTTTTGTTTCTTTTTCCTGAATGTAGCACAGAAGGGTCTTGGGGAATAATATTTTCAGATTTGGAAGAATCTGAAACTGAAATTGTGTACATTTCTAAAAGTAAAATAAATAGCAAATCATTAATCACAAGAACAATTCAATTGCTTTGAATTGCACAATGTAGGTCTGGGCCCTTGTATCCCTCAGACAAATGTGTTTGCAACTGACTCACATATCAGAAAAGAATTTGGGAGCAAGAGAAATGCCATGTAAATTTCTGTGGAAAAAAATAATGCTTTTATTTAAAATACTCATAGCTATCAGAGTTCCTCACTATTTATACTTGAAAGGTATGTGGCATATTTCTCCTTCAGGCAAAGTGTGACAAGAGTATTAGATGTGAGCTCTGGTGACCATGTTTATATCAAAGGCAGTAGCGGCCTACCTAAACCTTTGGTTCTTGTGCCCTTTTGATCATTTTTCCATTTGGCTTAGGAATTAAATGAAGTGATTTAATTTCTTTGACCTCCAGTTTCCCTTTTAGTAAATTGGAGATAATGTGACTTAGCCAACTTTGACAGAAGTGTGAAGAGAAATGTATAGGTTCTCAGTACTGGTACAAGTATATTAATATCTCAGTTTTCCATTCCCCAAGAAAAAATACATCCTTTATTCATTTGTGATGATTCATAGTGAATGTAACTATGCAGTATCAGTAAATCATAAAATACCTAATTCTTCTCAAAATTCTTTGCAGAGGGTTATAAATTCATGTTTACTTCAAGAACGGTAAGCACGTGAGAGCTGCATTTATAGAATTTATTTTAAAGATAACTTTTACTGATTGGCTAAAAAGTTTCCATATAGTAAGTATTCAAGTCTTCAGTCTTAATCTTCTAGTTATACCTCTTTCCAGTGTGCATCTCCAGAGAAATAATAAGCTGCGTTGTCATTGCTGAGCCCCTTGTCTCCTGCTTGGTCAAGTGTGTATTCATCAAAGTTCTTGTCTTGCTGTTATGTGACTGCTGTAGCATTGTGGTGGCTTCTGTCAGATAATGCAGCTGTCTCGAACTCCCACATATGAGAAAAAAATACAGCTATAGCCCTTTGAAGAACTCTTATAAAATGTGCTTCTAATTAGATACATATAATAGAGAGTGTCAGAGGGATTTGTTCACTATCACAGACCTTCAGTGCTGAATTTCTTCAACAATTTGCTGAAGCACATAGAAAACAAGAGGCGTTTATGACTGCATGTGATGCAGAGATAAGAGATGAGCTAGATCTGAAGCATCTGAAATAAGAAGCAATGGGAAGCAGAAACATCCTTGTATTTCAAGACAACTAAACTGAGTGTTTATCTACAGAATTCAGGCAACAAGCACTTAATCTAACATTTCAAAAGGAAGAAGTTTAAAACATACTTTTAAAAGACATTTTTAGCCTTATCTCTAGTCCGAAAACAAGAGATGCTTGTTAAGAGTGTATCTTAATGGCAGATAAATTTGTCAGTTTTTTGGTGATAAACTTGACAGTGAAAAAGAAAAGTTTTGCTTCTTCATGTAACAAGGCTATCTGCTGGCGCAAACAGATCCAAGGTTCCTTGGAGTGTTCTGTTGAACGTGCTCTGCATGTTGAGCTTTTTAATCAGCTGTTGCTTACATGCAGTGGGACAAGCTGTGCTATGAACAGCCAGCCTAATGAAACCTAGTTTCCAGTGTTTCTCTCCCACATCTTTTCCCCTTCATGTTGACTGATAAATGATGATCTTGTAAGTCTTTCTCTGTATAAGGACTTAACAGTGTCTATTTCCATTTGTAGGCGTATTCTCCTGAAACTTTTGTACATAAAATATCTTTGAATCTTCTTGTATTCTTTTGTCCAGTTTGCTTAAATTGTTCTGGAGCACAAAAGATCTTTCAAGGGAACAGAAATTGCCCATGGATATTACTGCTTTGGTATTCTCTCTTTAAGAAACCAGTCTAAATGCAGTATTTAGGATTTTCACTATAAGAAACCCAGTTATCTTCATGTGTCAGAAGGAGTACTCTTATTAAATACATTGGAATATATAACATTACAGTATGACAATAATTGGCAAAACCCAACAAGTTAAAATGCTGCAAAGTTGGTTAACAAAGCCAAATTAAGGTTATTGAATCTAAATTAATGTTTCCTTCTCTTGTTTTGTAGCTATAAAGCTCCATGTTACATGTGAAGAGGGGTGTACTGTGAGAAAGCTGCAGGAAAATGAAATTCTCAACATGTTTAATGCCTCAAAGTTTTGTTTAAAAAGAATTGAGTTTGTTAAGACTATCTAACTGAAGTTCCTATTTTCCAAAGTTTTCTTAGGAGCCTACATTCAAAGTGTAGATGTGGATTGGCTGGGCTATCTCTGGAGATATTCTGATCTCAGCTGGATAAATCCCTGCAAAACTTGATCCACGCTGGTTATGCTTTGAGCAGAGAGTGGACCAGGTGACCTCCAGAGAGTTCTCCTGACCTTAATAAATTTGTCATCTGTGACCAGAAAGAGCTGATCTATAGAGTATATGTAATCTGTATGCTTTAAATTACCTGAAATTACTTCTGTGTAAAGCAATTCAAGCATTTATAGCTGTGTTAGCTTCCATTAAATCAAAACTATTTTTATCATAACTTTTTAAAATCTGAATATGGTCCAATTAATAGCTAGGCTGGCTGGAAATTATTTTTTTATCTATAAAAATACGAAATTACGAAAAGTGTAAATTTTGGTCATATTGGATATAGTCTCACTTTAGATCCTGGGAAATGGCAGAATTGTTTTATTTTCACAGTATCTAGAAGAATAGGTTAAAAATGGTATGTCGAATAATAGACAATGTGATACAGAACAGCAATTGCAAGAGAAATGCAAGAAGAAACCTGCATAGGTTTTTACTGAATGAATAGAAAGAGATTGTCATTCATGACAAATAATAGTTTATCATATATTTTTTGTATGGAATGGATAGCATACAGTCAAAAATATTGTCTGCTTATTCAGAATGCAAACATGTGGAGGTATGCAGAAAATAGTGTTTCCTGATTTGGAAAAGGAGCTATCAAAATTTAATCAGTATGGTTTGGAGAAAAGGCTACAAGACATGAGGAGTAAGTCTGTAAATACTTGTGAGAAGTGGGTATAAAAGGAGAAAGCGGCTCTCAGCTATAACAGGTAGGGAATGGTGTATTTCACACGTATGCAAGGCCTTGTGGAATGAAATTAGCAAACATGCAGAATTGAATTGTGAACTAGAGGATGGCTACAACAGCCATTAGAAAAGCATTTGAAGACCCCAAAGTTTATTAGATGTTGGAATAATGTGTCAAGGGAAGTTCTTAAATACAAACATTAGATAAGAGTAGCAATAGTAGGTCAAACTTTATTATCCAAGATCCTCCAGCATTACAGCAGGGGAATGTATTTTCCTGTCCTAGCACATAAGGTCTTATGAATACAAAACAGAAGCAAAATAGTGGACAGAAGGAGAGAAAACTTGTACTACATTACTCACATCAAATACATGAATAAGACGTTGGGCAACTACCAATGAACAGATATTGCTTGAACATGAATGCTTCTCCTATACGCTCTAAGACATAATGAAAAAAAAAAGGAAAATAAAATTTAAAAAACCCCAAAGAAACTGGCAGTTTAAAGTGCAGTCTGCCTCTTGAGGGTGTTGAATAATTATGAGCTGTGATTTGGAAGGTCCCGAAATAAATTGATAGAGGCAGCTGTCATGACTAAATCCCCCCATATTTTGTAGAAATACTACAAAATGATAGATAGATAGATAGATAGATAGATAGACAGACAGACAGACAGATGGACATATTTTCTTCAGGTTATATATATTTTTGGTTTCTTGAGACAAGTATTGAAAAATCCTGTGCTAGTTCAATTAGGCTGTTATTTAGTAAGTTATATTTGAATGATCAGCTCTGCACTTCTAACACATAATGGATATTACATGCCTCTCTATTGTATTATTACCCACTTGAACAAAAAGAGAGGGATACAGATTAGTCTCAAATTCAAATGTCAGATTTATCAACTGTTTCCTGAAATGCAGATTTTCTGGTGTGACTGAGTACTCACTAGATCACTTGACACTGTGTCAGGGAAAGAGAAGAATTTATTTGTGATTCTCTCTTATGTGTAACATTTTTATTCATGGGCACCATACTTATAATCTGGTTTTGTCTTGGATTGAACTAATGAACTAAGTTGAACTCAGTTGAGAGTGGAATTGTTAATTCTGTGTTTCTCTCTTCCTCCCTACAGTATGCCGTCTGGCTGGTCCTTTGGGTTACATGGAATGTGTTTGTTATCTGCTTCTATTTGGAGGCTGGAGACCTTTCAAAGGTAATTTGCCACTGGATAGATTTAAGCCATCAACTCTTTGTTAGCATGCCCCAGGCTGTGCTCTGTTTTACTCATTCTTTTAGTGTCACCAGAATGAACATTGAAGTATGATGGAAATTTGGAGTATTCTGGGTATGATAGAAACTTTTAAACCAGACAGTAATGAGCATATGCATTCTGATGCCCACAACAGTAATTGTATATATGCTTTAAAAGAAAATTACCTCTTTTTGTCCCCCTCAGTAGTCCTGCAATGCAAATTTCACCCGTGTGAGAGACATTAATTAATGATTTCATGAATACAAAACATTGCCATCTCAGGGGCAAACAAATATTTTTTGTACCATTTAGCTTGCTGTTACTTAGCTGGATTCCTTTCAGGGGTCTTATGCACAGTATAATAATTGTAAAAGAAGGGTTTTTCATTAAATTAAGATGTAAACTGAGGTGCCAGAACAGATTGCCATTTGGTTTCATCCGTGTTTTTTAAGTTTGTGCTTCCAGTAGGATTGTTATGCTTGAATACTTATACACAGTAAAAATCCATAGGAAAAATACGTTTTCCTAAAAATGACGTATTTATGGAGTTTTATTGACAGTGTGATAATGCATAAAGTGGCAGTTGGTAATAGCCTCAAACCAACATTTCAAACCAAAACTCTTGCTTTCTAAGATGTTCCCAGAAAGCTGGCAATTTGTGGGATAAAAGATTAGCAGTGGCAACAAATTTTTTGTTCGGGTAATATGCTTCAATTGAGTCTAGATGTTGCTGAATTATATTCACATTGCTGTGAACTGACCATCCAGGAGAATCCCTCGTGTCAAACAGATCACATTCTCTTCTTGACTCAGATTTTAATTTTTGTTCCTGATTACAGGGAGTTTAGCCCAACTGTAAATTACAGATATAATCCTCTGATCCTTTGTGAGTTACTGATACCTTATTATGCAGAAGGTTAAACACAATTATAGGAAGAATAAATGAGGCAGAGATACTTCCTTGCCTGTTGTTTCTTTCAAATCACCCCCAAAGTACAAAAACTACTAGAGACAAGGTATTTCATCCCCATGTATTCTGCTTCTTCAAAAGATGCTTACTTCAAAAGGATCAGAATTTCATTTCCTGAGGGTGTAATGTAATTTTCTGCAGGTAAAACGTTACGCATACCTTCAGACAGGCCCAATCTCATTAAAAACTTGGCAAAAACATAGCAAATAAAAGAACTTGCATATATTATCTTTTATTTGGTCAAAATCCTTTCTTTGTTGCCAGGAGAACTAACATATATAACAAACCCAGCACCTGTTGTACAATTATACTCAACCCAAACCACCCTCTTTCCACCTGCTTGTTTCAGCCACCTGCACTCCTAAACTTGTAAATGTTGGGATGTTTATCTTGCCTGGGGAAGTGAATGGGGGTGGGAAAAAATGGAGAAAGGAGAAGTAGCTGTTTGAGCACTGGGTATAAAAACAATGAAAGAACACTAATATGTGCTAGCTGGAATAAAAATGGGCCACAGACAGTATATAAACCTTGAAAATATTTTTTTCTGAAGTCTAGAAATCGTCATCTAGAGTGTTTCCCAATCAACCATAAGGTTTAGGTCCATATTTGAAAGCAGTTTAAGTTTTTATTTGGTCTTTAGAGGTATTATTTGTTCCAATTATATGATCTGCCTTGAAATACACAGTAGAGTATATTCTTTTCACTTCAATTGGCTTTCCGAGCACCAGAATTGGTAAAGACAGGGAGAAAAGGAAAAGTTCCCAGAAACTGGATTTAAAAAACTGGTAGAGATCAATTCGTTATCTACAAAAGATCTAGTTCACATGTGGGGCATCACTCTCCTTTTCAACTCAAATGGCACGTCAAAACTTCCCCACATGGGAAATATTCTGCAGGATCTAGGGCTTGGAAATGTACATCTAATGGAACTGCTTCGGTGGATATAATTTATCCTCCTGTTCTAGATCCTTCAGAGGCTTCAGGTGTTTTACAGATGTAGGTATCTTAAAAAGCAGATCATTTTAAGTGTTATGTTTCTCAGGCATATTCATAAATCTTGCACTGAATCTTCTTTATTATTTATATTTACATCTGGGAATAACTTCAGTTTTAAATCTGTGGTGATAAACCTGGGTATTTTCTTTGTTTGGAATGGCACATAGAACCTTGAGAAAAGCTCTGGGTCTGAAATGCTTCTAGAAAATAAAAACAACATTTAGGCAAGTACCAGAGGGATGCCTCTGAGATTGTGAACCATGAGAGAGGATTCTGTGCAGCATGGCTTTAAGAATTGATAGGTTAAAATTACAGCCTAATAATAGTTCATATGGGTATAGTTTATTTTTATATGTATCATTTATAGCTTGCTATCAAATAAAATAAAAATAAGGCACTTTTTTTCGAAATTTTGAGAAAGCTTTTATTCTATGTGTACATACAACAGTTTTTCCATCATCACCTGCTGAGACAATGGAGAGGACATATTTCAATTGTTAATATAATTATTTTAGTTGTGGGGGTGGAGGTCACGACATTTTTATGGCTTCTCCTTATTATACTGAAACAGGCCTGTAAAGACTCAAAAATTTTTGTAAAAATGAGATAATCATCTCTAAAGAGTCTGAGGAGATTCAAGGACTATTGGTGAACATCCATGGAAATCTGTTTGCATTATACACCTTTACAATCATAGATATCTTGTGGAAAATGGCATCACACTAATATTTTCTGTTCTTGAGGCACTGTTATCTTTGCTGAAACTCTTTCACAGAAAGCTGGAATATTTATGGCTTTGTAAGAAAGGTTTGTAACAAAGAGGAAGTACAATGCCTTGCTCTTAACCTTGATTTTTGTGTGGATCTGTGAATGAATGACTAGAAAACCCACTTCTCAGACTTACTTTTCAGTATTATTCTTCAAAAATATTTCATTAGTCTGTGTGTTGTTTTGCTTGCTGGTGAGTGCCATATTCACTATAAGTAGGACTTTAAGGTTTCAGGACTGGTAATATTTATTTTGGCCTCTTGCTAAGCAAATGTAGCATATGAAAAGCATAACCTCTTATCTTGAATGAGGCACATCTGAAGTACACTAGTGAAACAAAAAAAAAAGGAAAACATAATAGAAAACATTTCTGAGAAAGTGTAATATTTCGGTGATTTTTTAAACCCAGGAAAGGACACAAGGAGATGGATTCAGCTATCTCAGAACAGCAACAAAAAAACACTCATGTGATTTAGAGCAGCACGCTTGATTCAAGGCTTTTGAAAGCTTCCCCTAATGATGTCTAATGATTCCACAAACAGAAAATAAGCAGAATAAGAACTATCATACTCCCATTTTTAGTTTTGAAATGAGTAAACATTTTTTCACTGAAAGAAACCCTTTCCTGATGTTGCACTGGTTCCATCACAAGCGTGGGAGTGGAATCGCTGTTGCTGTCAGTTACTGGAACTCATGGCAGAGGCTGGGTTTGGGGTGCTGAACAAGGGGCACCAGCTGGGGCTCAGGCTCAACAGCAGCCCTTGCTGCACAGGGTCAGTCGTTCTGGTTCTCTTTGCATGCAACCCTATTTGTGTGACCCGATCCAAGAGCTCTCCTCTCACTGTCGCCTGGCTAAGCTCCGGAGTCACTTCACTGCAGTCCCCAGAGTACTATGTGAATACGACCAAGAGTACACTTCTGTAAAGCTCATTTTGACTGTCGAAAATGACTTAGTTTCTATTTGTGTGGCATTCTTGACATCTTCCTTGTTTAAACCTATTAAGATACAAAAGTTACATTAAATATATTAAATCATGAGGTTGTACTTGTATATTTTTGACATAAAAATTAGATGTTTGAAAGTCAAACACTCCACTATCAAGAAATGCCAGAATTGAAATTGCTTGACTAAGCATTATTTAGCTCTCTTGTACATTCATTTTTACATAGCTTTTAATTATGAAATCACAACTGTATATTTTTCTTTAATCTCTGTACCCCATAGGGTAATTCAGAGATGAAGTTTTGGCAGTGGAGTGAGGATGCCATACTGGATCATACTCCATATATTGCAGCAGTCAGAAAAAACTTAATAACAAATATAAATGTAGATCCTGTACTTCAGTTTGATCTGGAAACACGTAGAATAAGAATATGAAAGGTTAGGCACAGAACTCTGGCACCTAAGATCTCTAAGCACAGAGGTGATGTTGTGTACAGAGATCACTAGGTGTAGTCAAACTGTGGTTCCTCGTTATTCATTCTACAGATCTGAGCAACTGTTCTTATTTTAAAAAAAAAAAAAAAGGAGTTTCTATTTGCATTCAAATTATGTTACTTTCTTTCCTATATTGCCCTGTACTGCAACAGGGGGAACATGAAAGAATAAGAAAGATTAAAAAATGCATTTATTTAAAATTGAAATTGTTAAATATGATAAAAAAAACTGAAAGTGCTGAAGTTATTAAAATGTAAAATAAAGGAAAACATGTAATCAGGTTGTTTTCTGCCAGAAGTTTTAAGGGAAATAAATGTTTCTGAACACTTTCTCTCCTACCCACTGCAAATAACTGGAAATATAAGATAACTTAGACTTACAAAATCACAGACTTATTCATGCTGGAAGAGCCCTCTCAAGGTCACTTAATCCAGTCTCCTGCTCAGAGCAGGCACCAACTTAAAAGTTTTGTCATGTTGCCCAGAGTTTTAGCCAGTCATGTTTTAGAAGTATTCAAGGATGGAAGTTTCACAGCTTCTCTATTTCTTAACCATTCTCATCATGAAAAATTTTCTCCTGATATGCAGCTGAAATTTCCATTGCTGCAGTCTGTGGCGTTGCCTCTTGTTCTTTCACTGTGTGCCTCTGAGAAGAGCTATGCTCCACCTTTTCTAACATTCCCTTTAGACATTTAAGTGAGGTTGGGTACTTCGGCTTTCTATTTGCTCTTTCTGTAGTTGAATTCCTATTTCCAACCACAGACAGTTTGTTGCACCTCACAAGAAGAAAGCTAATTATCTTGTAATAAATAATCAGTTCAATTTTCACACTTTTGCTTTGCTATGGGAGAAAAATGAAGGGTCTTCACATATATGTAAAGCTATATAGTGTCTTATGTAAAATGTGGAAAGGTATAGGTTGTCCATGTTTGGAAGAAGTAGTAACACATTCAGAAAGAATTAGAATCCTTTGGTTCAAAGACAATTCTATTTCTGCTAATATTTAGGTTTCCTGATATTGTGTTTAACCAGCTACTGAAAATCTTGCATGAAAACCTTGCAGTCCAGTCAAATGTTGTAAATGTGTAAGTCTTCCCTCTTCCTGATGAGGTAAGTGAATCAGGAAGGTTAACCAAAACTTGGTGAAGGCTCCCAAGTAACTGCTAGGGAGCAGTAAGAAGATAATATAATGACATTGTTGGGGAATACCCTTGGGGAGAGAGTCAGCTCTGCAAAGCTGGAGAAATGAAGATTTCAGGAGTTTGCTGCTGTTTTTTTATCTGCAAGTATTGTCCACTCTGTAGCTGAACTGGAAGTTAGTCTGTTTTCCACATCATGAAATCAGAGGAATAAAGACAAATGTAAGAAATCATGTCCAACTGCCAATGTGCATTCTGTTTAAAGTCAGTGTTTACATACTCATGGCCTGTCGCTGTTGTGCCGGGAATGGCAAGAGAAGAAACAGACAAAGTCCAAGGCTCAGGGATAAAAGGAAACATTTTAATAATTTTCCAAAGGCTTTTATATGTTAGTTTGCAAAAGTGTGTTAAATGGCATAAGGTAATTGGTCCTTTGGCCATCCACCCCTTGAAGGGATTGGCCAAATTCTAAGACACTCATTTCTAAATCTTTTCTAGTGAGAACTATAACAATACTGCAAAACAACCTGCAAGATAAAAGGATTTGTTTACAGAAACTTCTAACTGTTTTCAGCCAGTGTCCGTGAGAAAGCAAAGACTTTCTCACAGACCATGGCAGAAAGCTGGAAAATCTTTCTGCAACCCAAGTTTCAGCATCCACAATGGTCTTGGTTCATAGTAAAGTAAATCCAGAAGGGACTTCAGGATACAGCCATCAATTGTCCTGCCTCCAGCCAGGCCCAGCCGCCAGCCTGCACTATGGGAGAGCATCTGATGCAAATGATCTCAAGGAGGAAATGAGCAGTTTAGAAACCCACCTACAAATGATGCTCATGTATTAGCAACTTTTCATCACTGAGAAATTCTCCTTTCCATTGTTGATCTGAGATGTTATTCCAGGATTAGCCAGATATGGCTGACATTTAGTGTCTGTAGGGCAGCCCATTCTTTCTCTTTTCCTTTTCCATTGGGTGACTCTAATGAGAAGAGGAAGAGGCAAGAATGGTCATAGCACCTCCTGGCAACAAATTAGCACCATTCCTGCATTGCTGATGGAATTAAATGGAAGGGGTGGGAGGAAATGCAGGGCCTAATTTCCTCCTACTGTTCCCGCTTGTCCCCACCGTCTTATTCCGCAAAATTATAAGGACCAACCAGAAACAGGCACCTTATCATAAGTAGTATTTTTCCACTTGAATATCCCAACCTTGGCAAGCACACATCCACCTATGTGTCTGACTTTCATCTACCACTCCTTGGATTGATACCTAGTTGCTCTGAAATCCAGTTTATATCCATATGCAAATTAAATGCAATAATGCAAATTACTTCAGGATATGATTTGCATAGCTTGTCACTCATGCTGCTTAAAAAACGTGCTGGCTCTGAGTGCTGAAGACTTTATGCAGCTAATATGCTCTGATTTTAAAGGGAGGGCTTGACACGTAGGTGAAGCTGAGGAAAGAAGGAAACAAAAGAAATGGGTAATTCATCTTCAGCATAACTCAGTTGTAACGAAGCAATGAACTTGGCAACAAGATTGAACTTACACCAGTTAGGCATTCATTCTATGTTACTTTGTGTCCATTAGTATAATTGTTATACTGCTTTGATTCCACATTTACTAATTATTTTTGTAGGGCAGTGGTCATTAGCCGTTAAATGTCAATGTCATACATACTCTAATAAAACAACCTGCAGGATAGTTAATTTTGAACATATTACCTTCTTTGAATGTTGTTTTAACAGATGTCCTGTTAAGATAACAGAGAAATTAAGTTAGTTTTCAACTCAAAGCATCTGGTTAACTTTGTAGGTAAATGCCTTTGAGCAGTAAATCTGACCAGGGTTTTCAGATAAATAGCTATCAGAATGTTTTAAGTAAATGACTTTATTTTTTCACTTCTATTACTTAGGGCACATTTGACATGCTTGATCATATATCTAACAGATGAAAATTGAAAATAGTGCTGGCAACCAGCAGTGTTAGGTTATTCAGAGGGTAGTTTCATGGGTAGATACTATTAAGCATGCTTATGGTTTTAGAAAATTTAGTTCTGCAGCAATTTTTAAACCTCAAGATCTTTACCAGCTGGAAGATAACTGATTATAAAATTTAATCTGTTTAATACTGTAGACATAGCATATGGTGGAATACATTTAGATAAAAGTGGAATTTTTCATCTTTTTAATGGTGAAGTAAATTGTGATAGGAAATCATTCAAAGTATAGAAAAATATGAAACATGACTGTATATATTTTGCTAAATGTAACAATTTTATCTTTTTAAGTCCTGGGACATATTTTGTGTTGAGTTTATGAATAAATATACATTTTCATGTTGATTTATATATGTTCACTTGTCCCATAATTTAATAGCTTTGCACTGAATACAGGAACACATGAAAATAAGTAAGTGTATTGACTGGTTAGATGTGAGTCAATTCCATATGAGGATTTACATATGTACGTGCATCTTGTATAAATATCATATATGTTTTTACATATATATTGAGTACCTCAGTTATACTGTTAAGATTGGTAAGCACACATTTTAGCATGTACCTTAAAGCTGCTTATATTATAGTTAGATGTAGGCTTTCCTATACATCTAAAGGCAGTGCCATGGATATTTCTGCAAGTCTTTTGAATGTTACAGCCAAGACATTGCAGAAAAATATCCAAATATATATTTATGAGATTACTTTTTAATAATTATTAATTATATTGCAGTACCATCTAGTGGCCCTGTTTTGATATCAGGGTGCCATTATACTCTGAGTCCTAGACACATACAATATAAGTAAACCTTATCCTAAATGGTGCATAGTCCTAGCATGTGATTCTGTGAGAATGAGAGGTGGAAACCAAAGATAGTAAACTGCTGTGAGAATCCAAAACAGTGTTATGTCTTTGGAATTCTTCATGAAGTCTGGATTTTCACAACTTGTCCTATTTTCCCCATGTTTCTCATCTCTGTGAGGATTGGTAGTCGAGTGACACAAAGCCCTACTTTTGCAGCATTTCATGGTCCGCTTCGGTAAGGAAAACAGTTCTGTATGCTGTAGTGCACCACTGATGGCATTTCACCAGTTGTTCGAGGCACTGGGGGAAAAACTGTAGATTTTGCTTAAAATGAAAGAGCAGAAGCTAGATTTATTTCTAGTCAGGCAGATGCTCAGAAGATCAGAGCTGCAGAATACATGTTTGCTATGACAGCTCGTCTGGGGGTTGTCTATGCCTCTCATATACAGTACCTTTACTATGGTTATATGAATCAGCTATGGACAAGGGCTGAAGGGGATTTACCCAAGCTGAAAGTAGAGCAGTCTGCCAGAGCAACCACTCATCTTTTGTGGAAGTATAAAAACATACAAAAATATGCTCTGCTTTTTAATTTTCACTGTCTCATGGCACAGCCTTGTGTTTCATTATTTATTCTTTTGGGGTACAGATGCAATACTTTAACATTGTCCGTAGCAATTTTTTGTTCTTAATATGGATGCAATGGTTAGAATATACTTTCCCCAAGACTACTTTTCCTCTAAATATAAGTATATAATTGACCTTCTAATTAGAATCTATCAAATAAACTCCATCTGGTAGAACCAGGGGTCTACCAGAAATTTTAAGGCAGCACTAAACCCGTACATTTTCTGAGGAGCTTTGTATTACTTGGAATTTCTGAAGGAAACCATTCTGATCCTTATGTCACTAAAACTTATGCCAGTGTTAATCCAGTAGGAAATAGAAATTCTGTATTGCCTTCAGCATCTTTTTATGTATGAATAAGCATTTATTGAACCCGGGAAAGCAATGTGAGCTGTGAAGTACTCTTCTTTTTTGATCCTGTTTATTATTGAAACCCCATACTCCTTTCTCACCACTGCAGTGGTAGCAATGGGCTCACAGGCCATGCACTGAAAATGGCTGTGGTGACTGATCACCTCTTACAGCAGTTCATCACCTTATAGCACTCTATATTTGCAGCTGCCCTTCTGCTGGAGGCTCCCGCTCCCATGGTCCTGCCACTTGAACACTCATGATCCATCTCTGGGCTAAAATACACAGGTGTGTCTTAAGGCACTTTGAGCAGCCACATAAAGTATATTCTTACACAGACACAACTTTGCACTGGAGCGGGTGAGTAGCTCCTACAAAAGGCACTAATAGAAAGCTGAGGAGTCAGTAATGTGTTTAAACTGTCACAAATATTTCAAAGTGAATGTCTGTCCTAGTCACAGAGTCATGCTATGCTTTCTGCAATGCACTCACTAGATAAATTTCCTTAAACATTTAAACAGGTATTTCAAGAAGCATGTTGCAATGTAACTATTCAAGACAAAACAGAAATTAATTTTTCCTCCTGTAAAACTTCTACCTCAAAACAGTAGAATTATTTTAAATATTAGTAATTTTTTTCATATAATTTTCTTCCTTTCTTGTTCCAATGGAAAGAATGTTTCCAATACTGGTACTGAAAGGCAGTGATCTGTGGTATATGGATAAGTGAATTAACTAATGTCAGCTTCAATAACAGTGTAGGATTAGATGATGATTTTTCATTAATTGTCCATAATAAACAGAAAAAATATTCTCTCTCATTGACTTTAGTGCTGTCACTGCAGTTGACAGCACATTCACAGCTGGTTTTATTTTGTTGATTCCGTATACTCAGAATTAAGCACTAGCTGTGAAAAATATTTGATGTCCTTTTCTAATAACCCATTAAACTCAATGATTACCTTAGTGAATTTATCCCCAGAGGATAAGTTTACTCTAGTGTTGTTTTCAAAACTTGCTGCTGCTACTTCCATGATAGTAATTTTAAGGGGCATCCTATCTATTCAGGAGTGCTGCAGAATGGTGCCACATCCCACTTATCAGACTACCACAAATACCTGTTTGTGTAGAAATTGGATTCTGTGCTTTGAGGGTAGGATTTGATTGATTGAGTAACCTTATGAATTGAACTAAAGTGTGGTTTATTGTGGGTTTCATGCTAAAAGCCTGTTCTTCAGCAGGCCACAGTGTAACTCAGGCTATTTTTCTTCCACCCTACAACAGCTGGGTAATTCAGCAATAATGAGGTGATCAGTAATGTGCTGTGTCTAAGTATCTCACTGGTATCTTTAAACTGACAATGAATCCTTTTATAGAAAAACTGTTGTTTGCAATGCCGAGGGAGAATAAGATCAGAGTGCTCGAATCTCCTCTACAGATAATTTGAGATATACCTCACTACTCAAATGGAAAAATAAAAGGGGTTAGATTTGTCAATCTTTTGGCCATACCTTAAAAGTGAAGGGCTTTCCTTTCACAGAGGAGCTTCATACAAGGGGCCCTTCTGTGACTTCCAATATGACGCACAAAGCAATTCCTCTCTTTCTATCTTTTCTTGGCAATTTTATACTTGTCTCTCCTCACTTTTCCTCCCTCAGCTTATTAAAGCTGAACACTTTTTTTAATCTTGGCTTTGCTCACGTCTGGCTCATTCCTTTGACACTTAGCACGTCCAAAGGTATTCTATCTTGATTTGGCTAGACTGGCCAGGGGTGTTTTTATTTGGGAGCACAGGGAAACACTGTGTTTGAGTGCAATGTTGATTTAGGTATTTCTCTTTATTCATCATTTACAAAATACACTAATTGTTGTTGTTCTTGACTGCCCATTGTAACCAAATGCACTTGATTCACTGTGTCCCACTAATACTCTTAAATCACAAGTACAAGACATTTGTCCTGCAGCTGCAATGATGGAGATTGATTTGCATTAGGTGGAGAAGTTGAGCAGTTGGAACATATTTATCTTAAAGTTTGACTTAAAAACATCTTTTTTTCCTCATTGGAATGCCAATATGAAGTTCATGTACGTGTATTTCTTCTTTCATACGCTGTGTATGGCATCGTAATATAAATTGTAATGAAACGTTGTTAAATATATTGCTGTTATAATTTAAGTGATATACAGTATAAAAACTACTTGCACAAGTATTCACATAAGAATTATGTAAAAATTGATACTGAGGGTTGTGCAAAGCTTATCTGTGAATATTATCATCTACCCAATTGCACTTAATCCTAGGTGTTCAAAGGACCATGTAAGAAACACAGCCAAGGGCAATACTGAAAGAGATTCCTCTACTGGAAAAGATTCTCCTTGAGCCTAGGGAACTAACCACTCGCTTTTATTGAAAACAGACATGTACATACATACATACATACATAAATACATATTAGATCAGTGTTTTCAACTTCCTTTAAAGTATTTCAATCACAAAACTAGTTCCAACTCAGCGCAGGATATTCAACGTAGCGTAATTTGCATAGAATCAGAAATCTTTGGAGCTTCTGATTGTGCATTTCTCATGGTTGACAAACAATGATGGGGTTAAAAGCATGAGATGTTTCCTAAAACTACAACTTCTGGCTGTTTTGTTTGCCTTCCTGAATTCTGTGGTTTTAATTTTTAATAAAGGAAAAAGTCATGAGCTCAGACAGCTGTTTGGAAGAAGAGGCTACAGGAGAGCTTAGTAACAACAGACTATGATACTGTATAATTATGGGTTTTTTCTCTTCATTAGCATATACAACCTGCTACAGGAATGAGAATATAATGATAATTGCCAGACACTTGGGTTTTCACACTTGGAAATACTGTAAAGTACAAATCCAAAGTAATAGGGTTCCTTCAAGAAATTTCTCTGTCTGCATAGTGAAAGCAGGAGCTTGTAGCAGACTGTGGAGACTTAATTTTGATGTTTAATTTCTGGCAAAACATCTCCAGTAGATTGTAGCATTTATTCTCATTCTGGTCTCAAAGTGAAGATGAGTGTAGCACTCATTCTGTAACTTACCATTAAAGGATGTTTGTCTGTGTCACAGCATGTAGCCTTAATGATAGATTCTGCAGAGAAGAGTTGCTGCTGTATGAAAAGTCACTGAGACTACAGCTTATTGAAAAAGCTTACTTGATTCCTGTACACATTCTGTTTAGCTTTAGGCAATATTTTCATTTTTTCACAAGCACAGTAATGTCTCTGTTAAAAAGAATTTATAAAAAATAGTATCTTTTTTTTTACACTGATATCACTGTATGCTGTACTCCTTTGTTTCCTTTCATTAAGAATCATGATTTCAAAGATGGTAAGTGTCAAGTGCCATCTTATAGAGGCAGTGCAAAATACTAGAAGAGTACGTGGCAAACTGGTAATAAGTAGAGTGTTGTTTCACATATAACTTAGGTTTTTGGTAATCCTAATACTAAGAATTATTCTCAAATAGTCAAATAGTCTTCCTTCTCAGCAGGACATGTCCTGGTGTGCTGCTATCCTCCTATGCCCATATAACATGCCCCTTTCCCATGTGTAATTCTTCAGTCTCTCTTACTCCTTCTTTTTACACTCCTCCTGTTTTCCTGGACACCTGCCTGGTGCAGGTGGTGGGCCAAAACATTCTTTGGAGATCCCTGCTTCTCTGCCTAGACTGCCAGCATAGCTCAGAAGAGATACCTGACTTCAGACAGCTGAAGTTAAATGAGCTGAATCCAACCCTAAGTGCTTATTGCCCATTGAATTTATGGAACTTAGGCACTAACAGGATACCTTCCTTTAACTCTGAGCTCCTAATATATTTAAAAATCTGGTGGCATGGAGCCTAAATTGCATTTAAATAGGAATTTGAGTGTTTAGTCTGTTAGTAATTTCTGAAAATGAGCTTTGAGTTCTAGCAAAAATATCCTTATCCTTCCTTGAAAATCCAGCATTTATTGATTTGCCTTCAAGAAAAGGAGAAAGAATGGCAATGGTGGAGTTTTCATTTATAGACATACTGAAAAACTGCTTCTTGTTTTCACTTGGAGTTACATAGTTTATTTTGTTCTCCTCTTTCATTGATTATAATTTTGTTTCAGAGTAAGTTAGTGATGCTGCACGTGAAATAAATTAAAAACCTTCCTGCCATGTCTATGAAACAATGGGAGTTGGTTTTGAAAACCTAATAAAAAATGTCATACTGACATGCAAATGAATAATAAGCTTTCAGTTCAGAACATGGAATAGTTGAATTTCAAAAACCGAAATCCTTAAAAAGGCAAATGAAGTAAAGTGCATGCTTCAAAGCAAAGAGCAATGTCAAGAATTTGTGGCTCTGTATTGATTGGTACTATAGAAGACATTTACAACTAGATAAATGGAAAGACTGCATGAAAAATTCAAAGCAAAAGATCTGATATGAAGATTTCCAATACTGAGGAAGGGATATATATTCAACCCACTGAAAAATTTAAGGCTGAATTTTTATTAATGGCTGTTTCTTTTCTATATTATTTTCTTTGTAATGGGCTACATGGTACATGTTAGATCAGGTAAAATGGAGAAAGAGGCAAGCTTTTGAATATGTAAGTCCTTGAGTGGATAAATACTTTATTTTACTTGTTTAGAATTAAATATCAAACTGCAGATATATGGAACTCCTGTATTTTTATACGGGGAAAGTCACTTGGAAAATGTCTAGTATAAACTCCTTCGGGATTATTTACTTTATGGGTAGAATGAAAAAGAAAAACAAACAACAAATAGGTAACCAAATGGCATATTCATGTGTTGTTGATATGTTTAGAAAAAACACCTATGAGCCCAGAATGTCCTGTCCCTTTTTCTCCTCTATTAAGCTCATATTAAATTACCCAAAATAGAATTATAGAAACATGAAGATGGAAGATACCTGCTTATAATATTTGTAATATTTCTTGGACATAGAAATTTATAATGATATTTAACTTTTCTTTAACACTTGGTTAACTAAGTGATTTCTTATAAACTAATAAAATTAATTATGTATGACTAATAAGTAACCTGTTTTTGCATGCATGCAGTCCTTCCTAATATCCAACCAAAGTGATTTTACTGACTATCTTGGACTTTTCCTGAATAAGCAGGACAAACATTCCCTTTATTATACCGTCTATATGTTAAAAGATATTTATCACGCTGATTCTTCATTTTTCTTCTCTTCTGTTGACAAGGTGGATATTTTTCTTTCATATTTTCTTATTGCTCATATTTTCTATGTCTTTTATTCTTATTGTAGTCCTCTGGATTCTTCCCATATAGTCTGCAGTCTTTTTAGTATGAAGTATTAAAAAAAAGGCTATTTCCGTTAAGACCAGCACCAAGTAAAGCTGACCTATAGGACCTTTAGTATTTTATTATAAAACTGCCATTATGTGTTACTGAATGAGACTTTTCTGGGTTTTGCCCAATTCTGCAATGTTGGTTTCCATTTCTGAGTCACTATTACAATCTCCTGCAGTTCTCTTTGCCATATTTTACTACCTTGCCAAATGTTACTTACTCTCATTCTGTCTGATTTCTCCTGCCTACAGGAAGCATTTTGCTCTTTCCTTTATTTAATTCACCTTGTTGTTCTTCAGTCTGCTGAGATTATTTGGGTTGCAGATCTTCCCTCTGCAGCATTTGCTATCCTTTTTCTGCACAACATAGAGTGTTAAATTCTACCACCCAAATCGTAAATGAAAATACTAAATGAGTTGAGTATGCAATAGACACCCATCTTCCTCTTCAAACCTTTCTCAGTTTAACACCCAAACACTGGTGAATACTTTTTTGTGGACAGTTTTTAAACCAGCTATGGAAGTTGTTCTGATGATTTACATGCACTTTCTTTGTATAGAAGGGACATCACACAGCCCATTGTCATAAACTGGAATAAATTATGTCCTATCTACTGTTCTGCCTATCCAAAACCACCACAGCCAACTTGTCACAGCAGATGGACAGTGATTTTAGTATGAATTGCTCTTGAAATCTCATATTTATTTTACTTTATTTCATAGGTGCACAGGGATGGATGGATTAACAATTTTGTTACAGAACCTCAGGATCAATTACCAATTCACTTTTCTAAAACTGTAAAAACAATGGCTGTCTTTCTGATACTCTGCAGTTGCTCTATCAGCTTTTTTTTTTTAATTAGTTCTGCTTTTTTTTCTTTTTTTTTTTAAGTTAAGTCAGAAACTTCAGGTGAGATCATGTCCCTATTGAAGTCAATATATGGGCATTTTTTTTTATTTCATTTACTACAATGAGGCCAGGAGCTGACATAGCCTCTTCAGGGGCTTCACAAAATGTCAAGTTTCATCCTTAAAAAGAATGCTGATGTCTTGAGAATTCTGCACATCAAAAACAATTTCATAATAGAAGATTTTAGTTTCATTGATATGGAAATCATGTTATGGAGCATGCATTGTGAAAGCATTCAGTGTCTAAACTGACACCAAGTAAGGCATGCCTAGATAATTTCCATCCTCACCAAAATGTTGTTAATTTAGATTTAGTGAAAAAGATGTACTTATCATCACAAAACACAGATAGACATATGAGTGATAGTATGAGTTCTATTTTGGTTTTTTGCTTTCATATTTCAATGCAATTGGAGTATAAAAGATGTGCAAATCTTAGGGGATCTGAATATGTACATGAAGAAGTAAACATTTATTAATCTATTAAATATGTTATTAAATATCATCTGCTCACCAAATAAGCCAGTTATTTAACTGTGGAACAGGAGCATGACTTTGAAGGTTAAATCACTTTACTGAACCTTGGGAGATTTAAGTCCCCTTTTCAGCTCTGACTGAGATTTCCTGCAAATCACAGCTTTTACCTCAGCTTTTGCTGTCAGCTCTTGCTACTGTAAAACAAAGATTGTTTTGCATAGAATCAGAAATCTTGCAGCTGCCTGCATGAAAAGGACATCACCATAGTGAGGTCAAATTAGTATTCCTCAAGCGCCTCACAGTATTGGTGGAAACACCCCACTCTGCTGGTTGACCATGTCTAGTCCTGTTCATGTTGAGGAATTACTTGAAGCCTTGATCATAGAAACAGGTCCCATTCAGTTTTCTCATGAATGAATTTTTGCCTTCCTCAGTACATCTTCAGCCTACGGCTAATGAAACAACTAGCCAACCATATAGTTAATATTTCTTGTGCTGATGTTTGTGATGACTTTGATTATCATACTTGCATATTCAAATTATTTATTGAACTTTATGGGAAAAAATCTTTTTTTTAGAAACTGTTCACCGAATGACTGACAGTATTGTCCAAAATAGTTTTGTTTATACTGATTTGATTATTATAATTGGATTAGATGAGTCTATTTGGCATATGGGGTTTACAAGCATGACAGTCAATGAAACAATATTGGCAGTAAATGTGTGGCTGGGTCCTTGTAATGGTCTTTAATCTTTTGCCTGGGAAACTTTTTCCTGGGCAAAAGTCTTGGGTGATCAGATCTGGAAAACAGACTCAGAGAACAGACCAACATTTCAGTCTGTTTTGTATTAAGTACATGCAGGTGTAACAGCACCTTTTTTTCTTGTTACTCTTGTGTTTGATGTTATAGAAGTGATATGAACAATATTTTTCTGGAAACAGTATACTTATCCACTTATGTAAAGATAAAAACTGGTTCACAATGCAGTCTGCTGGGTTAAATGAATCTTTATATCTATGTTTCATTTTTTTTTTTTTGTGGCACAGAGGAAATGAGAAAAAAGAGGGTGATAAACTGAACAAGATTCTTTTAGAATTTCAGTGATATTGCATAAAGGTATTAAATTATATTTACTTTAGGGATTATGCAAGCTAAACATTTGTACAATATTCTAAGTTCCTAAAACAAATATTCTGTCTTAAATCATGAAGATCAACAGCAATCAATTTAAATGAATACTGATTCACTGAAAGTTTCTGTTTGTCATTTTTTAAGATGTCATATTTTCCTATGGAAAATATGTTTTTGCCTCATAAATACTATGGAAAATCACTTGAGTAAAGAAAGTTTAGTAGTCATTTCTATGGCATGAAGTGAAGTACTGCTGACGTTTTTTTACAAGAATCTCAGGGGAAAAAAAATGTCTGATTTATGTTTAGGCATAACTTTGTATTTTGAAGTATTGGAAATAAATTTGTGAAAGACAGATATAGAAATCACATCATCTGTAGCTGAACCATAGCAGTAACTGAAGGCAGAGGTATGAACAACCATTTTTAGCTCAAAGAAGAAGAGGGGTATCATCAGAAAAACAATTTAGATATGCAGAATATGATTAAATCCTTCCGGTCATCTACCTTAATACAGAGGCCAATGCCTCTCTACAAAAATATGATGGGACCTTTAGCAATCACAAACACTTAAGCATTAGACAATTCATCAGAGCCATCAGCAAAGGGAAATCTATCAGAAAATCGATTATTTTTCAGCCCAGTGTGGCCTCCACCTACAGCTACTCCTCCAGGAGACCTGAGGGTTTTCCGTGGGAAAGAAGACGTAGAGAGTAATGTCATTTCAGCAGTGCAAATGTTATCAGATAGAAAGCTGGGGATTTTGCTGTAATGTTCTCCAAGTAAAATTCTGCTTATTTCCCTTTTTACTTATTTTTTAAATTAATATATTATTTGATAATCGGTAAGCAGATAGGATACAAAAAATAGGAAACAAAGAGAGAATTTCCACAAGGGAAGAACGGGCCAATGTATCCTAGCAAGATTTGTGCTAACCTTTTCTCCAGCAGAATATTCAGCACTGGTTAAGCAAAAATGATGAACAAAATAAGGTGACAGAAATACTTGAGTGTGTAAAGAACTTCAGGCTTGCCAAAATTAAGACTCTAGGTAGAATTGCAAAACAATCTCACAGTCCTTGTATTTTGCAAAGCAGCTGATAAGACAAGTTGGCCTTGATGATAAATACCTTTAAATTACCTGTTACCACATGTGAAGGAGATCTATCATGTGACTAGTTCTTTGAAATCATCAATTCAACACTGATAAAACAATGTTAAAACTTGCTAGGAAAGGAACAGAGCACCAGGCAAGTAATGTCATACTACTGACTTAAACCACAGCAAACTCCAGTATTACCTAATGCTATCAGTTCTGTTCATTTGTAACAGAAATAATGTATGAAATTAAGAAGGAATGGGGATGCTAGATTGGTTTCATGATGGATGTATGACTATCACAACTTCTTGGAGTAAGGAATATTTTCCTGGAGTATCTTTTTTACACTTGCAATGTCAGGGCTGTAGTTTCAGCTTAGGCTATGGTTCCCATGTGTTTTGGTTTTCAGGAAATAGGATGTGTTTTGATTTGTTGCTTGTAAATATTGTCCTCTTAAAATAGCAATTAAAAAAATCCATCATAAAAAAAAACCCGAGGGATAAAGACAACTGGACCAAATTATTTAGGAATTTTCTAGTAACTGGATTTTTGTTTGTAGCTGATGAATCACACTGACTGCCTACTCTCCCTCTCCTCTTCTGGTCCAGTAAAGCAGAGAGGAAGACAGTAGTGATAATCCTTCTGGACTGAAATTTTTTACACTTGTTTGGTAGGTGATAAATGCTTCATTCCAAGGGGATTAGCACAGTGAAGCTTCTCTAAAGGAGTGAGTGTTTCTGCATGCACGCTAAACAATTCAGAGCCTTGTTGAATCAACAGTAATACTTTTTCTGTAGGAACAGCTAATAGAGGAGCAACAACCACATGAAGTTTTTTTTTTTTTTTTATTTTATTGTTCTCCTGCAGCTACTCTGCTGTGAACTTGTTTAATTGTTGTGGGGATTTTTCTTTCACTAGTTCACACTAATCTTTTCAGTTAAATCTTGGCGGAGTTAGTAACAAGTATTGCATTTTCTCAGGAAAGGAAGGCAGTTTTAGGCAACTTAATGTTTTAAGCCAGATGAAGCATTTGTAATGATCAGCATTACAGCCACCATAAAATGTTAATAAATGCATATCCTACTAAATGCAAAGGGTATAATATTCCAAGTGAAACATATCTACTTTTTGGGGATTCCTATCATTTCTTTGAACATTACAGTTTCATTAAAACCTGTCATTGAAAGAACGTCCTTAATTTTCAAGAAAGACAACTGTAAAAACATTCTGCATTTCTTACCCAAATCTATGCACATTCAAAAATACTATTGAGAGCATTCAGATTTTTTCTTACCGTAATGAAAATAATGTAATAAGGACTGCATGCATAAAATGGGAAACTGATTTGATGATTATAAGCTGTTTAAACTCCCTTCTTACAGATATGTCAAATTTATGCTTAAAAAATTCTGTTGCTTGGAATTTCTTCAGTCTACATAGAATAACAAGGCAAATAGCCTATCCTAACATTGAATCCAAACAATATGAGATTTAAAGGACAATATTAAAAGAGTAAAGTGAATTTTTTTTCTGGTTTCTTGATTTTTAAGCGCAGAATGTAATCAAAATTCTTATGAACAATGTTAATTTATGGACTTTTATATTTTACTTTGTTTTTCCTGTTCTGTCATGTACCATCCATAGTTATGTCCTACAGCACAATCAGAAGGCTGCAGTGGAACACCAGGAAAAAAAAAAGAACCCGTTAACCCATCTTATGCTAGATATTTCTACTACCAGATGGTATCACATGGACGATTTTAAATTGTGAGCTTTATGCTAGAGCTGAGTGCTCCATCTGTGGCAGATTAGCTCCCCAAGTTGGAAATACTGCTTTCAGTCAATTTCCCTGCTAGAGACTGAATGCATTATCTTTAAAAAAACTGTGCTTTGAGCACAATTATGCTTACATCAGAGAACCATTGTAAGATAGTGTCTAGTGAGTTGATGCCAACAGATTGAGCCATGCTTGTCTCCCTTGAAGATTGCTTGTCTTGGTAGTCTTTATACAGGTTATTGCCATTCATGATCTCAGTATTGAAAGTGTTGGGGGAAGTGGGGATTTGCATAACTGTATTTTATTTCCCTTCCTTTTAAAATGTGGGTTATGCAGCTCTGCCTTCAACAACATAGGATCGCAGGCTAAGGAAATGGAGCCACCTTGCTGATATGTGATGTAGTAGAGAAGATGAAGGCATGATAGGCCAGAGTGATAGAGAGCATCAGTTTGGATGTGAAATAATTGCTGGGAGTCTTGATATATTTTCACTTCAATATTGAGATACCTTCCCTTCACCAGTTCCTTTTGCAGGATTTGTCTCTAATGACTTACAGTGTAGAAAGCTCTCAGACTATACATACACTGTAGGCTGGTTTAGGAGGAATCTCAATTTATTTTTATGATTTCATGGAAATGTTAAAAAAACCCCCCAAAACTAATGAAGGTAGAATTCTGAAAACATTGAATTAAGAGTCTTTTCTGTCTTCAGTACCTTGACATTAATTGCACAGCTTAAATGATAGGCAATGCATTTAAAATAAGTATTAAGCTAAGAGAAGAAAATCCTTATAAGTCACACTACTGTATTTTTCTGAAGAACATGTTGTTTTTACTATTTGAAAAAAAGTACCAGTGTTGACTAATTAGATCTTGAATTTAATGGCAAAATGTTGTAAATTTTTTTTAGGCCATCATATATAAAAAGCCATCAAAAACTGCATTTGCAGTGCTTGGCTTATAATAGGTCATTTCATGGCTTTGTTTAGGCTTTCCAATATGTAATGCATTTATGATGCCAGAAGATAAAACCGTGCCTCCTCTGCTGATTTAGGCTAAAACATTTAAATGCTGCAGTGACTGGAAAAACTATCTGCTTCTTAGTGGTAATTGTTAGTAATTTGTTGGACTGCTAAAAATCTTTTCGACATACACAAAATAGAAGAATAAAATTATTCTATGCTAATGGTGCAACACTAAAAATATCTAAATATTGTCAGAGAACTGATTTGGTGGTTAACACCAAAATTTTTCTTTTTCATGGAATGTAAGGTTTTAGTACTTTAGACATAAATAACCTTGTGGCAATAAAAATGTGCAGTATTGGAAAGTCCATTGAATATATTTTCATGTAGATGAAATATTATGTGAATTTTTACTTTCAGATTTCTGCTTCTAAAATTGCAATAATTTTTTTTAACATAGGATGATATCTCACAGCCAAAAGTAGAACTTAATGATCAGCCTCAAGAGTGGGGGAAATGTCTGGTGGAATTAGTCAAAGTCTTCTTAAACAAGTCATGTAATAAAGAAGTTTACATGTTTCATCTCTTTGCTTAAGACACATTTCTAAGTAGTGCAAATAATGGATATAGGATTCTGGATATGGGTTGTTTGTGTGGGAATGTTGAGGGTTGTTCATGGGGTGGCTTGTGCGGTTCACATACTAGCCCAAGAAGAATGTAGGGGGCAGGCTCAAGATAATAAAAACTGGTGCATAAAATATTCTATGCAGGAAAAAAAAAAAAACAAATAATATTTTTCTTCAGCAGGTCTGATATTTTGGGGTATTCCTGTTTTATTGACAAAAATTGGTATATGTTCTTTTGTTGTTGCCTCATTACACTGTTGGTACAAATAGATGAACAGGTAAAGGGGGGTTTAAGTATTTTCCTTGTCTAATCACTGGCATTATTTAGTGAATTATACTTTTAAAATTCTGTGAACGTTATTAGACATCAGTCTGGAGACACATTTACTGACTGTTGGGAGCTGTAAAGGACATAAATTACCTCAACAAATCTTCCTGATAGTGGCATGATGAAAGAAGGCACTGTTTCTCTTCTGGTTCTATACTGAATTTTGTGTTCCTTTATTCTTTTATATAGAAAACATTTAGAAAAATTAAAATTGGAGCCATGTATTTAGTCTTTTGTAATTCTAGGATCACATCTTGGGAGTTGTCATAGATATGTACAGATCTGTTGTAGCACATCTTTTTGTTGAAGTACATTAGTGTTCTCTTTTTACCTTGAGGACCATAGAAAACAATGAAGATTTTGTCAGAATATGAGGTAAAGTTTTTACTTCTGAGGACAAAAATTGTGATTATTAAGAAAGTTCATTAAAAACCACTTTTTTCTTCTTATGCTTTTCAAAGGTTGCAGGCAGAAATTTAAATTGAGAATATTCTCAGTAATTATAATGTTATAAGTGTAAAAATACTGTGAGCAGTCACCTGCTTTTGAAAATTTTAATATGTGAAAAGAAAGGAAGTTAAGGAAAAAAGGGAGTTGAAAAGTATTACAAGAGATCTTGGATGCTGTACAATAAGAGCTATAAAATTATTTTAAATGAGAGGGAAATAGATTTTTATTTTTACTGTAAAGATAATATATTTAAGTAACTCAGTTTAAAAATAATGTGACTTGTCTTAACAAGAATATGATATTTATGGATTTATGGTGCTTTTTAATGGGAAAATCTTTTCATTTGGCCCTGCTTTGCATCATCAGATATATTGTCTGTCAGAAAAATTCATTCAGATGGTAATTCCTACTGAGGAAGAAAATAGACCCATATTTTGTGGAGAAATAGTAAAAGGGTCAAAGGTATTTTTTGAAATGTTAGGGCAATTTTGCTTTTACACTTGCTATGTACTCTTCTGTTTAAAATTACATACTTGTAAGCGGAAATGTAAGTAATCTGTTTTAAGACTGTGAGAGTCTGTTATGATCCTCTAGTTTGATCTTTTGAATAACACAGTCCTTTGAATTTCACTGAGTAATTTTTCACATTCTGATGGAGCTTCTCTTATCTTATAGAAAGAAACTCATTGTAGTCTAAAAAGATTTAAAGGGATGAAAAATCCATTGTTCTCTGTTTTACTGAATAGGTATCTCTGGAGTTAAAACAGTGCTCCTATCTCATCTGAATTTATTTACCTTATACTTTCATCCTGTGCATCTTGTTATACCTTTGTCTGCTAAACTCAGTGTCTTGTCAGAAATTTTCTGTTCATATTTATATTGTCTTCCTCCTTGTACCACTTGTCCTGTATCAACTTTACCAAGTTTCAGCTATAAAATTACTGCTATTAAATGATTAAGCTAAGTTATATAGATTAAATTACTTAAATTTCTCACAGCAATTCAGACTTCCCAGATCCAGAATAACTTTTTAAGCTCTTCATAGAACTCGTTTTGCTTTTTTCAATTTCCATTTGAAAGTGAGGCATGAGAGCTGTTTCCCTGTAACAGTCTAAGCAATTTAAAAAACAGGGTAAATAAAAACTCCAGTTCAAACATACACATCCTACATATATGTTCAGGGACTTTTGTTTTCTTCTTCACAATTTAATTCTGGGAACTCTACTTCATTGATCTCAAAATCTTTCCTGAGAATGATTTTCCGTCTCTCTATATTGGAGAAAGATGGATTCCATGGGTGGACTGTTAGATGGATAAGAAAATGCTTGGATGGTTGCATCCAGAGGGTAGTGATCAGTGGCTCAGATTCCTAAAATTCCTAGACATCAATGACAAGTGGTGTCCCTCAGGGGCCTGCATTGGGACCGGTGCTAATTAATATTTTTATCAAGGACATAGGTAAAGGGATTGAGTGCACCCTCAACAAATTTGCAGATGGCACCAGTAGAGCAGTGTTGTCGACACACCTGAAGGAGAGGATGCCATCCAGAGGGACCTGGACACTCTCAAGAAGTGGGTCCATGAGAATCTCATTGTTTAACAAGACCAAGTGCAAGGTGATGCACCTGGATTGAGGCGACCCTGGGTATCAACACAGGCTTGGGGATGAACAGATGGAGAGCAGCCCTGCTGAGAAGGACTTGGGGGTGCTGATGGATGAGAAGCTGGACATGACCCAGCAATGTGCTCCTGCAGCCCAGAAAACCAGTGGTGTCCTGGGCTGCATCCAAAGCAGTGTGGCCAGCAGGGTGAGGGAGGGGTTTCTGCCCCTCTGCTCTGGTGAGACCCCACCTGCCGTGCTGCATCCATGCTGGGGCCCCTGGCACAGGAAGGACATGGACCTGTTGGAGCGAGTCCACAGGAGGGACACCAAGTTGATTAGAGGGATGGAGCACCTCTCCTATGAGGAAAAGCTGAGAGAATTGGGTTTGTTCAGCCTGGAAAAGAGATGGCTTTGGGATGACAATCCAGTTCCTGAAGGGAGCCTACAAGAAAAATGGGATAGACTATTTCCAAGAGCATGTAGTGACAGGAAAATGGGGAATGGTTTCAAATTGAAAGAGCACAGGTTGCACTCAATTTTAAGAAGAAATTCTTTTCTGTGAGGGTGATGAGACACTGGAACAGGTTGCCCAGAGAGGTTGTGGATGCCTCGTTCCTGGAAGTGTTCAGGGTCAGGGTGAATGGAGCTCTGAGAAATCTGTGGAAGCAGTGTAGTAGAAGGTGTCACTGCCCATGGGAGAGTTACTAGAACTGGGTAATCTTAAAGGTCTCTTCCAAATCCAGCCATTCTATGATTCCAAAATTCAGGCATCCATCAGAAAATCTGTGATGTGTTTTCCTTCTTCCTTATTCTAAGATATTAAAATGTATTATTTTGAAAATCTGCTTCACTCTGTGATGCAGGTGTATGTGTAACAATGTCTACTCCTCATGAGTATTCATAATTCCACCATTTTTTTTATCAACTGCAAATTTTTGCTAACATGAATGTGCAAATTCTGGAATAATGAATATTATACAGATCAAGATCTTTGCACAAGCCCACTAAAAATTTCTTTTTGCATAATGGTTCCCAATTAACAGCTCTTTTCTGAGATTAGCCAGTGAACAAGTTTTTCAGAGGATTATTATGTGCTACAGGGAATTTTGCGTAGTGGTAATTTTTAATCTGAATGTTGTGCAGACAACTGCCCTTACGAAAGTCATATTATGTCAACACACTTGCCTCTATGAACTGAACTCGTTGCCTCATCGAAAGTTCTGATGAGATCTGTTTTCCATAAAACTGTGCTGATTGGCACTAATTATGCCACCATCCTTTATTTCTTTAGTACTTTTATGTTGCATCAGCTTTTCTGCGACTTTGCCGAGAATGGAAGTTCATCTAAGCAGACTATAATTATTTGGGTCATCTCATCTGCACTTTACAAAATATGCTACAATAGACAATTACAGCTCTTTTTGCTTTCCATTATGTTTTACAAATATAGCCTAAGGCCTCCATACAAAATGGAAAGGACAGTTTTGTGTAGTATGTCCTTGTAAGGGACTCGGGTTGCAGGCCATGGAACAGCCTGTCCGACACAGGGCAGAGTACCTGCAATATATATGCAAAGGCTGAATATCACTTACTTCTCTCATGACAGAATGCATACTGATGATGCTACTGGAAAGGTTACAACCTCCTTAAACTCTTCTCTGCTCCATTAAGTTGTTCTATGTCTCAGATAATCTTTTTCAGTGGTATGTTTTCAAAGCCTTTGTCATAGTTCAGTATCACTGTCTTGTCTGTTATGGCAGGACATCACAGAATGCATGTCCCAGAGACACCATGAAGATGGATTAAGATCACTACACAGCATGTGTTGCTTTAAATTATGATGGTTCAGACAAACTTAATTGTATTTAGAAAACTGAATATTCATCAATTGTGAATCTATAGTTCTCAATCTCATGATCTTTATGTAGTTGTAATCTCAGGGCCAGATGCTCAACCAGGCTCAAGCAGTGTCAACAGGCAATGCTCTTTTAAATGCCATGATGTCACTATGATTTCTACATCAGCTGAGCAGCCATCTTCATTCTGAAATGGCTTTAACACAGTGTGTTGCTTTTACTCCTGTAGAATGGTTACAAGAGTGGCATGGCGTTACCAAAAACCTTTCTGATGTCTTTAAGTATTTAGTATGCATTTGGACTATTTCAAATCTTTTTCAGATTACTACATCAAAAGGTTTCCTGTGAAGTTATACCAAAGAATAAAACCCAGAAAAGTAGAACAGTCAGAAAAAGAACCCTTTGGAAAAAAAAATCTAATATTTTCAAGCCTGCTCTTGCTCTTTCAGAGGTGCACTTTTAGGAAAAAAAGTTTAATTTTTCCACTTTACAAACCCAGTTTTCTCTTGTGCAATAAATGAGGTTGGCATATACAAAGGAAGTAGCTATGATTTGTGGTGTTATTTTACTAGCTGATCAGACACACATTTTGTTGCCATTTTGATCTTGGAAAATAATTGGAGGACGGAGTGTTTTTGCAATGTGCCAGCAAAAAATAGTGTGTTGGAAGTCCTTTTATTTTGAGGTGGCACTGCAATCCATCAAGCATCAGCAAAACTCTAGAAGGATTGAAAATACAGTACAATAACCCTGGTTGCTGTGTGGATGAAAAAAGTGTAAACAAAATCTATTTGATTATACATATTTATAAAAAGTGTATTAAAATGTATAAGAAGCATAAATAAATTTTGGAGAAAGTAAAATAGGATCTGCATACTATGCCAGAGTTGAGGATTCATAGCAGATGTCACCTTGAGCAGCTGCTAACAAATGTTCATGCACATATACATGTACAAAGCCTAATCAAGATATTTTTGCAGACAAAAATACTGCCAATTAAAACTTTTCTTTGGAGTTATATGAAGTAAAATGGAATAGCTTATATTTTCTTATGTAGTTCACATTGCACTGCAAGGAGTCTATGAAACATTTCTCCATTCTCTGAAGGAGATTTACTCTTAGGAAATTTCTAATGCCTATTGCTATTAGGAATCAAGCAGATTACTTTCTTTGGATGTT
The DNA here is from genome assembly GCA_013397115.1 of Edolisoma coerulescens. Lineage (NCBI taxonomy): Eukaryota > Metazoa > Chordata > Aves > Passeriformes > Campephagidae > Edolisoma > Edolisoma coerulescens. Next base: position 1,082,689 of record VWZW01006375.1, read on the forward strand.
TATGTAAGATTGCTTCCAAGAAGAAAAAAAAAAAACAAAAAAAACCAAAAAAAAACCAAACCAAAACAAAAAACCTCTCATTTATTCTGGAGGTAATATATTTGGGTTTGATTCCCTGACCAGGGAAAGGCTCACATATTGTGCTTTCAAAAATGGTGCTGCAATTGGTTTGCAAATTCCTTAAAATAGGTTTCAAGTCTTTTTTTTTTAAAGTGATTTCACTAAATATTAATTTAGTAATTTTTCTACTTACCCATCATATTTTATGTATGAATATAATTGTCTGGTCTTAAACAGCATTGGCTTATGTGTGACTTATCTGTGATATGCAAAGAACACAGGTATTATCTGTGCATTATATTAGTATCTGTGAAAAGCATATGTTATCTGTGATCTGGGCCAAAATAACTTGAAGATTCATTAAGACTGATAAATTTGAAGCATAATGACTCTCCTTCCAAGGTATTAAAATTGGTGATTAAGGAATCCTGCTCAGTTTCCTGAATCTGGGACACAAATTTTCTTTAGCCTATTCATTATAAAACATCATAACACATGTGATGGAGAAATTCAGTTTCTAAATTATAAAATGTCTAAAAGTCTTTGAATTTCACCTTTTTTAAAGTAAGTGTATTATACTGGTCAGTCTTTAGAGAAGCTCTAATTAACTCCCACCTTTAGCTGAGACCTACTTGCAGTTACTCTGTTTATAGGTTATGTTTGCCTACTTCCATCTAGAATTAGTCTGTACTTAGCAGTGCTTATTTGTGGCCAGAGCCTGTTGTGAATCCTTAGTAGTAGACCTCAATGTGGTGTCTGACTTCCTGTAAGTGTGCTTTGCATTTCAATGGACAGTTTCATGTTTTGAAGACAACTGTTTAACCTGGAAAGGCAAACAAAGTCTCATCCTGGATTCATCACCTGAAACTCTACCTCTCCGTTCTCCATGGAAACTGCATGCCATAAAAATCTGCTTTTATATCAGTACTATTAACATATTATCTTTTATTTATGATCTTATGAAGATGATAGAGATTTGTCTGCAAATAGCATCAAAGAACCATGTGTTCATATGGTGATGAGGTGATATATGAATTTTGAGAGGCTTTTTTCTTTTTTTTACCTCGTTTTGCTCATCTTACTTTAACTGTTTTTTCATTTGGTTGTGCTGCAAACTTTGGGGGTTACTTTCTTGGTGTTGGCTAGGATAGAGCTAATTTTCTTCTTAACAGCTGGCACAGTCTGTAGTTTGGATTTAAGATGAGAATAATGTTAATAACACACTGGTATTGTGGTTGTTGCTGTGTAGCCCTTACTCTCAATTGAGGACTTTCCAGTTTCCCAGTGAATAGGCAGGGCAGCTGACCCAGACTGTCCAAAGAGTTATTCGACATCATGGAAAGTCATTTCCAGGATATAATATGAGTAGGGCAGGTAGGACTATCGTGGCTTAACCCCAGCAGACAGCTAAGTACCATGCAGCCACTTACTCACTCTCCCCAGCAGAATGAGGAGTAGAATCAGAAAAAAGGTAAAATTCATTGGTTGAGGTAAAGACAGTTTAATAATTGAAACAAAAATGTGTTGCTACCATTACTCCTACTACTACTACTAATAATAATATTAATGATGATGAAAATGAGAGAGGGAGAGAACAGTAAATCCCCCAAAACACAAGTGATGCACAATGCAATTTCTCACCACCCACTGACCGATGCCCAGCCCCAAGCAATCAGCCCCTTCCAGCCAACTTCCCCCAGCACAACAGAAAATTCCCCATGGGTTAAGTATTGTATGTCAATGCAGAAAAGAGACAGAAGACTCTTGTATATTTTCCATTCTTTTCTGTAAGACTAGTTTCTCTTAACTAGACTCGTTTTCCTTAAGTCTCATTTATTTTCATTAGTGGTGGTTGGAAAAACTGATAAAAAGCTTCATTAATAAAACTAATGGTATAAAAATTTCCCACAAAAGATTAAAAAGAAGGCCTATAAGCGGACTAATTTCCATAAACTACCGTGCTCATACATTTAAAAATAATTAGTCCCATTTTTATAGTTATAGTTTTTGAAGAGCAAAAAGATTTGTATGTTTGCTTTTTTATTGATAAAAATTATGAGTGCTTTTCCTCCCTATTTTCCTTTCTGTAGAAATCCAGTGTTTAGAAGGTATTTTAGAGATTTGACAGCATTATAACATAATAGGTGTGGAGGAATTGAAACCTAATTAGTTAATATAACATGTTTTTTCCTTATTCAGATTTCAGTAATATCTGCTCAGCAATTTCAGAGGAAAGGCGAAGACTAATCATGTCCCTTGACTTCATATATAAGGATAGGAAAACGTCAGAGAATTTTGAGGGAAGAGGAGAGTAAAAACATGAAATAAAAAAAAAAGGACAGATTGCAAATTGTTGAGGAAAATGGTAGATGAACAGGCAGTTTTTTCACTGATACAAATTTAAGGAATTTTTTTCCTTTTATTCCTTCCCACATTTTATTGTTTGGGATCAGTTTCTAGCTGTTGGAATGTGGTTTATCATATTTCACTGTATTTTTGTGTCATAGATTCAATTACTTTCACTTCTGGGTGGTAAATGGAGAAGTGCAAGGAAAGCAGGAGAAACACCCTCAGTGCTCATTTTCAGTGAGAGGTCTTTAGTCCTGAGCTCATCTGGGATTCAGTTTCTGAAGAAAATTTACAGGGATGGATGGAGGCTTGTTACTTTTGTTACTTTTGTCTAGAATTGAGAGGACTTCAGCTGCCTTTAACTTTTTATGTTCACTGGAAAGCAGGGGCAAAGAGAAAGGACAGTTGTGTCAGGGCAGGACTCCTCTTTTACTTTAAATGGGTGACTTCCCATTTTTCAGCTTTTGAGATGTAATTGCTCAAATATCAAATTCCATGTTGCATATGCAACTTAATGACTTGAAAATGTTACTGTTCCAAATATTTTTGGTACAAAGGGAAGTGTTATTTTTTTCTATGCCTTTTTTTCTTTTATTTTAAAAAGATGATAAGTATTAATTTTTATTTCTTTTTCTGAGAGACAAGAATACTGCTATTTTTAACAAACAAGAAAAAATTGAAGGATTAGAATGTGCTGCTTGAGGAACAGTCACAAACCTCAGCAACTCTTTCTACAGTGATATTTCTCACTTTGTTCTTTCTTAATACAAATACAGAGCAACATCTATTTTGAGGAAGTGCACATATAACAATAATTTTCATATATAACAGCAATAATACTGCCAAAAAATGATACTCCACTGCACATTTATCTCTCATTTATCTCTGCCTTAAGTCAAGATGATTAGAGAAACGCATGGGGTAGCTGTTAGTTGCATGGCTTAGAGTATACTCAGCATAAGAATCAAAAAGTATGAAAAGGCTAAAATTATGTTTATTTTGCTTCTCCCTGAACAATTATTTCTATAACACATGCATGTAGTTTTCTCTTAAGCAAATAAAATCCAGAGAAGTGGTGGACTTATGAGGCTTATGATAATTCATGTCTTAAATACCTGTCTTTTCTATGGGTCACCTTTTCATACAGAAAACATGTACTCTTCATTTTCAGTCTGTCCTTAAGAGTTGTGCTCACTGTTCTGCAATCAAGTAAATGGCCTACTAAATGTTAAATTCAGAATACATTATAATCTACAATTACATTCAAAATTTTCAATTCCATTTAGGTTTGTGTAGATCTCCAGAAAAAAAAAGATGGCCAAGCCTACCATATTGCAATTCATGTTACTGAATTATGAAGACTAGTATTCAGACTTTTGGAAAGGGAAGCCATTACTTATTGTCCTTTTGTGAAGGTAATGCTACACAGAATGTGATTAAATGCTTATACACAATTTTTACATCAGGACCATTGTTACATTAAGTGCACAAAGTGCACTTTGCGATCTGAAACAGAACCATGTTATTTCTGTTTGTGACATAACTTATGTGTTGCACATTTTGCACTGAATATGCGTTTAATATGCATTTGCATATTACACACATGACATTGGAATGGGCTGGCCAATGGAGGTGGTGGAGTCACCATTCCCAGAAGTTTCCCAAGAAATGACTGGGCATGGCGTTGTGGTTTGGTTGGCATGGGGGTGCTGTCAGTCAAAGGTTGGACTCGATGATCTTGGAGATCTTTTACAACCTAACTGATTCTGTGGTTTTCCAGTCTCTGCATAGAGTAATAGTAGTGTCCTCTTGAAGGCTGCCTTTAGAAACATAACATTTTCTTGTCACATAGAAATATGAATATTTCTTTTCTTATCAAGGGGCAGAATACTTAGCCCTTTGATAAGAAGAGTATGTATAGTGCTTAGCCATAATAAGGACACCTTTTTTCCCCTGAAAAACTTTTATTTGCTAGCAATACAGTAACTATTAATTAAAGCTCACTGTATATCAGAAACTAATGCATGCAAAGGTAACCACTGAAACATCACATGCATAGATTAAAAATAGTTATGCAAACTTCATCCTGATAAGGCAGTCCAGTTTTCTTTGCAAATTGTTTGCCACAGGCACAGTATTAACAGAACAGGAAGATAAATCACGCATTTCAGCTCCCTGGCTACTCCTTGTTCTGATGGGAACTGTTCCTTTTGTCTAAATTACTTATTTTAAGGATGCCTAATAATCCAATTACACTGCATCTAAAAACTCTGGCCTATCTTTCTAGGAAGAATGCCAACAGTAGTAACTAGGAATCAATGCCAACAATAGTCCAGAGTAGTTTTCATGAATTGTCCCTAAATATTTCATGGAAGTTTGTGTGTTAAAGTTGTTCATTCAGTGCTCTAAAACAGACTTTGCAATGCCATGTACCAAATCCTCCTAGCCAGTTTAGCAGTTTACTGCACAAGCAAATCTTTGGTTTATATCCAAAAATGCCATTTTGTCTGCTCATATTGCAAGAAATACAATAGATATTTTCTAACTGCAAGTCTTGTCTGTACTGATTGTGTCTCCCCTGGAAGCTGGCACACTGAGTTACCAAATGGTTTCTCAATATTATGCTGAAACAGTGGTCTGCTACTGAACATAGGAAAGAGTGCCAAATATTGAATCATCAGTGCTACTTTCCTTAGCACCTGGGATTTTCTTTGGAAAGTTCCCAACCAATTGTTATGTAGGCCAGAATCTTCTTACCTTATGAGATCTGACGAGATCGCAACCTAAAGAGACGCAGATGGTGAGGCATTCCCATCATTACCAGCACCCACAAGCAAATGAACTACATTTTGTTTAGATCTGCTTCCAAGAAAACTTAATATTTGATGGATATAATTAGGTTAAGTGAGCCCAAATCCAGGACTAGATATGGAACTATATTTGCAGTGCATAGACAATATATCTCAGTTATGGACACATGACAGTTCTAATATCTAAAATTTGTGTACACAGCAGAGGGATGTATAAGAACACTGTAATTCATTATTTGGTTGGCCAAATTATTGGGAAAAAAAAGATCAAACTGACTAAAGGAAAAAAAAAACCCACAGTCCTACCAAATGAAAATAAAAAACCAAAACAACTTTGTTTGTGGGAGAATTTCCATACCTTTCGGAGAATTTGGAAAGAAGAGCACATATATATATATATATGCAAATCTATACATATGAAATATATTAAATCAAAGGCTGCAGACCTGAAAGAGTTATGGGAGAGATACACGTCTCAATATCCAAAAAAACTCCATTAAATCTCCCCTCTGAGACAACTAAACTAAGACTGAAGCCCACAGGAGTGATTCCACTCAGAAGGCAAAGGAGAGATAGGAATAGATACATCCTAGGATAATATGGGAAGCCTAATCACAGGGTCATAGCAGTTATTCCCACTTTGTGGCTCTGTGAATACCTCATCATTTTACAAACTGGAATAGCTCCCAACTGGAATAGTTTCCAACTATGAACTTACAAGGAGGTATTGCTATTAGATCCACCTGAAATTTCATCTATCAAGGCTGAGACACCTGTGTTTCAACACACATTATAGCTGATGAGAGATTGTATTTACCTGATTGATGGGAGAGTCTAACAGGTCAAGGGGATTTCACATTCATTTTAAATCTTCTAATCATTATACTATCAAATACAGAAAAAGAGGCAAAAAAATCTCTTCTATTTTGCATGTGATATATCATAAGAGAACACTTTGCAAGGCAATGCTGGAGTCAGTTGTTTAAACATGCTGCTCATTTGGTGTCCCGCAAATATGGATTCTTGGATTCTGCAGCAAAGATAAAATGCAACAAAAGAAAGATGAATTAACAAATGAAGAAATGAAATATGCTACAAGTGAAATGTTACTGTCCAAATTGTATATACATAAAGACAAGGATTTGTACCATCTGTCTCCTCTGATTTTTTGAACTCCAAAAATTCCCATCTTTTCTGCCAGTTGTTGCTTTGCAGTCTTTTAATCTTTCCAAAATCTCTCTTGATTTTTCTTTTTTTGAAAGATCTATTTTTTCTTTCACAGAAGTCATTTTGTGATTCTTGTCTCCCTCCATATCAGAATGCCTTTCTCATATAGTTGAATTGCAGTGCTTTGGCTCAGAAATGTTACAATCCTTTTCATTGATCACACCCCATGACCCTCATGGAACACCTGCAATTCATCTACAGCAACAAAAATGAGTCTGCCTTGATACCGTTTACCTGCCTCCTTTTTTCAGTAGCTTTGTTGTGTTTCAGGGCTATCATTTCAGCAGCAGTGAAGCTTTGCTTAGAATATACATATTGCTATCTGGAATGCAGATGAAAGGAAAATCAGTCTGATTAATATGCTAAGAAATGTTATCTTTCTGACTCACTTTAGGGTGGGAGCAGACAAGTGTCTGAAGAAAGATGCTTTTTGTGTCTCGTGTGTTCTCCAATCCATAAATAAATACAGAAAGGAATATAAGCTACCCAAAGGAAGAAAACACTCTCATAAAATGCTAAGACAGACTTGCTTGCATACCATTGTGTGATAGCCAGCATCTCAATCCTCTCTGCAATTATGATAACATTTTGCTTTACAAAACTGCTGCAATTAGCATATTTAAACATAGTCATTTCAAAGTATGCTGTTTAGCTCAAATTTATCAGCATTTTCATTGCATAAAGTTTCATCTTAATAATCCATGAAGGTCAAGCTATTAGCAAGATATACACAAGCTCCCAAAAACATGCCTGAAGCACAGTGGAAAATTCATGACACTTAAGTGACTTGGCTATAATTCCTTTTCATCTCAACAGCCTGTAAAACTCTCCACATGAAAACAGCAATAGCCTTATGACATTTGCAGGGCAGTGTGTTTCCTGAACATTTACTTACTTGACTTTTTTTAACCTAAGGGTAATGTACAATGTCAGCTTATTTGCAGAAGTTAAAGGCAGAAACAGAATTCAAAACTGTAATAATTTTTCATAAGAGCCTTACAGTGTTTTTTAAAAAGGTACACCTGCATAAATGCGCTAAATTTGCATTTGCGCAGTATTTTCTGTGGATAGCCTGGACTTTTATGAACAGAAAAGAAAATCCATTTCAGTTTGTAAGTCCTTTTTTGTGCCCCACAATATTATTTCTTATAAATATTTGTTCTGTTGACTTTCTGAAATTGTTTCTGTGAAGTCTGCGTGAGGCTGTGAACCTTATACATTAATTTATCTAAGAGGAGAAATTCTATCACGATTCTTTTGACAAGTCTCGCTTCAATAAGAAGATCAGAAAATTAAAGCATTTGACCACTAGGGTTCCCTGTGTTTTGATTTTTGCAATGCAAAACAAACAACCCCCCCTAAACACTCAACATTTTTATATCTACTCTTCTTCTTCTCTCACAAATACCACCATTGAGGATCCAATGGTGAATGCAATGAAATTGCAATGCAATGAAATCGCATTCAAATTTCAACCACTCTTGGTTTAGGTTCATGTCATGGATATAAATTTCCTTCTCAACTCCTTCAGCATTAGATTGAATAAGAAACTTTTGAAACATTTCATGATGTTCTATTTATGACCCTAATTTTGATCTCCCAGGGATGCCCATATTTTATTTTTAGTTTACATTTAATTCAGATTCATCTCAGATGTTTTGCTGAATACTGTGTGCACATTTTTTCTTACCTTACTGATCTATCAGCTGTGCAAAATTCTGTGTCATTAGTAGAGTTCATGGGGCAGGCAAGTGTCCATTGTCTAATGATAGATGCAACCTCATATAAAAGCAGATGAAATAACATTCAGTGGAGTTTAATAAAGAAAGGTGGGGGAGGCTTCTGCTGCACGAGTGTTAAGAATGACAGTAGTCAGTGCTAAGGGAGTAGAAACCAGCAGCTGATGTCAATATTCAACCATTTACAATAATTAAGACGTATGCTCATTACCCGCTCTGTTACAAATATCATAGAATCATTTAGGTTGGAAAAGACCCCTAAGATCATTGAGCCCAACCATTAATCTGACACTGACAAGTCCTTCAAATTCAAATACCTTTTCCCTTGCAACTTACTGATATTAACATGGCTTCTAAGAAAATGGGTTGGTGTTGCATGAAGTTTTTGCTGATGTTGAACCAATTTTAAGCTCAGCTTAGGAATGCATTACACTGTGGCCTAAACATTAATGACTAAATTATTTCAGTTTTGAGCCGTGTCCTTTACTGTGGTGACTTCAGTTTATTATTTGATATAGCATGCGTCCTACAGTGAATTTTTCCACAGTAAGTGTAGCTGGTAAGCAGGAAGAGCTGCAATTTGACAAAATAAATACAGTGAACAGGGAACATGTTAGGTCACACAGCTTCATTATATCACCCACCTGTAGAAATTATTACCTCTTGTTCTGTCACTTATATGGAACAGTTTACTTTCTTGACTACCTACCCACAGGCATCAAGAAAATAAAATGTTATGTATTACTTCTAAGGCTAAAAATAATCAGTTGGAGGAATTCATTCATCATAGAGCCAAAAGAAACCAAAATTCATCTATTTCAGCTTGGGTCATCATCTGCTCTACTTCCAGGGGTGCAAGGAAACAAGTTTTAGTTTAATGTAATCAAACAAAAGAATCTGACTCCAAATAATAACTCGTGTTCCTAGAGATGATTTATGATTAGGATTTGTGTTCTTCTGGTCATCAAATCCCCAAGTTTCCTTGAAGTTACAATGACCAAAGTCATAAATATAAGTCATTATATTTTATATGCTTATGTATGTTTCTAAGTGTCTCTGTCCTTTGTTGCTTCAGGTAGAGAGTCTGTGGACCTAGCTTGATGTCTTTTACCTTTTTAAGAGAGATGGCTATTTGCTTAAGTACAGCAAGTTCTTTAGTGCTAGAATTAATGAATAATATTTACATAGTACATATAAACTCACAGAGGATTTTTGAAGGAAATCGTTAACTTGAATGGTTTTCTTGTGCTAATATCTTTGACTTTATGTAATTCTGATCCATGTTGATTGTCTTTCATTTTTTCTGAATAACAAATTCCTAAAAAAAGTTTCTAGATTAGATCAGCAATCTACATTTACCTTTAGTATACCCATCCTATTCTTCTATTTTGTACCTTACTAGGAATGAAAGCAAACAAGAAGAGAACGTTTCTTTTCCAGTGAAGTAATATTGTGTTAGAAATGGATTTTATTATTTTGTTGGTAAGGGAATATATTAGAAGACTTACAAGTCAAAATGAGGAATTAACTTACCAAGAACTGAAAGTGATTGTAAATTTTTAAGTTCACATGAGTCATAAGCTTAGATTATTTGCCCAGTAGAAGTGAGCCTGATTAGCTTTCCCTCTCTGTCACATGTCATGTGTACACATGTGTCTGGTTAGTGGAAGTCAAATTGCAATTTTTCGTGGGAATGTTAAACCTTGCAAGATGCAGTGCCCTCCAACAACAAGATCGATTGTAAGCCTTATTTCTACCACCAGCCTCTATGACTTCATATAAAGCTCCAGAATTCTGATAAACTGTCATGGGGAAAAATGATAAAGTGATTTATACTCAATTTCGCTGGAAGGGAGAAATGCAGAGGCTGTCAGTCTGGGTCTTCAGAACAAATGAGTTACAGTTCATGAGGCAGCTCAATAAGGCTATCATTTCCCATCAGCTCCTATCACTGACAGCCACAGATTTACTGGATGGGGAAAGAGAAAATGGCTGAGTTTTTGTGCCAGGTGAGTCGACACTATTACTCCATCAACCAGACTTGTGTAGACAAGAGGCTACCATGAATATTTGATAGTAGCTTCTTTCCTTAAGTGCCTGTAGAAAGTAGTAAAGCTGTTCTTTCATTTGTATAAAAAGAGCTCTCCATCTCTCTCTTTGGATCCAGTTGAAAATGTCCATTTGTAAACCGCTAAGGTTTTTGTGATTTATTTTGTGAGTGTGCATTTGTTTCATTCAGCAGTCTGTTTTGTGCCACATGCCTTATTTATAGCCCTTGCCTAATAAAACAAAAAAATCCTTAGCCTGCTGGGATTTCGTATACAATGCATTTGTCACTATCCATCTCACAAGATTGCAATATAAACACAGTCTCAGAGCCACCTGTGCATGCCCAGAGGAAAGAGGACTTTCATCTGCCACAATTACAAATTGTTAGAAATATCTATGTTCCCATTCCAGGCAGAAGAAGATTCAGGTCAAAGCTGAAGTACTTGCTCTGTATGTGCTTGTGTTAAAATAGATCAGCGTAAATGACTTCTATATTATCCCGGGTATCTCTTGCACAGAACTTTCCTGGCAATTGTTGGTGTCTGTACAAAAAACTACTATGGATGCTCCCTGCATTTTTTATGAGGATGTTTGCACAGCCAGATTTCTTAACAGATATCCAGATTTGCTTTACTGATACATGCTAAAATACTAGATTTTCTTTAATCTTTATTATCAGTAATAGATTTGGTCCCTAGGTGTCAGCATTAAACATTCTCTTAGGCTGGACTGTTGTGCTACAAGGGTGAGATAATAGAATTATAGAATCAGAGAATATCCTGAGTTGAAGGGACCAATCAGGATCATTGAATCCAACTCTTAGCTCTGCACAGCACCATCCCCAAGAGTCATCTGCTTGAGAGCATTATCCAAACTCTTCTTGAACTCTGTCAGGCTGGTGCTGTGACCACTGCCCTGGGGAGCCCGCTCAGTTCCCACCCAGCCTCTGGGTGAAGAAGCTTTTCCTGGTATCCAACCTAACCCTCCCCTGACACAGCTTCAGACCATTCCCTTGGGTCCTGTCACTGGGCACCACAGAGAAGAGATCAGTGCCTGCCCCTCCTCTTCTCCTCAAGAGGAAGTTGTAACTGCAATGGAGTCCCCCCTCAGTCTCCTCCAGGCTGAACAAACCAAGTGACCTTGGCTGCTCCTCATAAGGCTTCTGCTCCAGTCCCTTTCCCATCCTCCTGGCTCTCTTTTGGATGCTCTCTAATGTCTTTTTTTATATCGTGGTGCCCAAAACTTGCAGATGTTGTTGCCAGGCTGATTTTTAAGATAGATATACTCCCAAAGGAGAATTTAATATGATACTTAGAAACAAGGTTGTGATGTTCTCACTCTCACTGTCTTGTTTACCTGATTCTATGTGCAAGTCTATGTTGTGAACCAAACACTACTACACCTGTATCAGTCAACAGAACTATATCTCTATGCCTTAGTTATCTACACAAATGAGATAGACTCCAAGTCTTTGCTTGTGTCCATAGCTTAGACAAAATATTATTTAAATACCTGTTCAGTTACAGAAACTCCTTCTATCATATGCCCACTGACAGTAAAAGTTGAAGAGTTCATACACACACACAAAAAAAATTAAAATTATTATCAAATATGTCTTTCATTATGTATCAGATCTGGCTGAGATGGTGTTTCATTTTACAATCTAAGACCAAGGCTATCCAGGCATTGCCGGTATGACTAACCTAGTGCCAAAAGAGTTAATGATGGCAGACTTTGTTTGACTTCTTTTTATCTTGCAACGAAGATTTAGAATAGCATTAAACCTTTCTACCTTTATGGAAAAGTACAGATAAGACAAATATTTCTAATATTAAAATCATGGTTTCTTACCTGAATTTTTAAACCACTGCTAGCTGTTTTGTTTTGCCTAGGTTATTTTCCTGTGTGCCTGAGCCATTCCTGTCATTACTAATAGGTACCATTTCTTTCTTCAAATACTGCTCTGCTTTCATTTGCTTAAATGACTGAAAGCTGTGTGCCAGTTCTATCTTTAATCTTTTTCTCTTAAGCTTTGAGAATCTCAGTAAATACACTTTGGAAAATAGAAAAAAAAATTCAAAGTCAGATCAGATTAACAGGTTTGTCATTTCATAGACCATTTTTCATCTAGGAATAATAAATACAAAGAAACATTTTCTGATTTGTATTCCTCTCTCCTGGAGCTGGAGAGGGCTGAAAAGCAAAGTGTGTCATAAATAGATCAAACTCTGTGTAGACAGAGTTTGGAAAGTACAGGACGATTACAGTCATAGGGTCCACATGTTTCATATCAGTCATCTGTCCTCTTAAACTCTAGAGAATATAGGGAAATACACATTAATCTACTCTTGAGGAATCCTAACAAACATATCGCCACATGTTTTTCCACTCCCATTGTTTCTTCATTTAGCTGAACACGGGAGATAGTGATCCTATGGCAGAGCCTTAAAATTCTCTATGCAAGGAGCAGGACCACATAGGGATCCCTGCATCACTTCAGCTTTTGTCTTCTTTATGTTCACATAACTGACCACAAAAAGGGATAGCAAACTAGGTTACCAAGGCTCCATGAGTATTATTTCACTGCAACTGTTCCCTTCTCTCTCCAGTGACTGAAGCATGGAGCGTGAACTGGAAGAACTGCATTTTTTCAGAATATCAAATGATTTTTCACATTCTGGAACATCCTGTATCTCTGTGTGTGAATATTATGGCAGAAAAGCAAGGCAAGGAAATGGAGAAGGGGATGAGGAAAGAAGGTAAAAATGGAAAAAGCAAGAGGAAAGAACAGGAAGGGGAAAGGTGGAAAGAGAAGGAGAAATGGAAAGAGAAAATCATACATGTCAGGTTTCTCAGCTAGCAGACAGTCCAGGGAGAATCTTTAATTATAACTTGAGTTGAGGTTATTGTTCAGGAGTGATTTCTCTTTGAATTTCATTCAAATTTCAAATTGATTTCTGTTTCTCATAGCCTCAGCTATGAAGCATGAACTACAAATCATAGGTTTATGAAGACTTCCAGAATTTGAGGTGGCATAAATTTCTCATTTGAGCCAAGATTTTGTCTAATTTTATCCTGTTTTCCACTTCTCTAAAGAAGTGTCCATCTTCACTGAGAGTGCTAGTGAAATATTTTCCCATCTTTCCTAACTATAACTATCAGACAAATATGATACATTGTTCTGAAATGTTCTGAATCAGCATTTGAATTTGAAGAATGTTCTGAAATATTCTTTTAAAAGCCCTGATGTTAGCTGGTACACCTTTAGTTTTTGTCATATTTCTCAAATGAACTGTATCCTTTTTGAGATTCTGGATCTCAAATGAGATTCAAGATCTGCAATGCAAGTAGAAATTAATTTTCAGTTTTAGTCCACAGTTCACATTTGAAAGATATTTGTGTCACAGAACCGCTATGAAAGCTGGCAAGACTAACAGCAGAAGAAAACCAGAACTGAGATAATCAGCCAGGATGAATGTATAGCTGAAGAGTATCACATGGGCATTTCCACATTGCCTGCCTGAGTGCCTGCCCACGATTTCTGGCACTGGTTCTAGTTTGGTTTTTTTTAACATCGAGAGCATGACGTGAAAGTCCTTTACAGGGTGAGAAAGTGTGTATCTTGCTCAGGGATCAAATAATTTACTTTCTAGTAGTTGAATCACTGCTCAGATTTCTCTATTGTATTCTCTGTTTTCCAGTAATAGAGTGCGGTTTCTCTACAGTAATTCAGGGTGTAACATGACAACTCCATTTCTTGAAGTAAAATCATAATGGATAATATATAAAGAAGAAAATTGGACCCAATACATGGTCCAGCTAGATAAGAACCACAGTAGGCATGCTGTTGCTTTATTTATTTGAGCCCTAATAATCTAGATTTTCCAGTAATGGTCAAGAATTAGAATAGAATCAACAGTGAGGAAAGACTGAAGTGTTTATAATAAAGTTGAGGAAGTCCTTAGAGAGTACCATCCTGGTACCAGCAGAAGCCTTGAATGTTAACTAATCTAATGATACTGTGTTTATTCTCTTAACCTAAAAGGAGCCTATGAAAGTTTCTTTTAATCCATAAGAAAAAAAATAAAATGAGGCCACAACTAACAACAGATAAACATTAAAAGCAAAGGCACGTCTTGACTTGGTTGGTTTCTGTAAGGGTGCCATCATGCTTATGGCAGAGAAAATTCCAGATAAAGGATAACTTTTGTCCTGCCTTTTCCATATCACCTGATAAACAAACAGTAAGGAAATTACACAAGGCCAGATTTACTGAATTTATATTATACTAGATCTAGTTACACACCACTCCTCAGACACAGTTCTGGCAATAACTGGATGATGCAAACCATTATGAAATACCTGTCTGTGAGGTGTAATTCACTTGAACGTTGCAATGCCATACACACTACAGAGCCTAATAAATAAGATTCAGGGCCCAAAGTGGAGTCCATATCTCTCAGCTACGTTTGCTCCTTAGGCTAACATATTTCTGGAGATAAAATAAAGGATGCTGATCATCAGCAGGAGACAATTCCAAGGTGTAGGTTTGTTTTAGCTAGTTTCAGAGATGCAGGTATAACAGGTGCAGATGTTACAGCATTGCCTCCATCCCCTCCTGTCTCCAAACTCATAGCCCTGTGGAATTGGCTCATCCTCCCCACTGCATGGCTCCCCCATGTCTTCTGCTTTCTTGTCCATGAGAACTTCTGCTCATTCAAATATTTGGGTTGACTCAATGCACATCAATAGTCTGCTTGCGGAAAAGATGTGAAATAACCGACAGTCCTATGCAATTCCTTTCAGTAGGCTTCTCAGAGCATGATCCAGACACCATCAAGAGGAGAAGCGAGGAGGATAACTGCTGTAATACTGATGATGTGCAGGAGGGAAGGCAACATGTCACTACAACCTTGATGTCATCTGGTGATCTGAAGCATGTGCCACCCTGGGCAGTTCTTACTGGGTCAGGCAGAGAGCCAGTCCACAGGAACATTGGCTCTTCTTTTAGCACAATAGCACTGGGGTTACAGGATGATATGGCAGTCACCTGCTGTGGGGGATATTTCAGATTTTCTTTCTGTCTTGGGAAAGTTAACCCTAAACCTCCAGACATACTAGAAAGTGATTTTGCAGCAATATTCTCTTTTGAAGTAGTAATATTCTTTATCCTTCAAGCATAACCCATTATACGCCATAGAATTCTTGATCATTTAGACTTAAGAGATTGACGGTATGGCCTTATGATTCAGAACGTGGGGACCAAGAGTGTTGGAAGCCCACAGGGATCTGAGGAGCATTGTCTCCTTCCTTAACTTCAAAAGTCTTAGTAGAAATTAGCAGTTTTGTATGAAATATCTTGATTTCTTCAAATTGATGTTTGCCAGTGGCAAACATTTCTTTTGTTGAATTTGCATCCAGCTCCCTTTTGCAAGATGTTGAGAAAAATCTGACAAGAGACCAAATTAATGTCAAACTTCTTTAATGAATGGAAATCTGTCACTTCTGTTGGCAACAAGAACTAATGATTTGATTGTCACATAGAATTTGTAACAATCCAGTTCCAACAAGCTGGAAAATTCATTGACATGCAAGAATTCTTTGTCTGCCTAAACATACAGATATATCCAGAAATCATTGAAGCACATTATATACCATTATTTTGATTTGGCCAAAATATGCATTTAAAAAAAAAGAGGGATTGAGGGTCTCCCTTGTTCCACAAAATGACGGGTGCAGGACACATCTTTTAATTCTTCACTGACTGGTTGGTATTTAGCATGACTGATTTCCTTCCCACTTGTATCTAGAAATAAGTCTTTAACTCTAACCAAACTACTCTTTTGAGAATCATTTTTAGGCTGTCTTAATCACTTGGATTTCAACAGTACCATAGTGCTTCTGCACATGCTTGGCCGTATTAATTCAAACTATCAAGGCTATTGAAGGTCTTACCTGAAAAACTCACAACTGTTCTTGTTTGTAGCTTTTAACGATTTTTAAAAACCCCTTTTGGTCTTTATCAATGGGGTCATTGGGTTCTTTAGTAGTTATGTCTATTCTTTCTTAGAAAGCTTGCTATGCATAGTGTATGTTACCAGAGCTGCGAAGGATACAGATTTTCACTGCTTTCATAAATACTACATTATTAATAGTTTGTTTCACTGAAAATAGAATAAGAACACTAACTATCTTTTTCTTCAGTTGAAAATTTTGTTTCCTAATTCAACTTTTAATTTTCCTGTTAATGATTTACAGTAGAAAACGTCAGCTGCATTTCGAATCAATTAAAAATAAAGATATTTTTATTTCTGTCTAAAGCAAGCTTGCCTAAGTCTGCCAATGTTCTCATAGAACATTTTTATCAAAGCAAATGAGTATATTTGTAACATAAAATGTTTCCAAAATCATGGTATATTTTTATTTGTCTTTGTGTTGCTAATCAACAGAAAAAACTTGACTCTTGCTCTGAGCTACAATAGAGGCTGCTAACACTTAAAGCTGCTTCAGTCTTGTTTACCTGCCCACTCGCTTGCTGTCTCAGTCCTTTCTTCGTAGCTTTCTTTTGTGTTAGTAGTCCTCCTCTTCTGTGGTAGTAGTCTTCTTCTTTTGGAGTAGTAGTCTTTTCTTGTGGCCTTCTCTTCTCTCTTATGAGCTACCTGCCAGAGGGTCAGCTGGTCTCTGGTCTCCAGCAGAAACACTTGGCTCTGATGAGCTTGATGAGCTGCAACTCATCAAGACTAAGACTGCTTACAGCCTATTCTTGTTCTCTTACATTTCTCTCTTTTTACTTTGGATCAATACAATACATACTAATTTTTTTCTCTTTTCCCATACATGCTAATAACTAAAGATGGTTTGGCTGGGGCACACTAAAAGGTTCAAATATATTACAACACCTTTGTGTATTTCTGACTGTGTTATGGCATTTTGTGAAGTTCCTCCACCTTTTTCTGAGCTTTTGATGATCTCTTTATATTCTGTTTAGACTTTATTAACCTACACTGTGAAGAAATGAGTAAGGTAGGATTACACTCTTACTTACACTGAGTTAAATCTATGCACTTTCTACTGATGTTTATCTGCTGACTTTGCAGCAGAAAATTTGTGTCATTGTACTAAACTTATGTAGTTTCTTTGTGAGATGTCTTTGCTTTTGTATTTTTATTTTCATAGTGGCTTTACTATGCTTTACTGCCTTTACTAGTTTCTCTAGCTTTGCTTTTCTATCTCGAATCATCATACTTTTAGAAAAAAATTGTACATATCTTTTACAGTAAGTCATTCATTCATTTTCTTTAACTTTATGATTATTATTCTAGATGTTTCACTTTTCTTAATTCACGACACTTTCCTCATTAAGGGATAAAACTTGACTACTTGACAAGACAATTAATGCAGTGCTTTTTAGGAAGATAAACTCTGCTTGTTTAATATGCTTGGCTTGTAGTAGTTGGAATTTTATTTCTCTGATTACATTGGCAGTGGAAAAAAGTGAGTAATAAATCTCCAGTGTAATGTCAGATTTTACTTATCTTTTTATGATCTGTATCTTGCTCTGTCCCTTATATAAGAAAAAAACCAAACCTCAGTGAAGAGCATGTTATTGGACTGTGTTAAATTTTGAGGGTTTAGGCTTTTTCCTTTTAGAGTGATTCAAGCTCTCAGCGTAGGTGGTCTGGTTGCTCAGCTTACTATTCTCTGACTCACATAGCAGGTGATTGACTGAAATGTTATGAATTTTCATTCCAGTACTTACAGACTATTTCAACAGTGGTATAAAACAGGCTTGTCTACTCAGACGAGACCCAAGAGTTATTTTTTCCCACACAAGAAGCTCAAATAAAGCTCATCCTTTTTTATTTTCTTGATTCATGTTACTTTCTTCCCAATGGGCTGGAATAATTAATTTTGTTCTTTGCTTTAAGGGAGAAAATTGTTTTGATTTCCCAACTGGAAATTAAGACCTCCATGAATGCCCAAACTTGTACGGGGCTGTGAATCTTGTTCTGAGAAACCTATTTCCCTGTTTTGATTTGACTTCAGGGAAAGGCATCAGAATTCCAAGATTTTCTTCAGTTCCCTTGAAATCAGAATCTGGATCATCCTGTTTTTTAGAACTGGGTGACTTCAACTCATAGAATCACAGTATCTCAGAAGAGGTGAAGTTGTGAGGGAACTCTGGTAATCATCTAGTCCACACATCCCACACACTACACTCACCCTCCCCTTTCAGGCAGGGTCAGTAGTAGCAGGATGTCCAGGACGATGCTGTTGCTGAGGTACCTCAGGACACATTTGGCCCTCCTGGCTGCCAGGATGCTGCTGACTCATATTCAACTTTACATCGACCAGGTCCCCCAGGTCCCTTTGTGTGGCGCTTCTTTCCAGCATCTCACTCCCCAGTCTGTCTGTACATCCAGGGTTGCCCCATCCCAGGTACAGAATCCATCACTTTCCGCTGTTGAACACTGTAATTCAGGTCCATTGCCTCTTCGTCTTTCACTTGGTCCTACAGAAGACTCTGGCTCTCTCATCTTCATTCCTTTCCATAGGTAATTTCCTTTCCTTGCTTGGTTGATGAGAAATATTTTCCTCCCTCATTTCTTAGGACTGCTGTGGAGAGGATGGGTCTCCACGAGTGCCTAAGCTCATCTGGAACCATGAATCAGATTTCAGACAATGGTTAATGCGTTGTGCATCTTTAAAAAGCACCAGTCTCATAACAAAGGCAGTGCCTTTTGGAAAGAAACTGTAAGGAAAAAGGTAACACATGAATCCTTTTCTCTGAAATATAAGCAGGTTATAAATATTCTTAGTGTGCCATTGCTCTGTAACTCAGAAATTATTAACATTGGTAGAAAGTAGATATAAAGAAACTGTGATAGCATCTGCTTGTACTTGACTCATTCTAAACCACCAGTGTTAAGTTCCTGTTTTTTAAATTTAGTTTCAAATCACAAACCCAAAAACATGCCCTGAGCTTAAGAGACTGGAATTTCTCTTAAAAGTAGGTCACAGAAAAAAGGATCTGAATCATTAAATTATGCTATCCATATCAGAGGAGGAAAATCAGGATCTTATGATGTACTCTTCAAGACTTTTAAGCGCTGAAACCTGAAGCTGAATTTTAGTTAACTGAAAATACCTTTTAAATTTGGAGTAAAAAGCAAAAAAAAAATCTGTCAGCAAAAATATATGAATCTTTGATAAACTCATCTCTCAATCCCAATCATATTCCACACTCAATGCATACATAGACTTACAGGACTTTCACACAAATATTAAGGGAGTAATAGAAATATAAATTTATTTTATGTCACTGAGTCTAATACTTCAAATGCTGAATATTCTGATGCATATTTAGGATAAAGCATTTTATCCAAAAATATTCATCTGGATGGTAAAATAAGCTGAGAGATATATTAGTAGGGACAGAACATGGGTTTTTGTGATGCAAAATGCCTTGGAGAAAACATTGGGGGTTTGTTAACAAATAAGAAGGGAATGGGGAGTGCATAGCAGAATGAAGAAATAATTGTTCAAAGACGTTAAAAGCTGGTTTTATAGAACAAGTTGTTAGAGAAAATAAAAGATTTATGCTATTTATTTGGTAATTTGTTAATTTCCAGAATTTCATCCAGCCTTTTGCATAATGTAAAGATATTTATAGCAAAGGGATGTTTTTTTAATTGATTCTTGCAAGTTTTAGCAAAATCACTGTACTTCTTAAATGGCCTTGTGGTGTTTGAGAACTTCAGGTGTGTATGTTTCAAATTGCTTAAGGGTTGGAAATCTACCATTTAGGAGCACAGTGTGGGAGTTTGTAGTGATACATGAAAAATAGATGCAGCCCAGCTGTGAAGCAATAGAGAAGGCCTTTAAAATACGTCAGCAAAACTGTCAGTGAAAAAGCCAATTAAAATCATTATAACCTCAGTGCAACCTGAATTGTTCTGTAGAGTAGTTTTATTGGGATTTTTCAAGTTCCCTCTACATACATATAGTCATTAAATATGATCCAGTTATGTTCAAAGTTAGAACACTTTCATTTAGAGTTTTCCACAAATTATTAATACAATAATGTATCTTCCTTTATGTAGACAAATTCTTTTCATTAACACATATGTAATCTAAGGGAACAAAGCTCTCTATTCTTTTTACATTTTGCTGCTGCTTGACTTTAAGAAAACCAGTTAACACTTTGCATGAAAATTTTGAAGAAAAGGTCTCTGAAGTTTGGCTCCTACATATTTAAGTGCTGGTGACACGTTTTTGGAGCTACTGAATACCTGGCTATTGTAGTATCTCTTCTATCTCAATGGATAATTTTGACATAAACAATCTATTTTCTAAAATTCATAGAGGAATGTTCATCTTCACAGTGAAAGACTGGAAATATAGCTTTTAGAAACACTGGGTTTGGTTGAAAATTGGGAAATATTTCCAAGGAATAATTTTATGGGTGCATTTAATGTATATGTTGGCCTAAAGGAAATTATTTTGCCAATTAGAAGGGTTTGGGGCAATTTTTGCCATGTCTGTGCTTTGATCAGTCCAGGAATGATTGGTCTTTCTTGGCTAGGTTTTTCTCTCATATGGAGGGAAGTTTATACTTGGATGTTTTCAAAATTCTTGCATATTTCAGAATGCTGTTTGCTACAGGGGCTGTCTTAAGGCAAGAAAAGGAGGATGTAATGCAGAGATGAAAAAGCATTTCCTACCTCCCTGTCTTTCTTAGCATAGATTCAGATAGAGTTCAAATGAAAATAGAGTTCAAATGAAAACTCAAATGAAAATCCACAGTGTAGTAGAAAGTCCAGTCAGCCATACTTATGGCAAATAATGTCTAACACTGTGCCAAAATTAATTGTGTATGTAAATGAGAATACTGTAATAATGGCCTAGTAGATGGAGCACTGACATGTCACATCTATGGTCATTTAAATCTAACCTGAGGTTTTAACCGCAATTAGAAGAGTAGTTTAGGGTTATTACCTGTTAGACAGTAGTCCCCCATTATCCTCAATAAAGAGAATATAATTTATCACAATTAGGCTTAATTGGCAATTCTCAGTCTGTGTTCAGCAGAGTATCAGGACTGAGACAGCATGGACAATCACTTTATTCCTTTCATCCTCAAAGGTGATTTGCCTCAGCTCAGTGATAAACAGTATGAGGATTTCATTTAAAAAAATAAAAATTATAAATTCTGAATCAGTATCTGTCACACATTTCATTCTTCAAGTTAGGCATTCTAGGCAGTTCAGTTAGGAGACAAGACACTTAGAAGATATCCCAAAGTGTATTACATTCAGTGTATTGAGAAGTTACAATTTCTTCTTGGAGTTAAACACAGTACTCGCAGATGCTGTTCTCACCAACAATCCATTTCTATTACACCAGCATCACCTCTTTCAGCCTCTGTAAGGACACTCGTTCAACATCAGAACATTTATACTAAATCCCTAAGAAAAGTAAAAATAGATGCAGATGTGGAGAATGTTGCCACATATTTTGATAAGCATTATTTATGGCAGATTGTATTGTTTTATAAATTTATGGAATGAGAAATGAATAATCTCTTTCAAAGCACATGAATGCAATGTAGTGCAGTATCCGAAGGAATTTATATAATGAAGAATCAATATTTTACTCTTTCACTTGAGACATAAGATCTGTGTCTCGAAATGTGCTGGTTTTGACCTATGAGCAATGGAGGATTTAAACAGTCTCTTCAGTGCAGTAACAATGCAATACATTTATACAGCATCTTCCCTGAAAGAGTCGCAAGGGGCCTATCTGTGATCTTTCAACATGTCAAGCATACTGGATCTGACTAATTTCTTATGTCCTGAAAGGAAAAATGGATGTAGTTTAGGTCTCCTAGACAACAGACTATGCTTCAAAAGCAAACTATGCAGTAGGTATTTATCTGATTGAAATCTAAAATTCAATTTAGGAGTGAAATAACATGAGCATCTGGCATTGTTTTACTGGGCTGCTTCAGATGGACAAATAAAACTCAGCCAGGCTTCAGTACTATTCAGTTCAAATCGTAGTTTTTAAATAGATATCTAGACAGAAATATCTCTCCTGTATTTTCCTTATAGAAAAAATAATACCATTAATTTTAGTGTATTGGTTGTTCTTATAACAGTGATTTTGCTTTGTGTAAATTATATTTTCCAAATAGGCAAAAGCTTGCTATACACCAACAACTAGTAATGTATTTATTTGTGGCTCTTTAAATATTATTTTCTAAAAAAATATATTATTCCTTTTTTAGACCCGTACGAATAGTTAAACTTTGCCAATAAATATCTACTATCCTCAATTGCCAACTCAGGTACCAGAGTAAAATGAATTAGACTGAAATTTTTGTAACTGGCTACAGAAAGGGGAATATTCTTCACAGAAATTAAAAAAGAAGTAATTAAATCAACAGTTCTTTCCTATAGACTGCTGATGACATCTTTAAAATCACAATTATGAAAAACCTCCGTGTGATTTCTAGCATATATGTTATCATATATAAACATTGTTTTGCAGTGTTGATTTCACTAAAACCACACGGATTAAATAACTAAATGAACATCAGATTTCAGGTGAAAATCCAATTAGTACAGGCAAATTTAGCTTAACTTTTTTCCAGGACTACTTCTTGAGGAAAGAGGGCAAAAAATAAATGAAAATGCTCTGAATTATAAATAATGTAGACAATTCTTTAATAGTATTTTATCCTAAAGAAATAAATTTTCTATGTGAATTGTTGAATTTTGATATTTTTAAAATATTAATTCAAGAATCCATAAAATTTAAATTATACCTTTATAAAATCTGTTGGACTTGCCAAGTAATCTTTAATTTAAAACACTATATGTGAATATGTAAGTAGATATCCTATTTTGTAAATTAAAATGTAACACAAATAGATATTTAGCAAGTAATCTGAATAGAAAACAGACCTCTATTTACTGCCAGTTCTTATTTTAAGAAGCAAATACTTGCCATATTTACACGTCTGAGACAATTCTGATACAGAATAATTAGATAATTGTAATGAACAGGTCTCTTTTTTCTCTCATTAAAAGACCTGACATATCTTTCTAGAGCAGCTGGTTGGCTGTCAAAATTGGCCATGTAGCTTTTTCCTGTTAAGAAGTGTTTGCAAGAATCTTTTTACTGCTGAAAATAGTTTGAAAGTTTTTTCAGCTGTTTCATCTCAATGTTAACTGGACTGCAGTTATCCATAGGAAATAAATGTAAATTATTTGGTTTATATCATTCTAATTGAAAAGTATGTGCACTTTAAGATGAGAAATGAAAAGATAAAGTTGGAATAGGAGATAAAATTTAAGCCAAGTAATCTTGCAACTATAAATTGTTAGTAACTTTTTAGATGAGATTGCTTTCAGATATACCTAAAAAAATGGACATTTTTTCTTCCCTCAGACTGATTTTCATAGTAGTGTAATTCAGTGGTATTTGAAGGATTTTTATAAAATCGTATCTCAAGCTTCTGTGCCGTAAACCCCTGACAAGATGAAAAGAAAACGCGTATAACTTCAGTGAGACTCTCTCCTGGTATTCTGATATGGGACTGCATTTGCATGGGAAGGGGTGGGGAAGGGTAGGATGTGGGATCAGTGTCTGTCAGGAGACCCCAGTGAGTTAAGGATTGCAAATGATGACAGACTGTCAAGTCACTGACAGTTGCCCCCACCTGTTATGATCCGATTATAAAAGATGCCTCTGCCCGAATTAAGGTGCAAACAAGATCATATGCTGAAGTCCATAGTACGGATTTTATTTAACAGCAAATGTGAGGTAGAGAGATAGAAAGAAATAGGGAAAAAAAAGGGGGCCAGGAGGGTGGGCAAGGGAGAGAGAGAGAGAGATGGAGAGATCAAGCAGAAGATAGTTACCTCCCATGGATCCCGTGGCATGCTGCTGGTCCTCCTTCAGCCTGGTCTTCTCAGTGGTGGGAGTCCCAGAGTCCTCTTCTGGCAGTACTGTCTTTATACAGTTCAAATTCTGGGTATCCACTGGGTGGTTGCAGATGTTGCTACAACATGGGCTCACATGGGTGTAAGCACTTGTTTCCTTTCTCAGAGTCTGTACACTGGGAATTTTATCCAGTGTGCTAACCAAATCTTCACCTCCATTAGGGCAGGAATTAGAACCTTCCTGATGTTGCCATCTGTGCTTATCTCAAGTTTCTGCTGTGGTGGCTTATCTTGTAGTTCCTTCTGTGACCTTGACAGTGCTTTGAGACAGGCAACTGCATGCTTTAAATCCTTACACCACCCCATGGGAGAGCTGTTGCTTGACCTGGACTGTAAAAATGCTCTGCATTCTTCTGCAGTTTCCAAGTTTCACAGCTGTGTGTCAGAGGCTCTTGATGCACAAGAGCAGATCAGTCTGTAACCTACTAAGTGTTGAAAGCTGGAAGAATGCACCAGAGAATGACTGGATATGTGTGTGCACATGTTCTCCTCTGAAGCTTCTGAAACTGGTCTGTCATAAAAAGAGACATCGGATGCTCTTATGGTTGAGCGTTGTATGGATGGAAAGAATTTGTTTGCACTCTCTGGAAACTGAGAGCTCAGAGCTATGATGTATATTTAGTTGCCCAAATGCTATTAAAGGCTTTTTCAAGGTAAAAGGCTTTTGCAGTAGCACAGTCTTCATCTCATATTGGCGTGACTTAAATTGTGTCAGATTATACTTAATGACAAACTATTAGAAGAACTTCAAAGTACACATGGTTTAAGTACTGACATTTCACCACAGATGCCACTGTGAGATCCCAAATTGCCATTGCAAATAGCTAGAGTATTAATGGGGAATTAAATCTCTATACCAGTAAAAGATGGAAAGAGCATCTTTTATGCTGCCCTGTCTGAACTACTTCTCTTTTATAACGGCTGCATTTCTGCCAACTGCCTCTTCTTTCCAGCAAGGAACTATAAAAGCAAACTGTCCTTGCCATTAAGGGAAGATGTTGACAGGAGGTAGATGCAGCGATCCCCTGCATACTTATGGCATCAATTCTTTCCCATCAGCATCAAACATGAATAAGTGACTAACTGCCAAATGCCATTCTCCAGAATGGAGACATTTAGAGAATGAGCTTAAATAGTATTAAACCCAAGTTTATTACTAAACAAAGTAAGTGGGCTTAAATAAGGTGTTAAAATGAATGTTTACAGGTGAGCTTCTATTGTAGATCTTCCTATCCCTAAGAAAAACAGATGTGTAGACCTGATAAATACCATCTACCTAGTGAAAGCTATGTTTTCTCAGTGCTAAATTTGGGTGTGAGATGTGTATGTAACTAATTCTTGGCACACCAAGCAGATGGCCAAACAAAGCTCTGCAGGTGTCAGTATATGAAAAATACAATGGTGGTTGATCTAAACAGCCAAGAACCTGAAAAACACTAATAATAATAAACTGTTTTGCATGAATGAGAGAAATGTGAATGATAATAGCTGAGAAGTTATATTGTAATGTAGGTACAGTTTTCATGGAAGTCCTTGATGCTGGCGTGCTATTTGCTCGGAGTTATTGGACAGCACGTGCCCGACAGTGCTACGTAGTCATTAGGCACTTCAAATGACACTGCAGAGACAGATATTGGAGGGAAAAATATGACAATATCTGTAGGCCACACAAAGTGAAATGATGGTTGTCCACTGGAAGCAAAATCACTCTCCTTACAGGAATTTATGTAGCTTCTGTTTTGGCATACAGCATCACAAGGTGTAAAAGCTAAAGCTCCTCCCTGATCTCACTTTCTGTGTAGCCTGTGTTGCCTCTTAAACAACTGTAACTTTTCAGTGAAGAGAGAAACAACTCCTTAGAAGATGGGTTTTAGAAATAAAAATGGCAAACATTTCGCACTGTGTAGAGGTGTGATATGTTACAAGTAATCTTGGAAGAAATGCAGAAGTGGGCAGAGTGCAGGTGGAGTGTTCAGAGCTGCATGTGTAATTCACACTTCTTGTGGTGGGTGCTATAAAAAAGATCAACACATAAACTGGAAGGCAGATGGAATTCATCACATATCTCTGCCGTTTGTCACCTGAATATCACCAGGATGTATAGAATGCATCTGTATAACTTAATCTTATTTTCCTTCTAAAAACACACACTAAATGCATACTAATTTCTATACACAGAACTAGAAATGTTTATTGTAAAATATGCCTAGAATGCTGGGAAGTTTTAACTGAAGATAACTTGCACAGTGCCAGAACAAAATTTATCTTTTCCAGGATCACATTTACTCCTCATCGAGAGATCTGTCACATCAGTGCTTCATTTTGGGTAGCTCATTCTGTTGAAATGTACAATAATGCCTTAACCTGTAATAAAAAAAAATACAAGACAGCAAAACCGTTAATAGTAGCAATCATTATCACATCCTTATTAAATATATTATGCTTCCTTTCCCTAGCTAGGCCAGATGCTGATTTCTGACAAGTAAATATTCTGGTTTTGCAATTTGATTGACATCTGCAGTGGAGTCCTAAAAGAATGAGGAATGATTGAGGTATCTATGTATGTTCTTGCTATGGTAAATAAAAAGTGGCCTTCAGGCCTTTGATATGATATTGAAAAATGACCTATTAAAGGGGAACAGTAGGAATTTGAATTGCAATATAGAATTTTCAGTTTTCTGAGAGGCACCTTCCTGCTAGTTTAAATTGTAAACATCTGAAAATCCAGTCTAAATTGATGTTATATTTACTCTGTAGCAGTAACTTTAATATGCTTGCCTTGAAGCCTCAAAAGCAAAATCCTGTGTATTAATCCTATGGCTTCAGAAAAGCAGGGAGAAAAATAACCATTGATGCTTATAAATATGAAGCCTGCAGAGTGTAAGTAAAAGAAATTTATGGAGAAAACCTTGAACAATTCCTACTGCAACATCAGCCCAGTTTCATTCTGAGCTGTTGAGCCAGAAATGTGAGAAAATGAAGTGACTGAAGCCTGTCAGAAAAGAAAAACAGCTAGTGGAGTGATGATATGAATCCATAGACGGAAGCATTGAATCCACTATCTTCACTGCATTGATTAAAGACTGTAACTATTCAGGTGGATTGAAACCTTCACAGAAGCCATGGTGGAGAGGAGCACAATAAAAAGTTGTTTGTCATTTGTAATTTAGTAGGACTCTGAAGTAAGGAACTGATTTCTTTTTTTTTTTGCTTCAACTGGGTTATATTATATGGCTTATGGGAAGAAATATATATCATGTACGTTTCTTTCAATAAAGACCTTGGTTTATAGAGCACATTAGCAATCAGATTAGGCAAAATCTACAAGACTAAACTTTCCAAATATAACTCTACTATATTGGTGTATCTTATATCTTGAGTTCATCTAGTTTGCGTAGCACCGTGCATCACATTTAGCTTCATTTGAAGATGAAGCTGAGCCTTGAAAATACAGATTTCAACACACTCTGGTCTCTCCTGGACCAAATTGCTACTGATATTTCATCCCAATTGTGGCAGAAAACAGTCTTTTTTCATGACAAAAAAAAAAAAAAATTCAAAATCTCTTCAGGATTTTTAACTTTGTGGTTTTTGTTGGTGTTCAGGATTTTTGATTTGTTTTTTAGAGTTCTTTGGGTTTTGTTTTTTGGTGGGTTTTTTTGGGTTTTGGGGGTTTTTTTGTGAGAAGACAGAAATTTTTACCAAACCTTCATTTTTATAGCATTTCACAGCTTGTGGACAGATTAACAGATCAAAGCCAGAGACATAACCCCCGGGATACTCCTGAGGCACGGACGACTGCCAGGGAGGAGGCATTTACATGGAGCTTTCTTCCTGACTCAGAACTGAGCACTTAATCTGGGTCTCCCACATTTCAGTCACACCTCCTACAGACACAGTCGCTTGGTGCTTGTGAGTAGGTTTTCCCAGCAACTTGAATAGGAACTTCTCCATTTTGAATAGATAATTCAGGGAAGTTATTTCAAAAGTTAGATTTTTCCTGGTCTGCCTTCATTACAATGAAGACAATATTCTTGCCATAAAAAGTCTTGTTGTAATAACATTATTAAATACATTATTCATGGCAGGCCAGGACCTGTAAACATGAGGTATGTGGAAAATGCACAAACAGACTAAAAGAATTATCCAAAATTGGAGGCTTGTCAGGAATTTGACACACATTTAAGTGAGATTCAGCAAAACGCTATAATAAATCTTTCTACTCCCTTAATATGAAATAAGGCCTGCAGTTTACAGCATTCCACAAAGAATGATTTGGATATAGTCTCAGGAACACAGCAGAGAAAATGTCTGCTCTGCCACTCATGTATGCATAGTAGCAGACATCATTCACTGAAGTTTACGTGTAAAATAATGATTTCTTCCAACAGTTCTTAAATTGAGTTGACACTATTTCAAATTCATGAAGTTAAATTAATTCAGAATCCTTTCTGTCTCTCAGTCAGTTATAAAACAAAATATGGATTTTATTCCTTTTACCTCAAAAAATATGAAAGTAAACAAAAACCGCCTTCTAATTTATGTGAAACTGATTTGAAATGTGACTTGTAGTAGTAGCATTCGACAAAGTATCCTAAGCCTGAGAAAATCAACAAAATCAACCACTATATTCTGCAATGTTACTGTCTTGTTTCTACTGAAAAGCTTTCAAAAATTGGGGGAGAAATCCCTGGTGATTTTACAAGATAACCTCCCTTTAGCAGTAGAGAACTCAGCTTTTTCTATATGCTTTATCCTCTCTCAGTACTCTTTTGGCATCACTGCAGAGGAGACATGAAAATTTTGGGAGATATTTATTAAATTATTATAATATGAGCTGTGTTTTGAGTTTGCAATATGATGTTATAAAAGCCAATAATTGTTCAGGGCTTTGGATGGAAGGAGTTTTTATTTCAAATGGCATCAGTTAACAGTACTGTGTGATTTCGGTAAGTAATGTTTATGGAACAAGGTTGTGAGTAACTCGGCATTGTCTGATATACTTTTATTTAATTAAATATGATTATTTAGAATTTATTACTTTTGATTAAGAAAGGTATCTCTAACATTTTTTAGGTTGTTGATAGTTTCTTTCTTTTACTGCTTGAATTTACTTGCGTCATTCCAGTTAACTCTATCCATCCTTTCACAAAGCTTTTCAAGGGTAGCAGAAAAATGTCAATCCTACTAATGCAAATTCATATATCAGACATAAAGCCAAAACAAACTGGCTGTTGCATGTTTGTAGTTTCTATCTGCTGCACCTGAATGTAATTAAATGGAAATTGTTAGTTAAAACCAAAGTACTGATAAAAGAATACCCCTTCAAAGTAGTTTTCTTAGTCACAAAATCTGGCAGGTTTTTGCAAGACCTTAAAGATGAAAAATAGCCGAAAAGAATGCCTGATCAGGAACTCGAATCCTGTTGATTCTATCCTCATGAGCTGCCCTTGCTTCAGCAATTTAAGAAACCCATTGCCACAATGAGTTATTCACATGGTAGCAACAGGTAACATAAACTAGATTGCTCTCCTTCACAGACTCTGGGATGTCAGTCATATCCTTCAGTGGTGCTGTTTCTTTTCTAACAAATGCCAGTTAATTTTAGGTGAAATTCAAGGTGTTTGTACATAGCCCTAACTGTTTAACTTCTCATTTCCTGCAAGCCAACTTTTCAGTCTCTGCGTAGCCACGTTTCCTGTGTTTAGTTACCTGTCCCATGGCTTGTGAAGTAGAAGTCACGTGCTATTCGTAATGCTTGCCTCCTGTTTCTGGAATTGATCCTGCATGGATAAGTGTGACTACTTTTAGAACCTGACATAAGATGTGAGCTATGTCAAGTTATTTATGTTATATTCCTTGCCATTTAGATTCCTGAATTTTTTTTTCAATACTTTGATCCTTTCAGGATGTAGGGCTTGCTGCAAGTGATCTCACAATAAAGTATTCCCTATCATAAAAGAAAAAAACCTGTTGTAATTATCTTGATGGTTAAATCCTTTAAAGATCCCAGATCATGGAATGGGATTTTTATAAATATGGATTTTAATAATTAAAATTAAAATTAATTAGAATCTGTGCTGCTGCATAAGTTTAGGATGGAAATTCTTAGTGCATGCTAAGCAAGAAGAAAGAACGATTAGTCAGTCACTACAGAGATCATGCAAAAAATGTAATTTTCATTCGCAAAAAGTCGATATTTTATTTGATCTGAAGCAGTTGCTAATGGCCTTTGAGAGAAATGCTTCTTATTAGTAAGCCTACCCCAACCAGTAGATCAAGTGGATTATAGTTGAGTGGGGAGAGCAGAATCTATCTTCCAAATCTGAGTTTCTTATCACCTATATTTGGAGATGATATTCATCTTCTTTATTTTTATCTACCTCATGTAAGACATAAGAATGAAAAAAATCTCAGCAAATGCACTTTTTGTCTGTGTCTGGGGTTAGACAATGCTTATTTCAGCAGAACAAGCAGACATTTCTCCCTGTGTATCCCCATGGTTAAAAGAGCTAATCACTCTTTTGAGAACAGCTGAACAAGAATTTGCTTCCATTCTATTTTGTTTGGAAGCCTATAACAAATATTTCTTCCATAAGTTTCTGTGGTAGCTTTTCTAGTCCATTGAAAATTCTGGCATTCAAAGAACCCAATAGCAATGAGATCCACAGATGAAATGTGTGGAGTAAAAAGAAAGTACTTAATTTTTTTTTAGTTCTACATTTCATTTAGCATCCCCAGTAGAAGAAATAAGGAAAAATATAATTTCTTATTCACTCCTTCATCCTATCTCTCATTGCATACAACTTTCTAGGCCCACTTTCTCTGGGCTGTAGAGTCACAGCCTGTCAACTTCTCCTGCCACAGTTATAGCTTCTTCTCTTATGGAAGCCATTCCACTTGTTTGATCAGCCTTATCCCATTTCCTGCATTTTTTCAAGGTATTCTTTAAGCTTCATATACTTGAAGATCAGCTAAGTAGAACTGTGCATATTATCCATAGTAAGGCTATGGCTTTAAAGTGACATAGTGACATTTTGGGTTGTTCTCTATTCTAATACATTCTAGCCCTTCCATTTTGTCTCTTAAGCACCTCTGAGTACTGATCTGAGATTTAAAAAACTATCACCCAAGTCCTCTTTCTAGACCAGAAGAACTAGAAATACACAGATTAAAATACACAGATTAAAAGCCACTGTCAGATTTCATCAACACTGAATTTGAGCTGTCATTTCATTGCTCAGTTATTCAGCATTGCAGTGTCTTGCAACTCTGTTGCCTGTCTCTGTTCCAGTTCTGACTGTCCTGATTTTTTCTGTTGTAGAAATTAGGAAAAGTTTAGAAGTGTCAAACATTCGCACATACTGCTTATGCTCATTTTTCAGCAAATGTAATAAAGTTCGGGTAAGTTGTTTGTAGTTTATCATGTATGGATTTACTTTATCACTTGATTCTAAAACCTATTCTACTGGATTTCCAGTCTGACATTTTATAGTCACACTCAAAAGGTAAAAAAAAAGAAAAAAAAGAAAGAAAAAAGTCCTTGTAGGAATCATCATTAAAAAGAAAAATTTAGTTTCGTTTTTCTGCTGTGATCTTGTCTTCTCTGAGTGCTCAAATAACACACTGACATCTATAGACACTGAAGACTATTTTTCTGGTTGAGCTCTTCTAATGAATCTGAAAAAAAAAGGGTTTTTTAGGGTTTGATACATTAACAAAGTACTTCCTCACACTCTCTTTTTGGCCTGTGTTGTTGTGCTTTTGCATTTAAATTCCCAGATATTATATTCTTCCTGTTCTTCTAGTCCGGACACAAATTACAATTTGTTAATGATATCTTTTACTGCAGATAGCTTCCACTTTTTTTTTTCTGTCGTTGCTGTGTTTAAAATCTTCATGATGAGTGTTCTTCTTACAATAATACTCTTTGGGGCCATACAAAGTCACTGGAAGTCATGGACAGCAGAGAGCAAGTCCAGAATAAATCACACCACAGGCCCTGGATTGATGCACCACACCACTATCCAATGGCTAATGTAGACATACTCATAGTTTACTTTGAATCTCCTACCTGTGATTTGAACACTACCCATGAGAACAGGAAGCATTTTGTGTCTTAAGTTTTACCTTTTCATTTGCTGTTATAAAACATCCTTGCTTTCTCTTTTAGAAATTCTTACCCTGTAGGTTTTATGTTTTTAATGTCTTCCCTCAAGGATGCAGATAATGAATATTTTACCATGACTATTATAAAATGGCTCTTATAGCCATTATGCCTTAAATCTCATTCTTCATAGCTCTACTATTTACCACAAAAAGCTAAATAGAGCGTTTATATATATATATATATATATGCATATATATAAAATAAGAATTTAATTAATTGGAAAAAATAATTTACCTAGTGATAGAATATATCAAAGACTGAGGATTCCACATTAAAAACTAGGTATAAAGTCTGCTAAAATGGTAGAACACCTTCAAAGGAAAACATTTTTAATAAAAGCAGTTACACATTCATCTACTACAGGCAAAATCCTAAATCCATCATAAATATAACTGCTATTATTATATGATGGAACAGTGAAAAGCAGATGGACCTTATTTGCAATAATGTAGCTGGGCTGAAGGTATTTTTCTGCCTCTCTTCCTGCATTAATAATGACAGGTGGTGTTGAAGATAATTTTAACCAGATTATGATGAGCTGTAGTTCAAATTCAAAGACTTTTTTTCCCCCAGCTTCTCATACTTGTTATATGACTGAACATACTTTTAAATGCAATTCTTCAAAAACAGCATTTGAAGATTTGTGTGTGTGGGAGCTGATGAGGTGTTTGCCTTTTCTGAAAAGTATTCTTTGAAAAACTTAAAAAGGACATATTTCAAAAAAGGGTTCTTCTGACTTTCATGTGAAGATATCTATTTTGATATGAAAATGCTTGTAAATGGAATTTCCAAATAGCAGATTCCTTCCTTCTGAAAAAAGGATCACAAACTAGGTGGAGAACAAAAAAGAGCCCTGTGCTTAGTTTAGACCTTGCAGGCTGACAAGGTAGTGTATTAATTGCAATCTGCTTGCGAGGCAGTGTTTCTTCTTTTTAAGAAGAATATAGTATATACATTTATGTAGTACTTAGTTTACCTCACAGCTCAGTGAGTTACCTTCAAAGCTACCACAGCCCTTGAAGAGAATTTCAGTTTCTTACTCACATTCTTTGAGTTTCACCTTCTGTGTTATGTGTATTTATGCATATGAATGTATGCAGATATATGCAAATAACTGCATATGTTCAAACTTTCTGTAGTCGTTTAACTGTATGTAGTGGGAAAACAAAGTACAATGGTGCTTAGTTTATAACTTAAGTTGGTGAAGAAATGCTTTGTGAAAGGGTTAATACTCATAGCAGCCCCATTCAGCTGAATGAAAATATATATTAGTGAAATATTAAATAGAGAACTTGTGCTGTCATTTCTTTGTGATGAAAAGTTTCATTTTATTAAAAGAGAAGTGTTTTTTCAAACTGCAGATATAAATAAAACAAAAAAATGCATTGAGTCCAGTCACAAATTTGTTTTGAATGACATCTGAATTACCAGGCTTCAGTAGTTGAAGAAATGGTAGCGACAAGTATTTATTTGATCATTTCAAAAGACTGCTTGGGAAAAATAGTATAAAGAACTGTGGCAAATGACCATGTATCCACTCATAGAGTCTGAATAATTGTAACTTCTGTGAATGTTTATTTATTCTGCCTGTTTAAGCTAAAATTTGATGCAGTTTGATTCTGGCATCTGACGTCCCTCCGCAGAAGTTTGTATCTCTAGAAGTACATTAGGGTAATAACAAGGTGCTGCCTCAGCGTGTGCTTGAATTCATTTTTGTCATCAAGAACCTGAGGGAACGCTGGTGGCAGGTTCCACTGGAGCCCAGATTCCAGGGAACCCAAAGGTGAGGTTAAGGTCAAGGGTTCCTCCTTTCTCCTGGTCATAATCAGCTGACTTTCTTTGCTGTTTTGCTCAGCTGAATTCTCACCCATACTTTCAGCAAGCTTTCAGTCTGGTTAAAAATGCAGTTTAAGCAACAACGAGTCACATCAGTAGTGAGTTTTTGTCACCTGGGCTAGGGTTATACATAACCATGGCTTTAGAAAATCCTTAGAATACTCATAGTAATGCTCACCCTTTTCAATGTGAGCTCGCTGAGACCAATGAAAAATGATTCAGAAAACAAAGATGTTTCTCCCAAATCAATTTCTTGTCATAAAGAGATCTGCATAAGACTCAGGTTTTTTCTTTAAAACACCTCATTAGCATTTGAGGATTGTTCAAATCCAGTATTTCAACTTGGTATGAAGTATTTGGTAGATCATTGTAACATGCTGTTAGGTCTCACATGCATAGTGCAATTGCTTTGCACACTAACCATTTTCAGACTTGGGCTTTGTTAGTTACTGCTCAAGATAATTAGCAATACTGGCAGATATCTGCTGCTGAAATTGAAAAATTTTTCAGATGACCTGCTGTATGTTGGCTTAAAATTTCAGCCTTGATTCTATGATACTGTTATCTTGGTTGAATCAGATGCAATAAATCCAACTAATTTAACTAAACCACTAAATGAAGTTGCGCAGCTTCAATTGCAGTTTAAGTTGCAGTTTAAATGAAGCATTTTTCAATGTAGCATAAATTGGGATCTGTTTAAGCTAAACTGAAACAAACTGCTTTTAAACTGAGTTGTACATACACAATGGACTTTAACTAATTCACTTTATGAAAAAAGCTTAAGTTAATAACCCACAAATCTCTTGTGTGAACAAAACTTTATTCTTCCTATACAAAACTGATAAAAGATTATTAAATATGGTTTCCACATCTTAGTAGAAAAATGCAAAAGAAGTAACATTTGACACATGGTAATCAGAGCACATATATACTTCACTGAAATATATCAGATAGAAAGTAGAGGTATGAAATAAAAATTTGGTTTTGCTGGAATACAATAGTAAGTGTAAAGAAAAAAATAATGTTTTGTGAGAAAATATAAATAAATTAATCAGCTCTCTGAAAAGCAATTGATTCTATCATTAGGGAGAGGTAAGAATAAAATATACAAAATATCTTGGTTCAGGTGATAGATTCTTCACCATAATGAAGATGGTGGAACTGCAATGATTTATTTATATTATCTAATGATCTACCTTCTTCTAACATACTACTTAAATGTGATTTCTTTCGTACACAAACCTGAATACAGACTAACAATACAGACTGAATACAGACAAACATTAAAATTAAACTGTTAATATTCTTCAAGCATGTGCCTCTCTTCTATCAAGCTCCTGAGTAAAGAGAGACTTAAGCACATTACTTACGGACTTCTTCCAGCTGGGACTCTGCACCACTCTTACCTTTAACTATGTAAGTACAGGTTCCCCTGTGCTGTAGTGGAGTATGACTGAAAAATGAAATTGCTTTTGGCTTCAGAATAACAGAGTACCTTGAAATATTTTTATTACAGCAACCTTAGGCCTCTTTGTGGACAAGAGGCATTTGGAGTAGTATAGCTCTACTGCAAAAGAAGAACATTTTCTACTGGTATAGTTACCATTCATGGATCATACTTATAGGGAAACTGTATTGAAGACCACTTTCATCAGGCTTTTAGATATGTTTTTTATATTTGACTTCACTGAGCTCTTGCCCAGCAAACAGCAAACACGTTTGTTCTAGGCAGCTCAACAAGCACTATCACATGTGCCAAATGCAGCGGGGTGGATGTCCTCGTTGTGACACCAGGAAAGAATAAAGGAAGAAGAGATGCTTCACAAAAAAACCACAAACACTTCATGTCTGGGGCCATGGAGTTGTTCAGGCACAATTCACGACTTAGATTTATCTTGAAGCCTTTACTTGAGAAGTCCTGTCCTTGATATTATCTTTCCAAGCAATCCAGATCTTCTGGAGTTGTTTACATGAGAAAAGTCTGGAGAAGAAGGTGATGGACTGCTTCTCCGCAAGATGAGAGTCTTCCCTTCTAAAAGAGGAGCCTGCCCTTGAAGAAGCATGGATCTGGAGATTATACCAGTGCAGGTAAAGGCAGGACTGTGGCTGTATGTTATGATTGCCCTGTAAGACTCTATCAGACATTAGGGATGAAAGGGCCTGAGGCCGTAAGTAAGATCACCAAGAAATTTTGGTTGATTAGTGATGAGAAAACATAAAAAAAAGGTCAAGATCCATCTTAAGTAGGTACTGTCTTTTTATTGCAGAGGGCTGACATGGAATGTCTAACTCTTTTTTAACTGTGTGTTTTTTTCAGGATAAAATGTTGCCAGAATTCAGTTATTTAAAAATAAATAAGCAGCAGCTTGAATGCAGATAAAGGTACCCAACTCAATTAGGAAGGATTTTTTTCTCCAAGTCTGAAAGCAGGCATTATCCTTCTTTGATAGGAAAACACAGCTGTGCAGTGCTGAGATACTAATGCGTTCCGCATTCAGCAGATTGTAGGGAAAACAGACATTCTTATTTTGGATACAATTCAAACTTTTGGCAGTGTCTTCCAGCTTCTGAGGTCATTTGCATCACTTCATTACAATGCACACACATTGTTCATACCTTGTTATATGCCAATTGAGTATAAGTAAGTATTTGCATATTATTGCTCCACAGCTTATTCAGAGGCATTTCATTTCAGAATTTTAAATATTTAGTGACCAGGTGTTTAACTGCCAAATAAAAATAATCACGTCTGTTTCTTATGAGGAAAAAATCCAACCAATCCGGTAAGACATTCTCAGTACCAAGCCAGTGAAGTGTGTAAAAATGTAGTGAGCTAAATTCTTTTCTCATTTAAAACAGCATAAATGTGCAATTATTCCTCTGAAGCAAAATGTACACCACCAGATATATTTGATTTTAATTAAAATTAGAATGTGGACTCTAGCAATCAGTATATTAGTGATGTTTTATGTTAAAACACAAATACAATGGATGAAATCACTAGTCATGGAAAGAATAAAGAAAAGAAAAGAGAAAACATACTTTAAGCTTCCTTTCCATTTTTTTAAAATCCTTTTCCAATTATTCACATTTCATATTTTTTCTGCATTGTTTTCAGTGGGTTTTGTTTGTTTGTTTGTTTGTTTTTAATTGATGGCTGACTGTTAGACTCTTTAACATGTACCTAAAAGAAAATAGATTGATTTTCAAAGTCATAAAGCATCTTCTGCACTCCTTGATTCAGTAGCTTTCATTATTTGACCATAGAATGACTATTAAGAAGAATGTTATGGGATCATAAAAAAGACAGATGTTGCACTGGGTTATGTCAGGTAAGGTTTTTCCACTAGAAGTAGGGAGGTATTGAAGCTGTTTTATAAGGCATGGCTGAATTTTCATACAAAATACAGGGTATAGACCCAGTGTTTGAATCCAAGAACCAAGTATTCAAAAATAAAAGATATAAACAGAAGTTTCTGGCATGATCAGAGGTTTGGAGAGCTTGCAAGAAATTACTCTGAGAATTCAAATTATTCAGTTGAATACAGAAAAAATGTAAGAAAGAGGGCAAGAGGAGGGTGTTATTTTCCTGATATCTCTTCATGCCTCTGTGACTTACAGTATTAGAAACCTTCTGAGCTATAGAAAGCTATTCCATACTACCAGCCATCCTTGTCACTTTATGTGTACTGTGAATAGTATCATAACCTCGTGTCTGAGATAAGTGGCCTAAAGTGTGCATACAGTAATTGAGATTTCCATGCGTCATGTCTTTGTACAGTGGCATAATTATGTTTTCTAATTTGTCCTCTTTTGTTTGGTTTCCTACTCTGTATATTAGAAAATAATTCAAATTTGCTGTCTGTCTTTCCACTGCTATTGACTTTCTTAGGTCTGCAATCATTCCAAAGTCTCTTTTCTGACTAGTATCACCTAACTCAGTCATCAATGAGTTTATATAAGTCGAGATTTATTTTTTTCTTTATATGCTTTCCTTTGCCGCAGTGAGTACTGAATTTCTTTCACATATTACTTATTCAAAGATGTAACTGGTTCTGGTCCCGGTATACAGCCCACATCTATATTATTAGACCTAAAAGAACTCAGGCAGGGACTGAATCGCTGGTTCAAGTCGGTATCCTGGTATTGTTTAGCCAGGTCCCTGACATATTTTTGTCCTGTGCCATCAAATCATTGCCTAGACAATTGATAAGCACCATTTTGGCCCCCAAAACAGGGCTTTTCAAATGCACCTATACCGTAGGAAATAATGTAAGCACGTTTATTTTCCAATTCATGACTGCATAGCTTAGCTTTACAATTAAAAGCTATTTATTACATTAAAAGAAAATCTTCTACTTAAATCTGCTGGATTTGTCCTATTTTGACATAGAGGCAATAGACCAATTGCTTAGCAGCAATTTTTGCTATGCTACCACTCATGTTTGCCTTTCTGTTGCCAAAAGTCTTGAACTTTCTCCTCAGATTTTCATGATTGGAGCTTTTCATCTCTGCTCTGTTATGGGCATCTCTGCCAGCCCACGACTATTTGGGGAACTGGTGCTTAGGAGCAACCATTTGCAATGCACCAGTTGTGTCATTCCCAGTGCTGGGATGAGAAAAGGATTGCCTTGAAAGTCTTACAGAAACTTTTTTTGCTTCTTCATATGGTATTTACTACTTTTACAGCTGTGTAAGGAAAATCTTTTCTATTGGTCTCATGGTTCTAAGACCTCCAGCAAAAGTAACATATGTTTTGTTTGCTTCCTTTAAGTATCCCAACCATTTAAAAGAGATTTTCTGGGTGCCAAGACTATAATTTATTGTAAGTATCTTATCAGATGCCAATATCTCATTGCAGTGTATAGATACTCCTTCTTTATTCATGGACTTTGAAAAAGAATGATTGATGAATGGAGTTACTCCATCAGAGGTAATGATTAAAGCTTCAGCTTTTAATACTTACTCTAGATTATTTCTTTTTCTATTTTATCTTAAAGCACTGAAGTCATAAATATTTCATTAGACAAGTTTAGAGTCTTCAAATTAGGAAAGTATTCTGGTAGGTCAGATGACAGATAAAAGTTTGAAAAATTTCTGGTGGAAGTGCTGAGGGCAGATTTATGATCCTTTTGCATCATGATGCCTTATTTTGGGGCCATTTTTCAGTAAATAAAAAAAAAGAGGATTTTGGTCTGAGAGACTTCTACACATTTTCTTTCCTTTTCTCTAAATCATTGAGGAAAACAGAGAGGAGAGTGTGTGCATAAAGGAGGAATTGAGTTATTTGTAAAATAATCAACCCCTCTATGAATTCACAGTCATAATTATTAAATTATGACCCCTAATGTTCTCCTAAATCTTCCAAATATAAGTGACTAGATATTTTGTTATTATTAAAATAACTTTTCTACAGTGTTTTAATCTTTCTTTTCTGCATTTGGTGTTCTCCTGCTTGAAAAAATATATAAGTTTACGTCTTTATCTGCTAACAAGCCATGACCTGGTTTGATATATAGGCTCTAGCCTGTATAGAGTGGATTGCCAGTTGTTTCTTTTTGGTTTTTTTATATCTGGTGGTTTTTATTTTTTTTTTTTATTATCACTGTCACATTTAGAACTCTAAGTGTTCTGTGCTTTTACATACCTGCAGTGCCAAAACATTTTACCACTTTTAATATTGTTTTTTAATTTAGAATTAATCTTAAGGGCTAACATCTTGATCTTTTTTAAGACCAAAACAAACCTAAAACAGTCCAGCTATAGGCAATTAAAATTAGATTTTAAGATAAGCTTGATAAAGGATCCATAAGAAAGGCTGTAAAGCTATTTGAGCACTAAGATGCTATAACTAAATACATCCTGAGAATTACTGTTTTCAACATTTTTCCTGAGTTTCCTGTAGAAAGTAATTGCTTTTCTAAATTTTACTTGTCTAATTTTCTTTATTTTTCAAATGCACAGTAAAATATGCTAAAAATAGACACAACTGGATTCGTTTTCACATGTCGTGTTTTGCATACATTTAGAAGTTTGTCATGTGTATACTGTTGCACACAGCACTGAGAGAGCAGCTCACTGGCCAAAGGCAGTTTATTTTAACTTCCATAAATTTTTTGCCTCTTCTATAACAAATCATCCAGAAATTCAAATTAAAACACTGTGTAAATGTTGCTTCTTACCTTCTAAATTTAAAATTCCAGGATCCCAGCATTCCTTGGTCTCACAGGAAAAAGTGAGGTTCCCTTTTAAACTAAAACTATTAGGATGCAGTGTTGTAAATACCAGACTGTCAAAAGCATGATTATTTCCATGCTAAGCCTTTAAACGGTCTTGATTAAAATTATAACTTCTGTAAAATTATAATTTCTGTATATTCTGTTATAATATCTAAACTACACTATAGTATCCCACCTTCCAGCACAGTTAGGATAAAAGTGCTCAGAAAGTTTTCCTGTGGCAACATATACTGCTTTTACATGTTGGATTTAACATGAGTCCTGCTTTGAGATGTTTGAAGTTTGATGGCCAGCAACCACTCATGTCCACAGACTCTTAGAATATTGATTTGAAGAGACAGAAATAGAGGCTCACATTATCTATTTTTTTACTTCTCTCTCTACAAGGGAAAAAATACAAGGGAAAATAGAAATGTCAGCAGGTATGCCTGGGCTCTGGTAATTCATTTGCCATGTTGTGCTATTATTTATGTCTATTTGATTGCCACAGTAAAGAGGATGCCCAAGTTAGGTTATCCTTTATTTTTATTTTATTAACTCCAGCCTTGGTCTCTTGTTCCCTTTTTCTTGCTTAGCGCCATTACAGGCATTTCATTTATGAGTACTATCATCAGTTATGAAAGAGCAATAAAAATGATTGAGGGTTGGGAAGGGACTGATTTATGAGGAAAGGAGAAGAGCTAAATATGGAGTGCCTGTCTAAATAATGATTCGTGAACGGCATGCTAAATATCTGTAAGTGTTTGAAGAGGGTAAATGAGAGAGGAATCAGGTAGGGTGGCTCAAAGAGAAGTTACCAGGAGTGACTGAATGGAAGTAAAGGAAGGATTTAGGCACATTTTCTTATATAGCCATATTTTTCTACCAGTAAAACTGCATGCAACAAGAAACAATCTCCCAGGGGTGCTTAAAGCAGTGCTGCCACTTGACTGGATCAAGTGGACCATCAGGATGCTTTAGAAAAACAGTCTTTGAATCAGTCATAGCTGTAAGAGTTGCTTTTTTGTATGTATTTCAAGGTGTTCTGCAGCCAGTACTTAATACCTTGGGACACCTTTTGGGTCAGGTGATGAATGCTAGGGAGCAAAATCAATGTAGACACAGATGTTTACAAATTATGACATAAATCACACCTTTAATCTTAAATGCTTTAGTCTGAATCATGAAATTGAGAAAAAAAAAATGCTTTGCCTCTCAGTCTAGTTACAGGGATCAGGAAGTCTCAGTCCCTGGTTCCATTCTCTCCTTTGTTTATGGATATTTGATACTATGTCCGTTATCTCCTAAAGGAAGACCTAGTCACCCACATTTAGAGGTAATGACTATGAAGTTTTTGAGGTGCATGATTCCATTTTCAGCTAATTAAGCTATCATGCTTCTTACAAAATTCTTGTGCATGAACTGCAGAAAAGCACTGAGAATGATTCTGTAGCATGACAACCCTGGCAGTCCTTTGGAAGTTGGCCTTATGTGTGGACTTATAGTTGGACTTGATGTATATGTCAAGTTCCCCTGAGCAGAGCAGGAAGGGAAACTTCCAAAACCTGGTAAGTCATCTGATACTGGCCATTCTTGTCATATTGCATGGATATTCTTAAGTTGTGTAAAAGGAGCCAAGAGAAATGAAAAGTTTCATTCATTCCCAATGACGTTTCATTTTCTGTTTTGCACATAAAATTTTATTCATTTTCATTTGCAATTTCATTTTTTTACGTTTGTCAGTTCAGCTCCTAAAAAAAGATCTGACTGACAGCAGCCAATCATGTGAAAAACTGCTTCCATTAATTTTAAGTCCCAAATATCCACCTACCTGCAAAGCTGGATGACTTAGAAACATTCACAGCATTAAGATTAGGGAGAGAAAGCCAACCACCAAATATCTCACAAGAATAATTGCGAGACAAGAGGGAGAGGGGGCCTTTGAATTCCAGGGAAGTTGCTCTCCTATTTTTAGAAGATCCAGAATTCTCTTGTTATTACTGTGTAGAGTTAGAAAGACAAGGATTAGCGACTGTGTTTTCCCTACTCTGACATTTTATAACCTTGTTTCTCTCTTAGAACATCCTGCTGGATTTGTAATGATCAAAAAATGTAGTTCCATTTCAGCTCCTTCTTACAATGCATTCCTTAGGAGGTGAGGGAATGGTACAGAATTGTGCCTCTGTAAAAGGATATGAAACAGAAATGCACAATCACAGAGGAGCTAAGGTTGAAAGAGGACTCTAAAGGTCATCTGATCTACCCACCCTGCTCAAGCAGGTTTACCCACAGCCAATTGCCCAGGACTCTGTCTGGACAGCTTAAGAATATCTCCAGGGATGGAGACTCCACCACCTCCCCGCACAGGCTGTGCCAGTGCTTGGTCACTCTCTTAGTGAAAAAGTGTTTTCTGATGCTCACAAGGAACCTCCTGTGTTTTGGTGTGGGCCCATTGCCTCTGGTCCTGTCACTGAGCACCACTGAAAAGACCCTGACTTTTTGAACCCTCCCTTCAGGTATTTATGTACATTGATAAGATCTTCCAGAGCCTTCTCTTCCCTAGGCTGAAGAGTCACAGTTTCCCAGCCTCTCCTAATTTGATAGCTCACTCTTGATCACCTTTTTGGCCCTTCTCTGGAATCTCGCCAGTATATCCACATTTGCCTTGTACAGAGAAACTGAAAACTGGTCTCCACACCCCAGGAGTGGCCTCACCAGTGCTGAGCAGAGGGGAAGGATCATCTCCCTTCACCTGCTGACAGTGCTCTTCCTGATGTAACCCAATACTGTTGCTTCCTAATCCTGTCAGCCATCTTTGCCATGAGGGTGTAGTGCTGGTTCATATTCAGCTTGGTGTCCACCATGGTCCCTCTTTTCTTAAAAGAAGCCTTCCAGATAGTCATCCTCCTGCATATGCCCTGATGCCTTGAGTTATTCTTCCCCAGGTTCAGGAGCTTACACCTTGTTTAACTGTGAAGAGGTCAGACTAATGATGCTCAATTTTTAAAGGACAGATACTTTTTCTTCCCCATAATTTCTTTTTACAGACATCCTCACCTCAGTTTGCACTTTATGTTTGGTCCTATTAACAAGGAAGTTCTCTTTTCACAATTGGCCTCCTAACATACACCCCTTCAAATCAAATTCAAATGGATCCTGCCACTTTGGACTAGAAAAGACCCAGTCAAGATCTGTGAGCCAATCAGGAATCACTTCATTTGATGTGATTTTTAGTTTCTTCAGAGAAAGCTGATAACTAAGGGTCTTTGGATTCTTAGCGTGCAAAGACTATTAACTTTCTTTATGACTGCTAATTTTGTGTCTTGCGGAAAAAACTCTCCATTAGGTTTCATATTTTTCTTCTTTTACATCATACTTCTTACAAGAACTAGAGGAATTGTTATTACCATAATAAATTATGTCTAACAGTATCCATGAAACAACTTGGAGGAGAAGAATTGTTTTTTTATCATCCAATCATGAATCCTAAAAACTATTTTTGACTTGCATGGGTTTATGTACTAGTGTTAATTACAGAACCAAGTAATATATTAATATTTCCTTTCTAGAATACAGCAGTAGGTAGAGGTTGCACCACATATAATCTGTGTTCATAGATAAGTGTGACTAATGCAGTGTACATCAAAAAGAAATCTATCCTAAGGCACTATGCATGAGTCACAGAAACCATACTATTATATTCGGAGTAATAACCAGACATGAAATAACAGACTCCTAAAATTTAATGAGGTCATTTAGTTAAAAAGTGTATTCTTAGTTTGTGTCAAGCTACAGACCAGTGCTGTATGTGCTTGGTTCTTTTTCTTTCTTTTAAATTCTATTAAACAGCCACATGCAATGGAGCTATAGATTACCATAACATTAGTCCATAACCTCAATGAGGCAATAGGAGGTGTCTGCAGTTTCTGTTTTGTAGTCATGTTGCCTGCATAATATAGGAACCATTGTGGTGAAAATAAATATCTCTGTAACAAACTGCCTGCCTTACAGGTGAATAATCCTTATTGTATCACTATAGGTGATAGAGGCAACCTAGAAAAAAAAAAACAAACCACTGCTTCAAAGACGGCCAAGTCCAGATACTCGAATACAAACAGGTAGAAGATTTACCTTTTAAGAAAGGTCAGGAGTCAGCAAACTTGCATCACTTCTTTCTTCTGCTTGTTAGGGAAGGAATAATGCAGGAACTGCTGTCATAGGTTCCTCACAAATCACGGGAGTTTCTTTTTCCTTTTCTTTCTGGAGTAGCATAGCTTCTGAAGA
This sequence comes from Edolisoma coerulescens, assembly GCA_013397115.1. Lineage (NCBI taxonomy): Eukaryota > Metazoa > Chordata > Aves > Passeriformes > Campephagidae > Edolisoma > Edolisoma coerulescens. Next base: position 1,127,440 of record VWZW01006375.1, read on the forward strand.
AAGGGTGTTTTGAATTAGCTGCTTCTTTTTCGTGCTGTCCCTTATATATATCTGAAAAAAATACCTCTATATTTTTCCTTTTCTTTTTAATTTTTTTTCATTTTCTTTTTTCCTAAAGTGGTGGACTGCCAATAAATGAAGATAATTTTTTACTATAAACTGCAGTGACATGTTCTTTCAGTTTGGTTTGTACCTACCTCTAATGTGCAGGAAAAGCAACTACTGCAAAATCCTGATATGTTGAACTATTAGTGAAATTTTATATGGGGAGGAAGTCTCGGTTTATTCAATAACATGCTTGCTCGAACAAAAATAATCCACTATTAAATTAAATGGTCTCTAAATGTTAATGCCATCATTCCTTTATACATCCCATAAACCTGAGAAACGTCAGGCAAGAGTCTCTTCTATACAAAGATAAAGATATTTCAACACAGGTTTTGAAGTAATAATGGGGAATCTTTTTCCACTTGTCCATTTGTGTCTTACTTTTTGTTTTTCTGAGATCTGTTTCATCTATTAATAGCATAACCATATGCAGAGGGCAACATAAATTAATGATCCTAATATTTCAGTTGCAAATTATATCCTTAACTGATCCAGTCCCAGAGTTAGCAGCCAGTCCTGAGTTAGTTGACATTGCTATCCTTGATATCCTTGACACTGGACATGCAAAACCGGAGGTTAATTTGAAGACATTTTGTATAGGATGCTCTGTATTTTGCACAGTCTACTAGATACACAAAATCTGATTTTATTCTGTAGCAGAAAATAAAATGCATTAACATTAACAAAGTACTTTGTTGATACTTATCTTATTGAAGAAGAGGACTTCGGACTGATGCCAGCAGGTTTGATAATTAACTGTGGTCAAAAACCACAATGCTGTCGAAGACTCAACTTCTTTATAATGCTGGTGTCTTTTTGTACCCCACAGAGATAATGACTGGGTTGCTAGGAAACTTACTTGAGTTTAACAAAGGGTAATGTAGGCATCTCTTCTATGGAAATGATGCATGAGCCAAAAGCTGTGTTACTTAAGGAGCTACTTACCCTGAAATGCCTTTATTTTGTTTTACAATGAGTGGACATGTGCACTTGTCTCTTCACAGAAACATTTTAATGTATTTTACTGTTTGTTAGAGTATATAAATGTACTTTAATGAAACTCCAAAGAGTATATTTCCCTAAGGGATCTGTCTATTATCAGAAACACACAAGTGTTCAAACTATAAGTATCAGTGGAAGAACCAAGGGACCTTACCTCTCTTGCCTGAGTCCGTCTCTAACAAAGTAATTCTGACAATCTAACGTTGTGTAAGCAGGAAGTTGGAGGGGGAGAGTTATTCTTTGTTTTTGTCTTTAAGAAGGAGAGCCCTAGTTCTGAACCCCTTTTCCTGAAGACTAGACTGCTTTTGCGAGTTTTTTGGTGCTGTCCCTTCACCTCTCCAGCCTTTCCTCTGCAGCTTCAAAATAGAATAGGCTGCTTCAAAAATGTTCTTGTGCCTTTCCGCTCAGAACTACAGCAATGCCCAGGATCATTCAGACAGCTCTAGGGGTAGGTGGCTCACCTCAGTGATGCGGTCTCTTAGATGCTGCCCCCATTTCAGCACCACCCTTACACAGGGTTTAGAAAGAGTTTCTATGCAGGGATTAAGCTATACAAAGGCAGTGAAGACACTGATATGCCTTCTTTCTTATTTTAGGGACATTTCCCACCAGGCCACAACTTTACTCTGATTCATATCTATTGCCCACAAATTTAGGCAGACACAGTCAAGGTGATAATCTGACTTTGTTACATTTTTTGTAAAAATATTCTAGATAGACATTCTATGTCTTGGTTGAATGCTACTGGTTTTATCCTATTTGAATTGTATTAAAATTTGCTGTGAGCTTTCTCTTCTCAGAGTAACCATGGCAGCATAATTACCTTACCTGCTATTCCTTCTTTCCCTGTTATCAATATTTTTTGTAGGGGATCATAAGTATATATAAAAATAAACACCCACATTGAAATAATAGTAGGAGGCTTTGCTGACATTTTTACCCTCACAGTTTTATGACCGCTAAGGGTAGAATTGCTTTTGTCGTTGGGAGTATGGTAGCTATCACTTGCACTGTGCAGGCCACTTTAACATGGTTGAGATTATAGAAATAGTATCAAAACTGATGTCTGATGCTCTTTAGCAGAATAATTTATATCTATTTCATGCTGTCAAAGGAATAATGATATAAATTTAAAATAACAAGTCAAAGAGAAAATGAAAACAGATCTTATGGACTTCAACCTGTTATCAGGATTCCTGATTACAGTCAATATCTGAAATCATAGATATTCAGAATACTGAGCATGGGTTCCAAGTTTACTGATTAATATAATTTTTTAATTTAAGTATCATCTCAGGGGCAAAATTATTTCCTTAAATGTCAGTGAAAACTTCTCACTTTACCTATCAAACAGATTATCCTAAAGACTCTGGAAATTCCTCTGTAGAACTAAATCACATGCTTGTTTCTGGTTTGTTTTGTGTGTGTGTGTAATTGCTGGCATTAAACCTATGTTTAAGTCAGGAACAGCTCCTTTTAGAAAAAATATTTATATTGTGAGCAAGATTAATCTAAAACAGTGGTAGGAAATAAGTATTCCAGTCCTTGGGCATCCCAGAAAAGGTAAATATAAGATTTAATCAGTTTTTAATCTATATTAAAAAAAAGTCACCAATTAAAACTATGAAAGTAATGAGAACAGCATTTTTATTGTTATGAAAGCAATTGCAGAACTGGGATTTGATTAAGAAAATGAATGTAACTGTCCTGACTATAAGAGAAGAAAATGAAAAGGTGAGAGGGGAGACTTGTGAAATTTTGGGGAATTAAATCTGGTGAACTTGGAAAGGTTATCTGAAAAAAAAGTTTGTATCACACCACCTGTCTGTATATAATATATACTATGCTATTATTCAGATTTTATACGTAGGTATGTAACAGTTTTAACTGCAAAAGCAATAATCAATATTGTAAATGTGATTATTGTTCAGTGATTATCATAAAAATTAATTTTTGAATTTATTCAATTCTGCATTACTGAGTTTGAATGAAGGAGAAGGAAAGAATCAAGGGATTGTTTTGAAAGAGAATTGAACTAAGAAACACTAATCCCTCATGCGACTGACTGACTTTGTGTTGAACTCAAAAAGCCCAGAAAATAGGTTTCTTCGAATTCCGCAAGATCAAATGTGCCACTGACTGAAATTTTATCTAGTGATGAGCAGAAAATTGATGAGTCTGATGATCCTGCAAGACACTTTTATTTCATTGTTTCTGTTGAAACATAGTCACATGTTAATTAACATTTCTTCTCAGAGCTTTCAGCAACATTTTAACATCTGCTGTATTCAGTAGTAGTTTTTATTCATTTCCTGCATCCAAAACACTGCAGAGATCAATCTGTGCTGTATGACATGAAAACAACTAGAAACCAAAAGCTTCAACTTGATCAAAAAGTTAAAATTTCCTTTTATATTAATGAAATTGCCTTCAACTGAACAAAATCAACATTTAAAATTGTGACTGGAAAGCTTACATTTACACATTTGCTAACAAATCTGGCAAGCAGAAAAAACACAGGCAGCAATAAAGGAAGAACTGAAGCTTAGGTCTTGTGAAGGTTGTGATGATCTACAACACGTATTGAGCAACAAAAATACAAACTATGGCTTTAAACAAAATAACTATTAGTCAGGTTCATTTGACCACAAAGGTATCATCAGACACATCACTGACTTAAAAACTTTTTAGTGGTCAGTGACCCTGCACGAGTCCAGAACTCCTGTTATTTGAGGATCTTGCTTCTCACCTAAGCTCTGATATTGTGTGCCTGTATTCTCCAAAGAGGCTAATCTCTAACCTAATATAAACTGAATACTTTACTGGTGGCAGCCTGGTGTCTAGATTACTTGTATCTAGAAAAAAGTAGGTAATCTGGATTCAGTTCTTTCCTTCCTGTAATAGCATTCAAAACCAAAGTCTCTAGAGGGTACCTCAGTCAACAAGCTAAAAAATCTCCACCATTTTGAAGGAGTGATTCTGCAATGAAGAGCTCAAGAGAGGGAATATGTAGAGGAGGGAGCACGAGCTACAGCCTTGCAAATGATGCGTTCCTTTTATAAGAAAAATAATTCTGTTTGTGCATTTTGTGTTTCAAAGCCACTCACTAAAATATTAAATAACATCTTTTAGAAAACATATCCAAACCCCGATCTCTTCTCTCCTGATGATCATCTTATTACTGAGCTTCCCAAAGCCCTGTGGATCCATACTCTTTCCCGCAGCAACACAACTTCAGAAAGATAGAAGGAACTTATCTCTAGTATGAATAGCAAATAGCATAACACCTGGTGCTTTTTATGGAAATGCAAATTTTAGGTTGGACTCCCTCTCACTTTTACATTCAAGACCTGACAGAAGGAGGTGGATATCAAAGAGAAAGAACTGCTTAACATAGGAGTGAATATAAGATTAACGTAAGGTGTTTATTATACACAGCCTTTTTTTTTTCTGCATATGACCTAACTATGCTTGTTCATTGTGTGAGATTTTTCGGTTACAGTTGTACCACTTAACCCAGTAAGTCCAACTTTCATTTGTGATCAGCATGTTTAAAATTCAAACTTTCCAACACCCACCTTATAGTCAGCCAGGTTGTACATTAGAGCTATCACTACATAACTCAACAACTAAAGTAATGCCAGATGGTTAATCAGGCATGACATCTGATCTAAAAATCCATACTGTGATCCATAGAGTTAGCTGTTCTCACTCCTGAAATACCCCATGTAGAGCTCTGTATCCAGGTTTCCTAGGACATATTTTGTAAACACAGGGGTGGCAAAATGAGCTCAGTGCTAATTTGGCCCTACAACTCCATTTGCCACAAGTGCAGCCCAGTAGGAGATTTTCAGAACAAAGTGTGTGGTGCTGAGGACCTGACTCGCACAGTATGGAAAGTTCAGGGTCAGACCCCATGGCTCTAGTGCCTGCAGCAGTGAGATGTCATTGGAATTCTTCTAGAGTATATCTGGGGGGTTTTTTGCCCAAGAGGGCTCCCTTGCAGTATTTCTGGACCTGCTCTGCAGTGTGAACTGAGGCCAAAAATGAGGTGACCTGCAGTCCTGCCCCAAAACAAATCACTAAATTAGTCTCACCCTTGTGATGTGAAAAACCTGTAAAATTGGGGGATTTCAAATTGAAATCTAAAAGGATTCTTGGATCTTGAGCAAGCTACATGAAACCATGTGGCCTTAGAAATGCCCTGTGGAATCTGGTCACCCCACGCTGGCTGGGCAGCTCTGACACAGGCTGTGAGAGGAGCACCCTCCTCTGCAGCAGCAGCTGCACACAGGCAGCACAGCCCCAGCTGGGTCAGAGAAACCCTGCTATCCTCTGGACAGGGCCTTTAGTTCAATATTATGGCACCAGAATTTAGGCACCTTTTATACAGAGGTGTCTTGTGTGCCATGTTATGCAACTATGCTGGTGATATTTTTAACAGTGTGGAGCCCACTGTGGGATCAGCGCAAGGCTTTTCCTCCAGAAGCAGATATCTAACATCTGGTCATCTAAATCACTCCTTCGGCTCCATTGACTGTGTCTCCATTGACTGTGTCTCCATTGACTCTAGCAGAGCCTTATAGGCCCATATAGTGGGAAGGCAGATACTTATCACACAAGCAGACACCTACATGAGACACAAAATTAGGTGTCTTAATCTTGAACTGGATTTGTTTCTTGAAATCAGAACCTGGCCGTGATGAATCTCCCAAAGGGCTTTGTAAGTATCAGCCGAGTGTTCTTGTTCAAATCATTTGCATCAGGATTATTCAGATCAATGTAAACCTTTATAAACTGATCTTTTAAGAGGGAGTATATTTTGAAAGGGCAAGTAACTTCAGCTAGTGAATATCAGTGTCTCAGAATAAACTCAAAAAGCTGGCTTCCGTTTGAAGGGAAACCAGATTACTTAATGCTGTATGTTACTTGAAGAATGGCTAGATCATTTACAACATGAATTTATTTTTGGTTTTAGAATAAATATGCTTATGGTGTAAATTTAGGATTTTGAGTTTTACTGCATGTCAGTAAGATAGTAAATTTTAGAAATTATCAATTTTCAGGGAAATCTTGCAGCCGATGAATAATTCTCCCTCTCTTTCTCTGTTGTTATTAATTTCTCTTTTGCAGAAGAGCAGTAACTCATTTCTCCATGTGCTTGAGGGATAGATTTTTCCTCTTCTCATGTCCAGACGCAGTGCCTCACAGCTGAGGGTCTGGGGTTGTCTTGCTATACTTAAATCACTTCTGTTAGCTTTACAGCTCTCATTTTACTCCATCCACTTCTTTTTGCCTCCTTCTGCATCACTTATCATGGAGACTGAAGGACAAGATCTACCTGCTTTACAGAGATAAGAGTCCCTCTGTAAGACGCAAAGAAAAAATTTAAAGCTACAGATGGGAAAAGGCAGAAAGGCTGGAGGATCACAAGCAGGCACACATCTGTGTTTTAAGAGACAAGTTAAATGCAGAATTGAAGGTCAACATGAATGTACCCAGCCCTCTGAGCCAGAAGGCAGGGGTGGGGAGCAGAATGAACCTCCCATAATCCAAGGGAAAATGGTGAGTAATCTTCTACACCACTTAGACACACATAAGTCTTTGGGGCTGGATGGGATTCATTCAGGGGTACTGAGGGATCTAGCAGAAGTGCTCACTGAACCACTTTCAAACCAGGACATAACAAATTTTGAAGAATAAATTTTACCTTAATTACTACCTTAACACTTGAAGAAAGGCTGAATGTCTTTCAAAAGCTTTGGTTCCCCCAGGCCCTGATATAATTCTGTGATCTGATACTCAGAAATCATTTCTAATTTGTATGGAAAATCTGTATTGCTGGAATGAGGAGGATTCAATGCAGTGCCATTGGGGTCTTTGCATTTTTAACACAAAGAGTAATGTTGCAACTGGAAAGTGGACTTGTCTTTTTTTTCTTCTGCTGTTTTTATGAATTATGCAAACCATAACCCATGGCAGGTCACTGCATGGGATTTAGAGAGAGAGGGCTTTCTCTGTTTTCCATTCCTGATGATCCAGACTTTGATTTCTAGCAAATTTAAAACTAGAAACATCTGAGATAACTTTATGTTCAAATTGTTTTGATAACTGAACTAAATTAACTTTAGTACTGAGATTGTAGCTGACTAATTTGGTGTGTTTCATTAATTCATATAAATTTGTGAAAAACTGCATTCCATGGTCCAGACATATTAAAAGCTGGATCAAAATAAGCAAATTATTTTCATCAAATCATCATTTTTGAAGTAATATTTTTAGGTTTGTTTTTGGTTTTTTTTTTACTTTTTGATTTGAAAAAAAGATTCTGAAGTATCTTTTTAGAAGTTTTAATCAACCTTTCAGTATGAATTTTTTTTTATTTTAATTACATTAATAAGTATAATAATAACTAAGGTTGATTGTTAATTCAATTTTTGGTGATGAAAATCACACAAATTACTTTTGTACAATTTCAACTATTTTTACATACTTCTTGGATGTTAATGTTTTCCCACTCATTTGAGAAGTGCTTTTCAATTTATTTTTCAAACTGATATTCATGTAGAAAATCCACATCTTTATTTTTCTAGATAAATATAGATAAAGTATAATAGAATGGTTTCACTGGAAAAGAAAAAAAAGTTTCTTTTCCAGAGTGTGATTACTTCAAGATATCAGTTTTGCACTTTGCATATGTAATAGGAATGGCTAATACCATTCTTCCTTTCAAACACTTCATCTGTGCTTGGCATGGAGAAAATGTCATTCATTACGTGGCTGCAAACACAGTTGCTGTTCATTGACCCCAATTATACGAGCTATCACTGCTCGGGCTTAAGAAAGCACTTAGGCACACACTCGAGTTCCATTAAAGGGACTTGTTGAATGAGGAAAGGCAGACACAGGCTTGAGTGCCTGGTTGAGCATGGGCCACCTTACGCACTGGCCCTGCCAGCATCGATGTCTCATAGCACAACAGTAATCTCATGGATTCCAGCAGGGCAGCTCGTACAAATAAAAGGTCAAACTTAAGTGTGCGTCTGAATATTGCAAGAACCAGAAGCTGGATGTCTTTGTTGTTAACTACAGATAACTGCAAGCAAGCCTCATCCACAATGCGAACTGGCTTCATACATCCTGTTTTGAAACATGCTGTCTCAAATCCTGAGTGTTGTGTCAAACCTGGAAGGATGCTATTGGGCTCTTCCTTGAGCAGCCACTGTGTCTGCTACTGTGGGCCATCGTACACCATTGCACAACTGTGATGTTCATCATAGATTTGGGGTTGGGATGCAGGACGGAGAGAAGCCCTGGCAACAGAGGTGTCCATGCCTCTGCATTAAGCACCTGTATCTCAGTCACAGTCTATGAAGAAAACAAAGCAGTTAAAAACGTCATTCACAACCGCACAGTTCACATAGAGCTGTCAGAGCTAAGACATTGGAAACACCTCCCCAGCTCACACAGTGGGCAGCTTTTCTCCAGTTTCCCCCACGTACCACTCACTGACAGCAGGGGCCAGGGACAGCAAGGTGCTTTCTTATGAAACAGAGAAATGGTGTCCAGGTGATTAGGGAAATTAAACAATTTTGTTGACTTTTTTTTCTTCCAGAGAAAGAAAGCTAAGAGCGAGCACCAATAATAAAAGAAAACCTGCTTGTGTCTGCACAGAGCACATAGTTTTCAGATGGGTGAGGGATTTATAGGGAGATAGTATCAGTAATTCTACATCAAACCATAAGCCAAATTTACAGTATGTCATTCACTTCACTTTGATTATTCTATGGTTTTTTTTGCTGAAGTGGTTTTTACTCTCTCGTGACAGTCCATTGAATTTAATAGAAACATCCAGTTCCTGTCATTCTTGACAGACTTACATGTCCTTGTAGATCAGATTATGCAAAACAGCCTTTCTGTCTATTATGTCACTAAGAAATCAATGCACTGATGCTTCAGGTGCATAACTTCTTGTTAAAAATACAGCCTGCCAACAAGGAAACAAATGTATAAATTACATTTGGGCCAGCCATCATATGTAATGTTTTCCTGAACTGTATTACCTCCTAGGCACTTGCTGCAACACTCTTGTTTCAGAACAGACAATACATCACGAGTTTTCAGGACGAAGAAAGGAATCATAATGAAAATGACACTTTTAATAAGAAAGCTCAATAATATTCAGTCTTGGTTGTTCCAGCTGATGTATTAATGTCTTGCACTTCTTTCTGGAATTCAATAACTGAGCGAAAAAGGTAGAGATTGGGGGGATTAAAAAATACTTGACTGTGCTAAGCATATAAGGTCACTGGAATTATAGGTAGAACTGATCTAAGAGCAGTTGCTCTTCAAACACATTTTGTATGATTTTTCAAGTCAACTGGAAGGGAACTCCTTACCTGCCTAAAGCATAAAAATGATAACTCAGTTTTTCTGCAAAATAGAAGCTGTATCACATGGAGACCAAAAAAATTCTGAAATAATTAGAATGAAACATCTGTGTACAACCATTACCTGTACACAGGCACAATGATAGAATGCAACTGCACCTCAAAGTCGTGGACTAGAATTGGGGAAGACCTGGTAGTCAGATATTGAAAAAAGCAGGTTTTGCATTCACCAGCTGTTTTCTGCTTTAAGATCCTCTACTTGGCCTAAAAGACTCTGGAGAGAGACTTGCTGTCTTCAGACCTCTTCTGTGGAGTTATGTGCCTAATGTAAAAAAACACGAGAAAAAACATTCACTTTCATGAGACTGTCCTGTGCATAAAATTAAGAATGAGTGCTTTTAGACTCCAGGAGATGAAATCCATTATTGTCATATATGTGTGATCAATAGAGATATTTCAATTAGAGCTTTGGGTGGGAATTGGGAGAGCCTCAGCTGAGTATGGTGCTTCAGATGAAAGGAACTGACTCCTTTTTTCACTACTTTCTCCTCAGTCTAAAATTGCTGAAATAAGATTGCTGCATAAGTAGCAAATCCTCACATATCAGAAAGAAACTATAGGGAGCAGCTGAAAGGTTTTTTGATAAAAATTTTTATATGTAGCCTTGCTAAATTTCTTTACTTTTCCACTGAAGTCATGGTATTTTTGGTTTCTTCTTTTGTTTGTTTGTTTTTAATGACAGTTTCAGAGTACTTGGGAAGACAAATATTTTGTTTATTTCATTTTTTTCCTTTTTAACTCTTATTGTGGCATGCATTTTAATACTTACATGAAGAAAAGAAAAAAAAACAAAAAAAAAAGGAAATGTTGACTGAAGCATTTCATGCCAAGACATTTTCTTTTTGAGCAAAAGACAAAATTACAACACTGCTATTTCTCATATATCACTTTGTTTACAGAAATGTATCAGTTTAAAAACAAGTCTTAAATTTTAAAGTGTACATTTTATGTTTTGAAAATGAAAAACTCGAGTTTTTTCTTTTGATTTTTTTTATATTATACCCTTCAATCCTAAAAGAAAAATTAAACAAACAATACAAGGAAGCCTGAATGTTTCAAGTAATTTTATAATGCAAAGTAATGTGTTTTTTTCTAAGGCCAAGCAAAAGCTTATACCAAAAATCATGGTAGAAAGTAAAAAAAAAAAATCTGTTGGAATGTAAGTTTCTAATTCAGGCCCAAAAAATTTATTCAAGCTAAAGTGTGCAGAATTTAGGTAAATGCCCAACAGACCTTCATTCATTTTAAAAAGTCAGCTGCTGGAAAAGGATATTTGGGTAATGATGATAGTCCTTATCTTTTACAAATAGTGTAGTAATGAAAATATTTTCCTAGGTGAATCTGAGTAGAAGGTCTCTAATCAGATTTCAGGGTTTCAAATCCTCATCTGCTACTTTCATGGAAAATTTATCAAGTAGATGGGGTACAGGACAGCTGGGAAATAAATGGATAAACCGAGGCTGGGATACAGACCAGCAAAGTATGCAAGATCTATGAGTCAAAAAAGGAACACAAAAGCATCAAACTCCTTAGTCAAAAGGTTAGCTTACTCCCCTTGAGGGGGGAAGACCCAATTCAAGTCCTTGTCCCCAGCCTCTTTTATGTGTTATCCACTAATGGATTATTACATGGAGAAAAAAAAATAAGGTGCATAAATCACTGCAAGAAAGATAAGGTACTTTGAAAAAAAACCCTGCTATTTTCAGTTTTGTTTCACTGTGGGTTTTTTGGGGATTTTTAAGGAAGGGAGAATATATGATTGTTCATTAGCTTGGCGTTGCAGGATGGCATGACATCAGTGTTGATGATGCACTTGATCTCCACTCATACTATATTTCAAAGACAGTTATCCTTTGGTTAAGCATTGTTGGGGTTTATCAAAAGTTCCATAAGCAGAAAGTTTGAATGGCCTAAGCACAGAATAGCTTAGTCTGAAAGTGAAGTCTTTAGTTCATTACCCTGGCTTAAAGTAGAATCAGCTATAGCACATTACTCAGAATCATGCCTAATGGGTTTTGAATATCTCCAAGGATGGAGGTTCTAAAAACTCTCTGGATGGTCAGTGCCAGTACTCAGTAACCAATACAGTAAATGTGTTGCTTGATGTTCAGAGGGAACCTCCATGTTTCAGCTTGTACTCATTGCCTCTGCTCTTGTAACTAAGCATCACTGAATAAAGCCTGTCTCAGTCCTATTCCACCTTCCCTGCAGGTATTCGTGCACCCTTTTCCCCCTGCGCCTGTTCTTATCCAGCTTGACTAATCCCAGCTCTCTCAGTCTCTCCTTATACGACAGATGCTCCAATCCCTTCATCATCATAATGACCGTATGTCCATGCCTGTCTTGTATAAGGGAGCCCAAAAGTGGGCCCAGAACTCCAGGTGTGACTCCACCATTGTTGAGTAGATGGGAAAGGATCACCTTCCTAGAATGGCTGGCAGTGCCCTGCCTAACGCAGCCCAGGATTCCATTGGCCTTCTTTGCTATGAGAGTGTATTTATGGCAGGGCCTTGGGTCCTCTTCTGCAAAGATTCCTTCCCCATGGTCATCCTCCAGCCTGCACTGGTGCTTTGGTTTGTTCTTCCAGAGGTGCAGGACTTTGCTGTTCACCTTGTTGAACTTCATCAGGTTTCTGGTCATCCCTTTTCTTAACCATATATACAAAATATAATTATTCTCAAGTTACAGCTCTCAATCTGATGTGATTGCAACTTTCCAAGTGCTTGAAATAGCAAGTTCTGTGGTGAATGCCAGTGAACCCTTACTGCAAAGTAAAAACTAGTGTTTATTTTTCTTATTCTGGTGTCAATTGTCTCAAAATAGAGAAAATAGAACCACTGAATGGTTTTTAGCTTTTCAAGTACAGTATAGTGTTATGGATGTCTCCTGTTGGCTGATTAGAATTCATATAAACAAAGAATATCTGCTGCTGCTTTATTATTATTATTATTTAATTGTCAGTTTTATCAAATGCGATAATAAATTGACTTGTCTATAGCAGTGAAAATCAAGGATCAAACTGGAGTTCTTGTAATGATGACAAACAGGGTAGTTGCTGAAGCAGAAATGTTCCCCTGCCCCTATGGAATTGTTTGTACCTAAATAGCACTGTCACCCTCCTCAGGATTTCATATCCTGGTGCAAGTAGTGATCCAGCTATGGTGGCTTAATCAATCCCATTTTGACATCAGTCTAGTTTTATGAGCTCCAATAAATGTATTTCAAAAATTGATTTTCAGCTGTAAGATTCCTCAGCTTGTTATTCCCAACATCTAAGCCAGTGTCAGAAGTGTACACGAGCAGTATTCTTGAAATTTGGGTGAAGAAACACTAATTGCAAAAAAGAAAGAGGTCTGGAAAAAGAGGAGGGACACCAGTCTGTGTGGACCGGGCTGGAATTCTTCATCTAATTCTACCGCTTTTGTAAAAAGCTCTTATAAATAAAGAAACAATTCAGACTTGTAAAGAACAGGTCCTCTAATGTAATTACATAGTGCACAATGCATGAAGAAAAATAGAAGCTCTCACAGCAAGGAAGAGAGGGTGATTAATAGGAAAAGAAAGCAACATATTGGAACAGAGCAGGAGGCATCCAGGAAAGACTCAGACTACCTGTAATCCTTATTTCCAGGAAAATAAAGCAATCTTGCATAAACAGGAAAGTGGTGGCAACAAAAATTAAATCTGTGCTTGTAGCAATTATGGGGGATGAGGATAAAAAATGAGACTATGAAGATGAAGTTCATTACTACCCCTTTTAAAGGACAGATTAGGAAGTCAGTGAGACAGTGTGGCTAGACACAACTTTCTAACTATCAAATGGCTGGCAAACACTGGAGTGTTGCCACACAGGAGAGAATAAATTGGATATGAGCTGTCTTCTAGGGAAAACTGATCCGCTGCCGAAATCAGATGCCCAGTCGAAACGTAAACCCCTGCAGACTCCCTCTGCAGTGACTACAGAGAAACAAAACTTCTTTCCAGAAGCAATTCATGCCATAATAAAAAAAAAGTAAAAGATTATTTATCTCTTATAGAAATCTTCAGTTAGTTCAGTGTTAGGGAAACTAAAAGGTTGGGTGGAAGAGATTTCATCAATATAGGCTGAAGTGACAACATTAAAAAAGAAATTTGGCTTGCTTTTGAACCAGAAATGGGTCTCAGCAAGTTATTTATGCCTAGAGCTCCCACAAGGCTGTACCTAGGAAATTTTTAACATGTTTGTCAAAGCTGTTTCTTAGTTTTTCAAGTACCTCAATAGCTCTAGATATTTTATCCTAATTTTCATTACCTGAAATGCAAAGAAATTGTTATCATGTGGAATAAATTCTGTAAAGATTATTGAACACATATAATCTACTGTGCTGTAAGAGTATTTTAGGAATTAAAGGCAATATGCTCGCCCCTTCTTATCTGCCTCCCAAGGCACCTGATTCTGGCCATTGACAGAGACAGGACCCAAGTCCAGATGCATTTTTTCTCTGACTCGTTATAGTCATTCTATCTTTCTAATGTTCCTCCTTAATATTCTTTTCTTAGTAAGGATGCACTGCACCAGTCACTTCAGAAGAATACAAAGTTTTCAAAAGGTCAAAATCAAATGTAAGATTTGTAACACCAATTTCTAGGAGGCATTATTTCAAAGAAACCAGATTAGCTACACTAAGGTGACTCCCAAACAAGAGTGACCAAGCTACCAAGGGTGAAAGTTAAAAGGTGACGATCCCTATTGGAGAACAAGAGCTTCTGGCTAAGCTTCAAGAGCTCTAGCAGCAGGACAGAAACACTGAGTGTTTAGTCCTACAATGTCCACTACAGATGTCATTAAGATCAGCGTGACTGGAAGGAAAACATTCACTTGCTATCCAGTGGTGGGAAGAGAGTGAGAAATAATCCTAGACATCCTTTCAAGGCTTCTTGTATTCTGATTATCCCAGCAGGGCTGTGTGAGACCAGCACCAACAGCAGTGGTCCTTCTCAGGCAGTGTCAAAGCTGGCCAGGGATGGCCAGGCTTTTAGAGCACAGTATAGTTTTTTTCAGAATGAAAGAAGAGAGGAAATAGATCACAGAGCAATAAGCAGCTTACAGTCACACTTTGCCCTCCTAACACTGCCTATTGCACCTGTAGGAACTCATTTTCTTTAGTCTGCAATTTTTTTGTTCTGATTTAATGTCCCCTATCCTACCAGAGCAATATGTATTATGCTAATCTCTATGGAAGTTATGGATATAGGAACAGGTAACACCCATGTGATGTAATACACATACCTGCACAGAAATACCTATAACTCTTATAGTACACTGATGCAGTTGTTTTTGAATATTTCATCACGTGCCCTAGCATTTATGTCAATAGAATATTTATTATTGCATTCTTCCAAAACATCTCATCTGTTACAAAGGATGACATCCTTTCAACTGCTGCATTTTTCAGCTACGCTATTAGATCAGTGAAAAATTGCATTCCAGCTGATTTGTGGAGGCAGATGCATTGTAACCCCTGCCACACTGAAAAGCAGAAGTATCGTGCAGATGGAGCATGACCAAGTCATAGTGGCTTGGAATAAGAAAACATTATGATGCCAGTGGCAATATGCAGTAATTTGATAAGAAATTCCTGAGAAAGTCAAGGTTCATAGATGTTTGCAAACATCAGTGGCACCAAGTGCTGGGGAGCTGGACAGAGAAATCCATTTATTTAATTTCAATGCGGCACCAAAATATTGTCAAACTGAAACAGTTATAAGGGGCTTGTACAGCTTGCAGATAGAAAAGCTTAATGCTAGTAAATAACCACTAAGAGAGTAAGAAAAATATGGAATAGATCCCACAGTGCACTATAATGTGCAGTGCTTTTTTGGTTTTAATGCATCTCAGAGGGAAGAAAATGGCAAATCAGTGAAGAAAAGGCAGTTCTGGCCATGCTGGAACTTCTACAGCCTTCTAGGAAACAGTAAAGGACTCACATCAAGAGGGGTTCTGCACTGCACATAAACAGTTTCTCAAAATGTGTAGAAGATATCAATGTGAGTCCAGTGATCCTGTTCACACTTGTCAGCCCATTCAGGAGAAAGTGGTTTCTGTATGTGAACTACCAAGCTTAGCTTGACAGGTAGAGTGCTCCAAGAAGGAGGAGAGTGCCTCATAAACACATAAAAAGGAATATGGGAAAAGTTCAACAATGGCTGTCAGGAATGACCAAAAGGGCAAAACATTTTCTCATGCCAAAGAGTATTATGCAACGTCCATTAGAGGAATCACAAACACTGCAACGAAGCTCTTGAGATAATGTCAAGCTAAGCAGTCACCCTTTAATAAAAAAGGAGCTGAGGTTTTGAGACTCAACAATCCTGATTTGTTCAGTCACACTTGAGCTAAAACTAGCGAAAGGCAACAGGCTGAGACTGAAAGGCTTCTGGTTACTTTATACCACCACATATTAAAGCATTAAATAGGGAAAACTGTCCTAGATTGGAAGCAGTCTCTCCTTGGTGGCAATAACATAAGAAAAAGAATATTATTTTGGTTGTCACAGCTGAAGAATGGTCTTGGTTACTAAAGGAAAAAAGGTTGAGAATGAAATTCATCTTGCTAACTTTCTTCCCTAGTTGTATATCTAGTATCAGCAAGTTAGTTCAGAAGTTTCAGAGCAGAACTCATTTTCAGGAGGGAAGAGAAGCAGAAGGTAAGAAAAAGGATTGAAGCAGGTACCTGGAAAACAGACTACGTGTGTAAACAGCTGTAATGGTAGGCAACTGCAGTATCTGTGTAGACATGTTTTATTTTATGAAACTTGTAATTTAGTCTTGTACATTCTTGTACAATGCAAGCAAGAAACATCAAGACAAAGCTGAAAGCTTTCAAAACATGAAAATAGAAAACATTCAGAACTTCTGTCAATCCATGGCTTTCCCTTAGGCAGGCTGTGCTGTCCAAACTGTCATCTGGTACAGGCTGGAAAAGGGAGTAGCAAAAGCAGGGCTGCCCTGGCATGGGAGGATGAGCTGAGGGGATCTGGCTGACCACAGTACAAGCAGAGCCCTCAAGGACCTGGGCACAGCTCCAAACAAGATCCGCATGGCACCAGTGAAAGGTCTTGTTGACCGACAAGAGGTAATGGGTCATCTCCAAGGTCCCTCCAGGTGAACAGCAGAACATGGCCAGAGTCAGGGTTGAGGGCAGGGATATCCAGTTCATAACACTGCAAGCCAAAGGTTTCAATGTGGTCTGCCCTTCTCCTGTGTGTGGATCCGGTTTCTTGCAGCTTAAGGTATTTTGCAATAGGACTATGTTCGTCACTCTAGAAATGTTTAGTTAAATACTAGCAGTACTCAGTTTTCTAAATGTACAGGACCACACATTTCAGATTCGAGCTAGTGGCAGATGGTTCTACCATGCTTTACTGAATTTCTTGACCTGATTAGGATACATTATTTAGAAAAATGTAGTCAATAATTTACCACAAGTCATATGGTATTAAAAGGCCAGTGTTGCAATAGTGCACCAGAAAGCTTTGCTTTGCCTGGGTTAAAGTACGTGAAATGTGTGTTTTATCAATATTTAAGGACTGTTCTGTAACTGGCTAGATGGAGTGCTTATTCATAAAGTGTAACAATATCAGACATATGGGGTCAGGGTCCTCAATGTATTCTGCAGTTTGTAATGTTAAAACAATCAATTTCAATTCTGTGAGACTTTAATAAAAAATATTAACTTAAATAATTTGAAAACTGTGTAAAAGCACAGATTTTTTAGTTTTGTATGGTTGGTACAGATTAGTGAAGTGAAAATCAGAGAGGTTTCCACTTCATAAACTCATTCATTTGTGTAGGCAGAAAACACAGCCAAAGAGGCCTCCTGGGGGTGTGTGGAGCTTCTGTTGAGTCAGTGGAAACCTCAGACTTTCCCAGAAGAGGAAAGGATTGTGGCACGGGATGGTACAGTTGCCATTCCTGGAACAAGTGAATAGGAAACTGTTGTGCAAAGATGGATGTAAGGATTTGCCTCTATAAAGCTTCACATTTATCACACAAAATGTTATTTCTATCTTGTTGTATAGCAGCCCTGTAAGCTATATAGCAAAACCTTTACATTTGGCTGCAAAAATATTGTATCAAAATAAGTATTTTTCTGATGCTGCAGACTGAAGCAGCATACTTCCTTACCACAGGTTACACAGAAGCTGGTTATATCTTCTTAAGATTTTTATTTCTTCATGTTCTGAATTGTGTATGAAGGCTGTATTTAGCATCTCATTGAAAATTAAGAACACCTAGCAGCAATTTCTGACTTTGAAAGCAAGATTCTCTGTCTGGATTAAATTCTTTTCAACAGGAATTACCACTGATTGTATAAATTACTCTAGATGAAAGATACTTGCAGTCACTAAAAATAAGAATAGGTTCCACTAATGCACCTTAGCATCCCAGTGAGACTTAAAAATGGAATACAAAATTAGCTGAAGCACCAAGCTGGTCACTTGTTAAAGAATCATTTGGTTTCTTACCTGACTGAGCTTCACCTGCCTTCCCTTCACCACTAGAAATGTTTGTTCTCTTTCTCTTACCTCCCCTTCCAGCTGAAAGAATTATACTTATGTGCATAGAAGTTGAAACCACCATGTGCTGCAGCACTAGGGAACACATTTATGATGTTAAAATATTTATACAGCTGGATTCAGTGAGATGCAGCATCTCCTTTTAAGTTAACAAGCTTGTCAACTGCCAGTTAGAAAAAAAATATAAAAGATACCTTTAGAGCCAAATCCCCCTCAGAAAATTTTTGTCACAATCTTATGAACCATGTAATTCACAACATCATTTGAAACACTGTGCAGTGCCACATCCCAAATACAGACCAGGATATGCACACAAATGCACGTAGAATACACATATACTGTTCTTAAGTCTCTGTGCTTGGAAAGATTTTACTTTAAATCTGACTCTGGGAAAACATTTCCAAGAGAACAGGAAAATTGGGTCCTTGTCAAGGTGAAACTAAAATCACCCATTTGTTTCTCTTTATATTCTGTCTGGTAAGATTGGAGAAAGCATTTTCCTCATAGTAGCAGTCAGAGCTGGATTACTTTGATATGTCTTAGATAAAGCTGTTATCCCAGGAGTAAATTAAAGGTTAATATATTAGATTTATTCCAGTCAGTCATATCATTAATTTTGAACTGACAATAACATCTGAAATTACTGATTTCAAATCACTAATTTAGAAAACAGAAAAAAAATTTATGCATGACCTTGTTACTGCATAATATTGCTGGCACGTTTCAGCATGCACAGAGTGGCAGCTCATGTAGAAAAACTGGAAAATGTGATCACTGGAAGCTAGCAAACCCCTGCATGATGTGTGCCTGTCTGTCAGACAGGTGCATATACATACAATCTCGTGGTTTGGGGAACTTAATTTTCTGTTTGAGCAGCTGGAAGGAGACAGCCTTTCTGGACAGACCCCAGGCAAGCCACTATCCTACTCTGGTTCAACAGCAGCCAGTGTCTGTGTCCCCTTCCCTCTCTGCACTCCGTAAGGCAGAGTCTAAACATCATAGTCTGTGCCTGATCGTTGCTGCAGGTGCCTGGAAACACCTCATGCCCCAAGTTAGTTTCCTAAAAAGAATTAGCACAAGATTCTCAAGATTTGTTTTTCATTTTTAACTCCATTGTGTGGTTCTGGCAATGGGTTTAGTGCCCGTGAATTTGTTTGCAGGGAAGTTTACCTATTCCACAGACAGCCAAGGGCAAGTACTTATGCAAGCTTCCTTCTCTGTGGTTTTGGACATTGCTTCCCATTTTAGATGCTGAAAGGCTGTATAAATTTTGACTTTGGGATTTAGATATGATTTCACAAAAATGTAATTTTGTTAAACCCTCCCTGAAGTTAATAAAGCAACTACATCTAAATTTTAAAATTGTAAAGATAACAAATAGGTGTACATTCAAGAAAATGACAGTCCTGACAGTTTTACTGCAAACAAAGGTATGAAAAAATGTCTGTTTTATTTAAAAGCCATAAGGGGTCACTTGTGGGATCAATGCCCTTTAGCAGACTTTCCAGTTCCATGTATAATTTTGGCACAAGCTGGGATCTGATGAGGACTGAAACCAAATTATAAGCAAACAAATAAAATTCCCAGAGTCGAGTCAGCTGTACGGATTAATCTGGATTGCTTGGTGAAGTAGACTCATCTGAAAAATGCAAACAATACAAAATCCAGGGTCATGCATCCAAGAAAAAAAGATGTAAGTTGTTCCTATGAGATGAGAATATTTTGGATTGCATTGATGTTAGACAAAATTTGGAGGCACAAGAGATTAAGGAAAGTCTCAGTTAGATACTATAGCTCTGAGGATGAAGATAACCTATGTATATAGAACATTGCAGCTGTAAATGGCTGTTGGTCTCCTGGATGCAGTTTTGCTTTTGACATTTTTAGAGGGGTAGTGAACAACAAGAGAGCAGTGGGAAAAGAGTGATTAATAAAACATAGCAAGAAGTATAGGAAACTCAATTTATTCTGTATGTTCACTCCAGTATAATGACCAGAAAAATCCTAGCAGATTATTTTTTGATCTAGGAGAAACCAAAGTTGCAGTAAAAATTATGATTGAAAATTTTAGGTAGATAAATTCAAAGGGCTTATTTATTAAATGGAACTAATTAACCTTCCCTAAAGAGCTGGAGGAGCCCTCATCACCTGAAGTGGTTAAACAAGGTTGTATGCTATTTTGAATTCTGTACAGAATGTCACTGGGCAGTATCTTTGTACTTGGTTCTGAAGTTCTCTGTCCTGTTATGCAGAAAATCCCATTAACACTCCCCTCTGACTTTAAAAACTACATTTCTGGTAAAATTAGGATTTTTCTCCAAGGAGCAAAACACTCTGCAACTTCATGAAATCATGGTGGCATTTAGCATCACCTATTTCCCTTATATTCTGTTGCCTAGTGATTAGAATAGTAACCAAGTTCCAAAGGAGAAACCTTGATTGTATGAACATTCATAGGGGGACTTTTCCATGGATGTGTATGACAAATTAGGATGTACAGCTGTTTTGATATCTTACCTAAACCCCTGAATCATTGTTCACTCTGCATATTGAGGTTTGGTCTGCAGCTATCTGCATTCAGACAGGAAATAATTACATTTACATATGCAAACAAAATCATCTTCAGTAACCTAGTTCTTGGAAGCAAGGTCATTGTATTAAACTGATTACTTTTATCAAACTATCCTTAGGAAAAAAAAAGAGAGAGAGAAAAAAAGAGTAGACTTATACAGACTTATCTGGGCTTCCATAGCTCTTCAATAAGTGCTATATTTAGAAGCAGGGATGAAAAAGTTTGAGTGTGTTTTACGTGCTTGGTTGTGGAGTCTGTTTCTAATTGCTTTTACTGTCTTTGGGGATTATTTTCATGAAGTGAGGCATCACTCATCACAAATAATAGTGCCACAATTAAGCGTTTCAACAGCAGAGTCAGCAAGGAGAATTACCCATAGGCCACAGTGAATAAAACTGCCTTTTTAAAACAACTACGGCAAGAAAAAAAATCCTGAATTTCAGGCAATAATTTCGATCATAAAAGGGCTTTTTTGCTAGATTTTACTATGACTCAGGAGCAGAAAGAAAAAGAACAAAATATACTCAATTTTAAAATACCTCATAGATTAGCAAGATTTGTTTATTTATTTGAATAGAAAAAAAAATTAACAGGCTTTCTTTGATATTCTTGAACACAGAGGCCCTTGACTTTGCATCCTTAACTAAGACATTGAGCACAGCAGTGGTCTCAGGCATGTGACATTTTAACTTGTGTTCATTTGAACAAAGTATCAGACTTCAAAAATGTAACTCTTCAGACATGTTTATAACTGATTTAATGTTAATGAAATGTTACAGTTTTCATGTCCTCTTTATAAAGTTATAACATCCTGTCATGCTGTCTTCTAATGTGCATTAGAAGTTCAGAACTGAAAGCCACACATATATTAAGCAGTCTGGCTCACAGCAAGGTGTTCAACTTGACATTTTGAAGAGCATGGATATTTCTATCCCCTGTTTTTTCAGCTTAATGCATGATAATTATGCATTTTAAAGCATTTTTATTCTATTTTATTGCTCTCTTTCCAAGCAGTATTCCTCTTGAGTCTCACAGAGCATATATTTCATGACAAGTATAGTATTTTTTTCAAACTGAATCCTTTGTGTACACTCTGCTGCACCCACTGTTATTTCTCAGAATTTAATACAGGTAATTTTTTTTTTAAAAAATACCCCTCAGATTCTTGTTTATCTCTTGCTTTATGCAGACAATAGGAACAGAAATCTGTTCTACTGTAACAATTAGTATCACACACGCTATACATTTTTCAAATGCAATGTGTACTATAAGATATTCACACTGTGTGCTTATGAACAATGCAGAGCTGGGCTTCCTGTGCAACTTCAGCTCTTAAAAATTCAGATTCTGTCTGTCTCAAGGACTGTACCATGGTTCTGCTTTCCTAATTTTAGAAACTTGCATTTTTCTAAAATAGCCAGCAGGATTAAGCTCCCACTGTATTTGAATTGGAGGTGCACCAACTAACAAGATATTTGCCTGTGTTCTGTGACTGTATCTGCTGATTTATTTCAGTCACACTCACAGGGTTTTTATTCACAAACATTTGTAATAGGAAGACCTTATTCGTGTGAATAGTCCAAGAAAGGGAATTAATCATGAATACTAGAAAGAATAGATTTATAGAGTATTCACTGCTAGTGAAAAGCATCATAGCCCTTTATTAAAGCCTCTTTTTTGCTTTTATCACAAGAGCCATCAAAACCAGTGGATGTTCATGTATAATTCATTAACAAACAAGGCAATTTTCCTGTTTATAATGCATAGGTCACTCATTCTTGGAGCAGAAATAATACCGTCTGATTTTGGTGATTAATCAAAGTGCACAGAGTAAATAGAAAATAATCATACTGACCAGTTATGAATAAATTCTACAGGAGGTTAAAAACTGTTCATATAAACTACTACAAATACACAAATACAGAGATTTAATTAACAGCCTGCTCAGGGATGGTTTGCAGAATGACTGTATTCATTGAGAAAAGTTGTTCTCCATAGTTAGTAAACACAATAAATATTCACTTTTTATTGCATTTCTTGGACAAGCAAAATATGTTCATACACTCAGTCCTCCATGAAGTTGGGAAAGCTTTGTTTTATACTAAGCAGGGGAATGGGTTAGTTTGGCTGTTTAGAATATAATCTTAGATGTAGGAAAAAAATGTGCAAATGCAGAATCCAAACAGGATGGAATATAAATGAGCAAATACAAAAGAAGGTATTACATAGGAAGAGTAATTCATAAGATTTGACTTCCTGTGATTTTGGTTCCTTTACAGTTATTGTTGTGCCTGCCCTCTGCCCAAAAGACTTATTTTTCCTGTCTCATTTTTTCCTTCAGTGGCCTCCAGGAATAATTCTTGTGTCTTCCCGAAATCATCCCTACCCTCACTTCTCAACTGCAATAATACCTCATTTGCCAACAAAAACCAAACAAACAAATAAAAAGCACACAACAACAAAACCCCAAAAGAAAAGCACTTACACAATGCTTAGCACCTTGTCACATTTGCTACCTACCTGGATAGGCAAGAAAAGCTGGTTTTGCTGAGTTGCAAGCTCTGTTTGTGCTGCTTGTCTGGTCCAGGTACACGTGCTGACTGGTGGACCACCAAGCCAGCCCACAGAAAAAGGTTTAGAGACATTTTAACCTTCCCTCTGTGGATGTAGTAATAGGTTGTTTTCTGCTCTTCCCTGTTTTCTCTCTTCATGAAATTTGTATGCTTTTAATATCTAGATGTCTCTGTTAAATTTGATTAAAATCTGCCAGCAGGCTCAAAAATTACATAGGAGAAGGAAAGAAGGAGTTATACAGAAAGATAATATATCAAGTCAGGCAATAGAATGCTACAAGCGGTTTTTTTTTTTTTTCCTTATAAAACCTATCTATAGTTCCTTTAATACACAGTTAAGTACAGAGCTTTAAATATTTATTTACTGGGTAATTAATACACAAAATATGGGGATGAGAACACCCTCACAGTTTCTCTGAAACACTAGCTGTAATTGAAAATAGCAGTTTTTCAAAGACAGATAATGCAGTGTAGGATTGTGGCAGGTCACAGCAGGGAGGTGGTTAGTATAAAGCATGAAAAGCCTGCAGGAAAGTTAGTAGTAGTGGCCTAGGAAACTCATGTAATCTTCAGACTGGTGGGAACTCAAAGGGGATGGCACATTTAGCTCTGGTGGTTTTTCATTGCTTGGCAGCCCAGAAGCCCAGGAGACACATGAGCAGCCCTGGTTATTGAAAGCAAACGTGGACAGAATAAATCTATCAGGTTCTCCACCTCTGTGCTAAGGCATCCTTTGTACCAGTCAGTGAGGTGCCTGCCTGTCCCTCCATTATAAATTTCTGTGCATTTCCTGAAGGTAAAAAAAAAATGCCAGAACCAAAAACCAAAAAAACCATCCCACTATATTCTATTACTGGAATTGCAAGTAAACTGTTATGATTCTTAAAAGAAATAACCTTCTGACTGATGGAAATGCCTCCCAGTGTTCACACTTAGCATGCTGAGAACTCAGGGATTTTCTTTCCACCTGTGATAACACTTTTCAAGTTTCTTACTGTTAGAAGAACAAAAATACAAAACAAGTTCCTCTTCGGTTCCCTCCAAAATACCCAAGAACTCCAGCTCTTATGAATAATAAGGTAGCCAGATGCTTTCTTATTAATGACACCTCTTCTTTGTGCAAGCAGATTGCCTAGGAGTATCAGCCATTGGCCATGTCTTTCTCTGCCAAGGGCTCTACAAACACATGACAAAAAGAGAGTCCCAAGCAAAAGTGTTCACAGCTTCAAGTATAAGACAAAAAGACCCCGAAGTCTAGGGAACATAAGATAATGTAAATGTTACAGGTGTGTAGCATTAGCTTTATTTAGGATCCTTTACAAGTCTGTGCTACCTGTTTATCACATATTTCACTTTGGCTGGTTGCTTTTGTCTACTTTCACTAATGTTTGTGGGTTTGAGGCCAGTACTGTATTTGATTCCACTTTCTTTATAGATATGTATTTGCTATCACACTCAATTTTAACAATGAGTAGAGAGACAGAAGTGGCCCAAAAATCCTTCTGGTTTGGGACTTGTATTTCTTACCTGCTCCCAACCCAAGACCATTTTCTCCTCAGGCAACAATCCTTAATATCTTCCATGCAAACATACTGAACACCTGCAAGAGAACAGCATATCTAAGAATTAATTTCCTGCACACAGGATTTAGTATAAACCCCCTTTACCTTCTTACATTGTGTCTTAAAGTGCAGAAGCCCATTAACTTCAGATTGTGATCCTGTTGCCTTTTTTGCTCCAGCAAGGACTACAGCAACCACAGCACTACTAAAGCTTGTTAGATTGGTTTTACTCACCCCAAATTTAGATTTCCGTACCTGTGTCTTTTAAGCTAGTTTCTCTGCAACGTGCAAGGTGTTAATAACTCCTTGTGTGTTCCAGTTTTTCTACAGAGCTGGATGAAAGGGTGGATGCAGTTTAACTGTCATACAGTATATTCTGCATTCGGTTCCCAGGGCAAGCAGTTACATTTGCTGATAACAAAACGCATTTATCTTCAGTGACATTTTAGATAGCTCCACAGCCTGCTGCGTATTCTAATGAAACCTGTATCACTACCAATTAGACACCTGCAGAAGAAGTGGGCTATGCAAATGCCTTGCCCCCCAAATGCTATTTTCCCTCTCTCATTAAGCTTTCAAACTAAATTATATCAGGGCTAATGGCTAAAGACTTTCCCCTCAAATTTCAGTGTTGCATGGAATTTAGCCAAATATCTCACACAGACTTTAAGGAGTTGTGTGACTGCAAGTCTTTCAAAATGTATTTTCTTTCTTCCCATATGCTTAACCTAATCCTGCACATGTACACCTTCCTTTTCTTTCACTGACACACAAGCAGAAATGCACTCCCTCCCACCCTCCATCACTGTGACAAAGTATTCTGGTGGGCTTAGAAAGCTGTAGATTATAGCTTTGTTTTTCCACTCTGGAGGTCCTTGAGTTCAAATGTGACTAGATGTAAGTCAGGCTTGCTGTAAACAAATATTTGTTGATTGTACACGGAAGATAGAGATTAAATAGACAGTATCTTGCTTATGAGGTTGTATTTCCATCAGGGGTTTTCAATGACATCATAAACCATGATAGAAAAGCAAACATGGTTTACAGAGTTGCCACAAATCCCAAGATAGAACTGTATCTTGGTAATTCACACTTGCCAGTTTGTTTCATGCCAATCTCAGGACCTGTTCTAAGCCCTGTTGGGGATACAGTCCCCATCTTGTTCCCAGGAATGTTCCATTAACCTTTCATCTGCTCTGGGCTCCTGCTCTTGCTGCCCCATATTCCAATTTGTCTGGCTCCTGCTCTGGTTGCTTTCATCTCCTTCTCCAGGGTGCTCTCTGCTGAATGCTTTGGCAGGAGCTGTAAGCATTACCCCATATCTATTAATTACACATGCAAGCACATTTCTGAAAGCATGCTGTGCATTCATAAGTCAAAATTGGATTATGAGATGCCTAAACTGTTTGTGCCCACAAGTGAGTAAAAATATGTGATCATCTCTGAAAATGTGGACTGCACAGATTTGGTAGTAGGCTTTAGATTTCCCCTTTGAAATTTTGGCCATAGCATTTCTAGAAGAAAAATGTGTCCAGAACAGCTACACAAAAACTTTAAAATCTTAAAAGACAGAAGGAGGGTAGTGATTAAGTATTTTATTGAATCTTTACATACTATCACTTAAACAGGATCCTCTACACATCAGTTATTGTAACATGCCACCAGTTCCCCGCAGAAAGTACACCAGAAAAGCCATCAGTGCTCTGCAGAAAGAAAATGTATGTCTTTCCAGGTTGGACTATGCCAGCCACAAAAGTGAGGGTTGCTTCATTTTTGCCTATCTGCAGTTATCATAAATATTGTATATGCATATGAATTACACTTTTTTATTGGGCAATTTCAGTGAGACCCATTGTAAGAATGCCTTTGGTTTGTGTAAATCACAATGGAAATTAATGTCATTCTATCTTCATGCACATTCTTGTATTCTAAACCAGAAAGTACAGAACAGGCTGGGTCTGGTGTTGAGCTTCACATCACATGAACTTTATGTTTTAAGTAATAGCCAAAGCTGGAATGAATTTAAGGCATTATTCCTCACTTTGGCTGACCATAAAACAATTATGTTGTGGATTAACCCCAGTGGGCAGCTCAGGTCCACACAGACACTTGCTCACCTCCTCTTTATGGGGTCATGGGGAAGATGATTAAGATTAAAAGTGAGAAAATTCCTCGGATAAAGACAATTTAATAGGTAAAGCAAAAGCTTTGTCTTCAAGAAAAGCAAAATCAGCAAAAAATGAAGAAAAATAATTTTAAAATTTCCAATTCCAGTAGCTTTGAAAAATATGGGCAGAAGTTTGGACACAAGTCTTACTCTGATAGAAACATCAGCAGCATTATCTTTCTAGCTAGCTCAAAAACATCAAGAAATTTGCACAGTAATGTTAACTACAAATATTGCCTTTAGCACAGTTCAATATAGCTGGCTATAAAGTAGCATTTACAGTGTGAGTTTATCCTTATCACAGAGATCTTTGCTCAAGGGGCAAACTCTGCAAAAAGGGATGTCAAATGACTATTTAGTGAGCAAGGCTTGTGTTTATTCTCTGGATGGTTTTTTTGGTATTTCTTTTGTTGGCTTACAGTAACACCTGTCTAGGTGACAGAAAACATTTGAGTTTGCTTTATTTGCTCTTGCTCACAAAACCTCAGAGAACAGAAATGTGTAATTATCCTGAGTCTCAAGAAATGAAAATTTTAGATATTGCAAGACACCCCATTGCTAACCTGCTTACCTGATATATTTTTCTGACACAAGAATTTCTTGAATCACACACAGGTACTCTTTTCTGTCTCAGAATTAAATATTAATTAGTTTTGGTCAAAATATATTTCTGTTGTAAATTCCTTGTTGAGGAAGATATATTCCTTTTGGTTTCTATGTAGTGTGCATAAGAAGGTGAGAGAAATTTAAGACATTAGTCTGAGTGGACTGTTTTTTCTGTCACAGTCCTGGCCAAAAACAAAGTGACTAGAAAGATTGACTGAGATAGGGCAAGGGAGTTCAGCACACAGAACCCACTGAAAGAAGTAAACTGCTGCTTCATAGCAGTAGTTTCAGCCTCTTTCAAATATTGGTGTACAGTTGCTCAGATTCCTAAAAACTGCAAAAATTTGTTTTAGCAGTTATCTCTGTAATATTTTGTGTTTTGCTTGAATTCCTGTTCCTGTAGACCAGATTCATCATGCAAATACCCTTCTATCATAGGGATATCCTAATGAAGGATCTAAAAAATATTAAGTAAAAATGTTTTTATTACAACCCTCACATTCATTAAAAAACATTTGAAGTCTTGGCACAACAGTACCCAAAAAGGTTCAGAAACCAACAGAGGGAAACAATTTTTTTTAAATGTTCACATTTTTAAACCTAATCTCAGGATTCTGAGAGACAGGTTCAAGATTTTTATATGTTTGAGGTTGTAAACCAGCCCAGATATATGGGGAGAAATTTGGACTCCGTCTCTCATAATTATTCTGTATTAGAGTGTATCAGTGGAAGGGCTCCTTAACAAGTCTTTCCATCTCTCTCCACAAAATACCTATTCATACACAGGTTAATAGCTTTGTCAGGGTCTTTTTGGGCTATCTGGTGTACTACGAGCTGGTAGCAACCATCAAAACACTGACTTCTATAGTTATTGAAGAGATATTGGCATCTATCACCAACCTGAAAGGAGGTTGTAGTGAGGTGGGGTTGGTCTTTTCTGCCATGTCTCAAGTGAAAGGATGGGAGGAAATGGCCTTAAGTTGCACCAGAGGAGGTTCAGATTAGGTATTAGAAAACAAATTTTTCACTGAAAGACTGGTTAGGCATTGGAATAAGTTACCCAGGGAGGCGATAGAGTCACCTGTCTGAAAACGCTCGAGAGCCATCTGGATGTGGCACTTGGGAGTGTGATTCAGGGTGATTACAGTGGTGCTGGGTCGATGGTTGGACTAGATGGCCTTGAAGGTCTCTTCCAGCCTTGATGATTCTGTGATTTTTTGGTCTTCAGAAGGTTATTCATTTCATCTTATCCTCTGGATAAGAAGGGAGTTTAGATGATAGACTGAAATCTGTCCTTTGGATGACTAAAATTAGGTGGATTACACCCCAGTCTTTGTTTGTAACATTACATAATGATTGCATAATTAAGAAGCATTTGGTGCTATTTCTGTACAGCAAATACTGCTTTATCATTTTTTCTTTTGTTTTACAGAACAACTAAAGGATTGTTTTGACAATATGTTATTGATCTGGAAGAATCACAATCAATAAGTATTATAGCTACTCAGTGACTAGATTATTAGAAAAATAAATTAGGAACCATCCTGCTTGCAAATAACCATTATTTCACATGATGGGTAGAAAAAAATTGCATGCATGTCATGGCATATTGTACATTTGCAAACACAGAGAGACCTTTCCTAATCCTATAAATTTCATTTATTGATCAGAGATCATTATAAAGTGGTTTCTTTTGGAGTGCTCTTTGTCTAAGCCCTCTCTTAAATTAAGAATCTATTTTGCATTACCACAAACCAGCATAAAAGCTATGTGCCTGTGTGTGTACAAGCAAGTAACTTCTTTCTCTTCTCTTTCAACATAACTGTTAGTTTTCTTATTAAGAAAAAAAAATCAGTTTTCATCTTTCCCCAGCTGATCTTTGTGTTCAGGTGTAGCTAACATGCTGCTTCCTATTGTGGCTTATGCTACAGGTGAATCTGACATTTGCATTTTACATCATGTGCATTTTGAAATAAAGAAGTGATGGCTGATCTCCACATTGAAAGCATTATGTTGCTATTGCTCTATAGTTCCTTGATTTGCTTTGTTTTGCTTTGCTTTGTTTCCTCTGGAAGGTCTCACAATCTGCTGTGAAAAAGTGTGTGTGTTAAGAAGGAAAAAAAAAGTATAAATCTCACAGAGGTTGCAGGTGCAGAGCAAAATTGTCACAAAGCACCAGACCACAGAGATTCAAGCCTTTGTGTCCTCAACAATAAAAATACACCAAGGTAGCCATAGATTCCCTGTGTGGGAATTTGCTCCTCCCAAACACACCTCACATTTTGTGTTGACCGAGGAACGACAAGGTCTGAAAATAAAACTTCTCATCCTGAAGCGAAATAGAAATGGACTGTGGTGGATAAATACATAGAATTCAGTGTACAGAAAGAGGTTTCCAAACTGTGATATGCACAGCTCTGGTCTCCTTTGTAAATAGCAATAATCAAAAGCATCTGGCTGCCTATGTATGTGCCTTTGCCTTGCTTGGTAAATGCCAGCTCACAGATAATCACATGAAAACAGCTGGGAGAATTGAAAGAAAGAGAATACAGGCAGAGAAATGAGGATGAGTCTGTGGAAAGTGGAGAAAGCACAGAGGCTGCCACTGTGGTACAAAAGAGAGAGATGTTAGGAAAAAGACTTTAAGGACAAAATAATCCTTATGCTGATATTTTCATGAGGCCATTTTTAATGCAAAACTGTTTTAAAAAGTCAATTTCTATAAGGTAAATTTTGGATGCCAAATCAATACAAATTATTGGTGCTGAGGTCTGTCTCAGATTCTCACTGTATGATGAGTTGAAACGCATCAGCTGCCTAAACATATTTACAGGGAAATGCCAGGGCAGGGAACTAATCAATAAATGACCACAAAGCTTAATCAATCCCAAAACTTATGATAGTGCAGCCTTAAAAGTCAAGTGGTACATGTGTGGTACAGAAAGGAGTTGGGGACAAAATAGGGGTATGGGGAGGCACAGGGCCTGTCCTGTTGTCAGCCTGTATAGCTCAAGCCCTTCATCCTGTGTTAAGCACAGGAGTGCAGTGCTGGCAGCACATACAGCATTGACCAGTCCTGCCCGTAAGTGGAACAGATGGAGCACAAGTGCTGCAATGTGCTGACAGAAGACCTTTTTATTTCCTTTCCCTCACAGCAGGTGCAGCTGATCCCTGATGTTACACGTCCCACCAATTAAAAAGCATGATATCTCAAAATCTGATCTGTATAGGTTGCCTTCCTCCTCTTCTCCAACCCCTTCCACATCTGGGAGAAGAAGAGCTTTATAAGAGCCAGGTTGCTCTTGGTCTTCTCAAGTGAATAAGACGAACCTTTTGCTTTGAAAGGCGCACTAGGCTCTTAGTTCCCCTTTTCAGCTTGCTCATGTCTAGCCAGATTTGTGCAAACCACCAGTTCCTGCACCTCTAGTAGGAAAACTGTGGAGAAATGAGGAATTATTCTGCATCCAGCAATAAATGATACTCATTACAACTTTAGTATATGCTCTCACACTTTATGGGTTGTTACTCCTGTTATGTTAATTACTTTTTAGTGACATGGGAGAAATTTTCTTCTAATTTCTAAGTATGCATTTTTTTTTTCTGAGAACCCAATGCCCTGATAGGCAGGTTCAGTTACCTTACACACTCTTTTTTGTTTTTCCTCCATTTGGAGAATTGTCACGTACCAGTGTCTGGAGAAGGTTTATGAAGCACTAGTTCATTTTTGCCTTCAATAGACGTTTGCAGATGCCCTTTGAGGTAACAGAGACGACCTTGAGGCACTGAGAAAACCACACCATTGCATGGTCCCAGTGATCCATCCTAGGGTGAGCCAGGGGAGCTGTATTATCAGGGGGCCCAAGGACAGCATTCACACAGAACAAGAGCAAGCCTGCTGCAGTGGTTGACAGCAGTGTGCTCATGACACCATGTTCAAAACCCCCCACGGTATATATACACCACAAAAGCTTTTCTCTTTCTTTGGGTGGTTTTTACTGCATAAATGCTATGGGTTTGCTGTTTTTCTCTCTTTATTATCTTAAATCCTAATGTATTAGTCTGTGTCACTAATGTATGTTGCAAAATATGCAATATGGCTGATGTAATAATCGCATTAGCAATTGATTGATGATTTTTGAATCCTTAACTCCAGAAATTTAATGCTACATTAGGTCTCAATTTTGCATTTAAAAGATAAGACCTTGTTGCACAATATTTTGCTTGAAAATAATTGAATGTTTGGGTCTTGCAGTGGAATCAATGCCACATTGTAATTTTTTTTTAGGTTTGCCTACTGTATCATTCTTTTTGAATTAAAGTGAGTGTAGCACTCAGAAAATGTTCCATGTCTCTAATCTTCAGAATATTGCAGGTAGTATCTACTCTCCAGCATAATGCAGGTGGTATCTCTTCTCCAGTCTACAAATTTCCTCCTCTGGGTTTTATGAAGGTACAGATTCTGGAGACCAGGGAAGTAATTCATTCCCTGTACTGATCCAGTCTCTGACCTTGCATAAGATGTTTAAAGCAACAAAATATTTCTTCCCTCCTCTTATCTCTGATAGATTCCATAAAACAAGTCTGTGTGTAGTGGTAAAAAACATTCATACAGGACTAAGGAAAGAAATCATCTTCCTTTCTGTAACAAATGTAAGCAAAGAGTGAAGCACCATAACAGGAAAACATAAGGATGCTTTGAGAAATGCTGTTGTCTACTGCAGAAATGTATATGATGTCCTTATGTATATGTAAATGTATATGATGTACTTAAATAGTACTTTGAGATATTCAGCGTATGTGTCTAAAACCTGTGCATGGATCAAGAAGTGAGAAACAAGCAAATGTGTTTTCCTAGAAATCTGAATTTTAGGGTGTAGCAATATAAATGGCACATGCTAATGGCTAGATGCCCAAATTACCACCTTCCCATCTCACCCTGACTAATAGTCTTATCTTAAAAAAAACAAAATCCCAACAACCAGACTTTCCAGAAGATAGCATCTGCCTTCTAGAAAATTTTGCTTCTTTTAGAAATAAGATTTGCAGGTACTCTACATCAGCACAAAATTAATTTATCCTCAGTACGTGTTCTTATTCATACATTTCCCACTACTCCCTGAAGGAGGAGACATCAGGAAGTTATTCCTGCTACCTACCTGCAGCCTTCTCTCTGGAACACTGCATCATTAAAAACAAACTTTAACTTTCCTATGTTGCTGTGAAACATGAAAGTACTATCTCCTGTTTAGGAAGTGCAAGAAAGAGAGCTGGCTTAGTGTTTTTTTCCCCAATTACTAATATACTTTTTCCAAATCTTGGAAATCTGCACAGATCTTTTGGATTTTGGTGCCAGTGCTCCTGTTAACCATGTACCGAAATCCCAGTAATGTAATGTTTTCTTGCTTAGTCCTTCTTGCCTCCTTGTAGTCCAGTAAAGTAGAATATACTCTTGAGAAAATTTAAAACAATGTGAATGCCCTTGCCTAATGACTATTACAGAGACCATCAACAGTGTACAGTGTTGTACAAAACACTAAATAAGTCACATCCAAACACATATTGGATAAAGCTGGTTTTATGAATTAAATACCCTGCCAGAAGGTTTAAGCCAAGTCACCTTTTGTCTGTTGAGATGGCTGCCTCGAGAATCCTGTGAAAATTTCTTTCAATTTCCCCAAAAAGCAGATCTTGCCAATTGAACACATGGACTACAGTTCTGCAATATTTATTTATAGCAGCAGAACTCAGTCTATAAACAAGCACTACACCCACATCATTTATTACGTTATCTGTATTTTACTGTGATTAGAACAAACAGCCAGATCAGTCCTACTTCTTGTATTTACAAAGTAGCCTGATAGACAGTCAATACGGCACTTTTCTGTGAGGGATGCAAACAAACTGTGCAAAGCAGGCTTCTCCCAGCCCCTTTTCTCTTTTTGATCATTACTCCCTTCTTTAATGTTGTTTTCTGCCAAAAAAAGCACCATATGACCTTTGAGAAATGTCAGGAAAACATTATTTTCTCTGTGCCACTCCAGTTTGCGGACATCGGGTACATCCTTACTCCAAGCCCAGCTCAGAGTAGTGTCTCTGAGACAAGTCATGCTAAAATGCCTCTCACTGCACTCTTGGGGGTGCCATGCACCCCTCCTGACCTTCTCTGACTGCTAAATGTGGCTGTGGGAGTCTCACTGATGAGCAGCACTGCACCATCTGTTTGGCTCCCACTGCTGGACCTCCTTAGGGTGAGGGAGGAGCAGCAAGCAAATGCCAGTCCAGTGCCTCCGTCTGACTCACAGAGCAATACAGCTGCTGCTTCCGTGCTTTCTGCTCTTTTTTTTCCTTTCCAGAATGACTCAGACACATTATTTTTCAGAAATAATTCAAAAGTGTAGAAAACGTAAATGCATAAAATAGAAATAAATTCATCAAAGTATCTGTGATAGAAATAAACAAAACAAAATTCAAACAATTAAAAATTGTATCTGTTCTGCATGCATGACTGTGTGTACAGGTGTCTTTGACTTAAGAATATGAATTTCAAACTGGATAAAAAGTTATATGTGAATAGTTGCAGAAGTACATGTTTTGGGTTTTTATGATCCCACAAGTTTTAACAGCTGAATCTAAAAATAAAAGTCTTGGGCATAAATTTTGTATCAGGGCTTTTACATTGCACTCATTCAGTAAAAGGAAAAAAGAAAATGGGAGATATATTCCTTTATTTTAATTGCACTTCCCTCCTTTTAAAATCCTTGGGACAAATTCTCTCTTCTTTCTTTTCTGTATAGTTTCTAGTACCTTTTTACACAACTAAGTAATATAGATTTTACACTGTATGATAGAAGGAGAGATAATGCTTTACTCTGATATGTAGACTAGTATACTCAGGCTTTATGTACACTAAATAAGGTGTTGTCATTCTGAAACTATTTTAGTTGATCCTTAGGCAAGTGAAGGAAAATGCTTCTTTCGCATCTCTTTCAAAGGGAATGAGTCTAACAGAGGACTGGGCTGGGTGTCCTGTCGTTCCTGATGGACAGCAGAGTGTTGCTGCACTCCTGGTGGAGCAGCCTGGAGGCGATGTGGTCACATGCTCAGATGGGATTAGCTGATACAAGACACAACCTTTGTGGCTACAGCAAATCTTCAGACTTGGGTTAGGGCAGTCTTGTTTGAAACTCCTACCTCTCCTACATGGTTTCCTTGTTCACTGTCAGCAACACCTGTGTTGGTTCCATGTTGTATTTATGCAAAATCGCGCTGGGCTTGGGTTGATGAAGACCCATGTTAGTGCCAGTCCTGAAGTCACGATGGACAAAGCTCCCTCTCTTCTCCACTGGACAGGGCAAGTCCTGGGCCCATCCTCTGCTGACATCCAGGTCCTTCACCCAGCTGCCCCTCTCTTGGCTTCGCCCTGGGAGCCCTGCAGTGTCCTTCTGCAGTCTGTAGTCTTGCCCTGTCAGTCTGGATGCTCTTCCTGTATTGCCACAGTCTCTGAGAAAAAAAGAGCTGAGTTTTGGCCCTTCTCAAAGCAGCATGACTGCTCCTGCAGAGCAGCATGGTGCAAAGAGACATGAGGAAGAGCAGGCAAAAAAAAAAAAAGTCTTTCTCATCCCAGCCTCTTCATGTCCATTCTGTTCACAGTATACAGAAAATGCAAAATAGCAGCTATGTGGAGAGGTTTTCCCTGCTCTCTGGGGAAAAGTAGGAGGCTAACAGTAATGAGGAAGCAAACTTTCTGCCTTTCTAATAGGACCAGAGTCTGAACTGGATTAGATGGTATAGGAATATATTTTTCTTTGCTTTCTGCAGGTGTGTGCAGTTTAAAACCAGCAGAGCCATGGCCACAGTAAAAGAAAATACAAAATGGAAACAAACCGCAGTACTAAAACCAAATAAAAATCATGTCATTGTTGTGCCAGATACAGTCAGAGACATAAAAGAGATGTTAATTAGTTATGTGTTCTTTGCTTTCTGAGGCTGTTTGCTCCCTGCTCTGCATTTTGCAGCTCCTTATAGGGTTGAGTGCTGTGCAACAGAGTGGGAGCAGATGCTGTGCTTCCTTTGTGAGCACCTATGCCAGTGACAGGATTTGAGCATGTCAGGCATATATTTTATTCACTAAGGCTAAGAAGCCATTTTTTGTAAAGTTGAATATTGAATGATGGAAGAGGTATCTTGTGTTAATTTTATACTTTTTTAGGGGGGGTGCCAAAAAAAAGATCAAATATGTTTGGCACATGAGATATGAGAACAGCTGCATTTTGATAATAATGCAGAGAAATAGATGACCTTATTAAATTGTATCTCCCCAAATCTTCCAAAGCAAGAAGCACTATTACATTAGAACCCTCTGGAAACTCAGTAGATTTCCCTGGATTTTTGTTCAGTCATGTACTGTCCAACTATTAAACCCCTGTCCAATGAACATGACCTTGCATGATATACTTCAAAGCCTAGGCTTTAGGTACTATCATAAAATTATTTATTCGGGAAAACAGTAAAGGTAAAACAGCATTTGCAGACTGCCCACATGGAAATCCCTACATGGGTGTCTTTGGGCTTGATTCGAGATCCATGAAAAACCTGTTATATTGCTCAGGCACTGTGTGAAGAGAACTGACTATAGGGGAGAACAAAGCAAGAGGAACAGATAAAATTAAAAATTAAAAAAAAGGAATTTACTCACTGCTTTTAGACCAAGTCTGCATTTCATATAAAAAGGAAAAAAGGTCTCATTTGTGGCCGATACTGCCACTTACCAGATTTTTGTGGTTTAATTTTTTGAATTAATTAAAAACTGTGTAGTATTTTCTGAATTTATAGATTCCCAGGGAAAAAAAGAAAAAAAGGATATGGTTTTGGCACTTACTGCACACAAGACAGGTAATTTAATCAATCCCCTGTCACCTCTATTTGTCTATTGACAGGGAAAAACACAGTGATACAATCAGCAATTTGAAATAGCTGTCATTTAAGTATGATTCACCAAGGGCAAACCAGGCTTGACAAAACTGATCACCCTCTATGACAAAGTAACGTGCTCAGTTCATGTAGGGTGAGTGGTGGTCATTGTCTACCTGGATTTCTCCAAAGCTTTTGATATGGTTTCCCACAGCTTCCTCCTGGAGAAACTGGTGTGTTATAAGTCTAGGCAAGCGGTCTGTGCTGGGAGTGGGGAAGAGCCTGACCAGCTCACACAGAACACCACGCATGCTGGTAAATTATTCCGTTCCAAACTGGCAACCTGTCACAAGTGGGGATCCCCAGGGATCGATATTGGGCTCAACACTGCTTCCTGCATTCATAAATGGCGTGGGAGATAAGATCAAGTGTACCCTGATGACATTTGCCAGTGAGACCAAACTCAGTGGGAAAACGAAGACTTTGGAAGGGAGAGACACCCTGCAGGAAAACCTGGACAGGCTGAAAGAGTGGGATAAGAAGAACCTTATCAAGTTCAACAAGATCTTGCACCTGGGAAAATATAATCCAGGAGTTTAGCACAGGCTGGGATCTATCTATCCAGGTGGATCCATCTACCCTTTTTCTGTGGAAAGGGAACTGAGGAAATTGGAATCATCACCCCAGGGAAGTGGCAGATTCCCAAACATTGAACAATTTTGAAATTCAGCTTGATGCTGAGCTGAATGCTGAGCCATTTTGGCTAGACGGTGCTTTCACCAAGAAGGGTTGGACAAGATGATCCTTAAGGTCCCCTTCCAACCTGTTATTCTATGATTCTGAGATGAAAATCCACTTTATTGATTAGGGGTGCCTATTGTCCTACTGTTGCATTGACAGCAGCCTTAAATTTTGTTGTTGTTGCTTGGATTAAAAGAAGGAGCAGAAGCAGGTGTAAAAAAAAACAGATCCCAGGACTCAGGATGCCCTCTTCCTCTCTGCCTGCCTCCTACGTGCCTGCCTTTTGCTTCCCCAGCACATGACCAGTGGTCTCAGGCAGAAAACACCAATGCACCTTTCTCTCTATGACACCTAAAAGACCTGATCTATAGGGCATCCTTCTTAAATTGCTATGGTAAAATCCTATTTATGGTTTCCAACTATAATAAAAATCTGACCTCCCAGACTCTGGCCCTGCAGTGGGGAGCTGAGCAGCACCCAAGATGAAACACAAGCTTTTTCACTGGAGTGGGATTTAGTGTGTTACCAGTCCCTCGACAGCATGCTCTTTAAATACCACTTTTTGCTCAAACATGGTTTTTGAACATGCTGTGGTATGGCATTAATAGGAGAGGAGACCACAAAAGTTATTTAAATAGATATATCAGATTTATGTAGCAAACAAGATGTACTAAATTCTCTTAGCTGAATAACGACTTTTTTAAAAAAATTGCTTTATATGGCAAATAAGATACAGAGCCAAAAATTATATTAAATCTTTATAAATTGTGGAGTCCTGTTTAAATAAAAGGATTTATGCAGGTAATTCTATTAATGGTATTGATAGCTATCTGCATAAATCTCAGCCTTTCTAACAGGAAAATATGTTTTTACATTCAAAATGCATCTGGACATCAAATAATGTAACACTGTAATCCTTGCTCTCAGTTAGGAAGACAAGGATGGTGTTCTGTATGTAATTATCATATACATTAAGGAATAATGCAACAAGATATTTTCAAGGAATTTTTTAATAGAGTGAAAAATAAGATGTTTGGTTATCTTTCAGAAAGACAGAGCAAATATGGCCTGTGAGGTCTCATTTATTTTCTGTTCAAATCGTCTGTAACACTTGGAAATTTAAAAATCTTGTTGAGATGAGTTAATTTATTTTTATCAAACAGGAACAAGTTTGTGTAGAAGAGGTATTAAAAATTTTCCAGATACATTTCTTAAAGCACCCAACAGCTGAAATAACTCTGTGGATTTTGATAATTCCTGATGAGTGTCCTAGAGCTCTGGCCAAATACTCAGTAGAGAATAGGATCAAATGCTAATATTTGATTAAGTTCCTCTAGAAGTTTTCCTTTAGATTAGGTCAGAATCCTACCCAGTTAAACCTGGATAAGGAACATGTTTTCAGAAAATTTGTGGGGTGGGTAGGAGGTGGCAGGGGAAGGAACATTCATTATTTTGACCAAATATCCTACCAAAAAAATGGTTTGTGATTTACAAGTTGTGGATCTGAATGCAAAATTAGAAGAAATGTGTGGGTCTTCATCAGCCTTATCCTGACTCTTGTAATTTAAACAACGTTTGTACTTCCAGAAAAAAAGGATGAAGGTGTCCATAGGAGCATAGCTGTACTGGGAGGGTGTATTCCTCTCCCACAGCCTCATTTGGCTAAATTACCCCCTCTCGGTGCTGTGATGCTGCAGCTCAGTGGTTAACCAAGCTAGCTGAGACCTGCTCAACTCTGTGCAGGCACTGCAGTTGCCTCTCTGATGGATCCTTGAAGGGCCTAGCAGTCCATCCAACAGCACTGCATCCCATGGCAGATCTCCAGCTGGTTTCCTTGCAGAGACTCTCATGCCCACCCAGCCTTTTTTTCACAAGGCAGCCACTTTCGTCTTGTGTCCCATGCTTGTTTCCTGCATGGATTGCATCTTGCCTTTTGCACTGAAACAGTAAAATGCTTATGTTTGGTGGTCAACTGCTGTCAGGAGGTCTAGAGATGCACTCCTCAGCATGATGTATTTCTCAGAGGTGGATGTCAGGTCTATGCTGGGCAGCAGAGCAGGAAGCAGGAGCAGCACGGCCATCCACTGAGGAGGCAAGCACTGGCTAATGCTCTTGGTGTGAGGTGGAGCCCAGTGACCCAGGTAATGCAACATGCCACAGAGCTCCTCACTGCCTGGATGTACCTGCTCGGGTGGGCATTTACACCTATGTTGCTGTGTAGGGGTTTTTTGCCTAGAGAAAAACTGCCTTTTAACTTCCAGTCACCTAGATAAGGTCTCTTCAATACTCCTACACATATTTAGCTAGAGATTTGCAGCATTGTTTCAAGGGACATTTGAATCTTATTTCTGCTACATTTGTTAATTGAATATCTTGTGTTATGTTTTCAAATAATATTTATTATGTTCAGTGTGACCAGAACAATTTTATTGCCCTCTATTTTATGTTAACGTGGAGAAAGTAATCCAACAGTGTTGCAAATTACTCTTTGCTGAGGGAGTGGAAACATGCTAACACCCAGAAATTCTGGCTGCCTGCTGGTAGAGGTAGGAAAAAGAAGACTATAGGTACAATATTCAGGACAAAGTATTCTGGAAATGCCTATAGGCACACTGAGCATCTTCTGGAAAGACTGAAAGGATTGAGCTGAAAAAGAACAAGCAGAAGGGGGAAAAAAGATGATGCTTTTATTGTTTGTCTCTTACAACTGACAGGAAAGATCTTTAAAAAGTAGTCTTTGAAGAGGGTTGTCTAGTTCTGATTATTTTATTGCAAGTCTACGCCACTGCTGTGTGTTTTGATGTATGTTCCTTCTCTCAAATAGTTCAACCTATTCCAAAGTAATCAATGCCTCTGTTTCTATATTCCTCAGGCTTACATACAGTGTGCAATCATTACTGAAGCCTATGGCTGATATTTTATGCTCCTCCACACGCAAAAGTAATGAGAAACTATTTTACAGCCTTCTGTAAAGCCTATCTTCTGACTGCTTGCTTGAAAAAAAGAAAAATTTTTAAGAGGCTGACAAAATCGGAAAAATTACTGAAAGTGCTGTTAAGATTCATATTTTTTCCACTAGGATTATTTTTCAATGGTCATTCATTTCTAAGGAATTTTTTAAAGTAATATGAAGCATCTAAACAGAAGAGAAATGCTGAAACAAAAAACATCCTTATCTGAAGTACCAAAGGGTTTTCAAGACTACCTGTAAGACATCTGTTTTATTTCCCACTGAGGAGATTGTACACTTCTTCTGAAGAAATTTTGTGCCTTCTCCAATAAGACCAATATGTAGAGCCATAACAGGGGAAAAAAAAGAGGTTTCTGAATTCCAGATGCTGGATTTCCAGGGATTAAATCATGACAGAGCTGATTCATTGTTTTCAGAATCGATGGAATTCATTCCTTCAGGCAGCCTGTATACAAAAGTTACTCTCCCCATTCCAATCTACCTTGCCTTCCTACGTATAGATTGTTACCGATATTCTAAGTTACATGCAGGGAGAAATTTTGTTTCATTTACGTGCAATTGGTTGTCTTCATAATTCTCCAAGGAAGACTTTTGGAAAGGTGAAATATCAGACACAACCTTCAGAGGATGAAAGCAAACATGGTACCCTACCTCCCATGAAGACCACTTGCAGAATAACAACGGTGCTGAACTGCACCCACTGCTGAGCAAACACATGTCAAAGCCTCGCTTTGTGCACTCAGAATTACTTTGGGATTGTTTGTTTGTTTGTTTTTCAGTTGTCTTGCACTCCAAAATTACAGCAGGATACGTGAAAATGAACATCAACCAAGTCTTTGTATCAAATTTCACATCAGGGTTTTATCTTATGTTGCAACAGAGGGAATAATTTCTGATGCGCTTTAATATGTGCTGCTGTACCTGCTCAGAAAATGAGTTAGTTCAGATGAAATTTCACACAAAAATTATATATAATTATCTCCCCTCTACAAGGGAACATATGAGGCTGAATAGCTGTAAAGAGTATTTAATACTTTTTTAAAAGATAAAAATGTAGGCAGACAGATTTACATTTAAATCATATTTCAATCAACCTTAAAGGTTCAGTTTACACAGTGAGGGTATAAAATGTTAGCTCATTAAATATGCACAATGTTTTGCATTGTATGAAGGATGTGGACTGTACTTTCAATTTCCAAGCAAATTAAACCTGCTGTCAGTAAGTACACTGTAGCAGGATACAGTGGGCTCTGTGGAAACCAATTTAAACAATTTATGCTACTGCATATCAGTTGGGTGAATTGGATTTCAGATAAATCCTCAGTGACAAGCTTCGTTTCTTCTTGCAGGAGCAGGAAGAATCCACATCTCTTTTTCTGATCACAGGTTTAGGACAATACTTTTACACTCCATGCAAAGGAGTTGAAAGAGTTGTGGTGGGAGATCCTGCAGAGAAGGCATCCAAAAAAATTATTATGCAGTGAGAGACAGTCTCTATGACTTAGCAGCAACTGTCTGCGTCTTGCCACTTACACATTAGGGATTGATCAGGGAACGTGTGTGTAGCGGAGAACATCCTTGTCTTCTTCCATGCGAATGTAGTCAGTGACCCCATGGTATCCTCCTTTCTCATTTCAGTTCACAGGCACTTAGAGTGCTTTTTTTCAGGCCTTGAAAGGCTGCCTAAGGAGCCAGATTGTGCATTCATTCATTCCAGTCAATCTACCTCATCATATGGTTTTCCTTAATCACTGTGTCATAAAAAAGAGGTGGGCAAATCCTGCCTATCCAGTACTTCATGGTTTGGGGGTTTTTTTTCTCATAAAATGTAATTGGTAAACTACACTTGAAATCAAGTTTTCAAACACCAACTTTCCACTCCTTCAAAGTGCTCTAATGAACAGCCATGGACACATCATCATATATAACTTCTTATGGTATTCACTGTGCTAAAAAAGATATTCTAAGAACTTCCCAAACGTTGATTCATCATCCAGCTGAGAATTCTGAGAATTCATCTGTTGAGAAAAATGTTTATGATAAAGATGAGGCCATGAAGTAACTGCCTGCATTTAATTTTAAAGTGCTTCAAATAACTGTATATGTAACATTAAAAAAAAAAACAAAACAAATTTGAAGATAACCAAATGCCTAAGGCAAGATAATTTTATTGAACACATACAATTCCTTAGTAATAATGCATTTACATCTTTAGGCTAGAGGGTTCTAAAGCCCTTTATGGACTGCATGCACTGTTTTCAGTGTATTCATAAAAATAGGCAAAAAGTTCTAGATGGTACTCTTAAAAATTAAATGACTCAGCAAAGTCCTTTTATGATTCTTTCTCAAAAAGACTCTGTGAGGCTTTATATTTCATTTATCATTATATCCTCCCAGTCAACATATTGTTAAATTGCTGTGACTGCTGAAGAAATTGGATTCTATTTGTACAACACCCAAGCATATTTTCAGCCATCTTATCTCTGG
This sequence comes from Edolisoma coerulescens, assembly GCA_013397115.1. Lineage (NCBI taxonomy): Eukaryota > Metazoa > Chordata > Aves > Passeriformes > Campephagidae > Edolisoma > Edolisoma coerulescens. The sequence continues at coordinate 1,170,147 of VWZW01006375.1, forward strand.
ACAACAATCACAGCAAGGCCAATTTCCAGCCATAAAGTCTGTTTTTCCAAAAGTGGCATCCATCTCCCAAAAGATTTCCATCAGACACTTCTGTAAGCATCTTTCAAGTTTCCTCTGGATGAAACTGTCATGCAATTAGGTTATGGATGGGCTGCCGTGACAAATAGGTTGCCGTTTGCCTTTTGATGTACTTTTGATTTTGATGTTTTAAGTATTTCCTTCTTTTAAATGCTGTCTTCTGGGATCTGTACCCACTCTATTTTATGTTTTGGATAAAATACTTGCAGCAGCATCTTTTCTTTGTGAATCCAAAGAGCACATTATAATGTGTCATATTTTTCCCAGGAGTGAATATTATTTTGAATACTTACTGTATTGTGGAATAGCCTCCAGACTAAAGAGTGTATTTAGTTACTGGTTTTCTCTGGCCTGAGAAATCTTTCAGTCGGTAAAATAAATCATAGAATCATAAAATAGTTGGTTTCGAAGAGACCTTAAAGGTCATCTAGTTCCAGCCCCTCTGTCATGAGCAAGGACACCTCCCACAACACCAGGTTGCTCAGAGCCCCATCCAACCTGGCCTTGAACGCTTCCAGGGATGGGGCACCCACAGCTTCTCTGGGCAACCTATTCCAGTGCCTCACCACCCTCACAGAAAAGAATTTCTTCACTCTTCCAAAATATCTAAGTCTTAATGTTTTCTGTGAAGCCTTCATTTGGCTCTGTTGCCTGTGCCTTATGATACCATCTTTAATTATATTATGATTTACTATTTTTCCTCAAGATCTCTGCCTTGTTCATTGCACAGTGGACTGTATCTGCAGATAAATCACATCTAAGGAATGAAAGAGACTGCTGTCTGAGGGAATTCTTTTGCTGAGGTTGGAATTGCAAGGCAGGAACCTGAAAGAGAGAGAAAAACTAAGACAACTATTGCTGCTCTGGAGGAATAGGTTCTACTCCTCTCTTTACTGCCTGAGTTTCTGACTGGCGTTACTGTCCACTTCTAGAATAACTTTTGTCTAATAATTGTTTTTTTCTAGTTCCTTTTTTTTCTTGTTCTTTTTTTTTTTGCATTAAGTTTGCACTGAGATATCTTTCTAAGAAAAAACCAAATTGAATAGTATTGTAAAAATTTAAAAGGTGGGAGATCAAATTTATCTTTTTATTATTTAAGTAATTCTATAGTTAAATCCAGCAGCTAGTCCATACTGCTTTACTCCCAACTTCTCGCTGATACAATTTTCCAGTTTATTCAAGTCTTATTTTTGCCTGGCTTTCCCTACACCAATATGGAATATTTCAGGTCAAAGAGACTTAATTAATTGTTAAAATTATTTATTTAAATTCCAATCAGCATGAGCTTTTTTTTAATAATAGCTTCAAAACTTTGCGCATTCCTGCTTTTTATTACTGTGTTTAATGAAGAAATTATGAATACAGATTTTAATGTCATCAATGTGAGGATATTGCTTTTGAATTTTGCAGCACTAGAGGCAACCTAGAGGCAAAAAAATAAAATGGCCCTTTGAAAGCAATGTTTTGTACTGCAGGTAGTTAGGCAACTCCTTAGTTCCCCTGCACATGAGCAGTGACTAGTCCCATGTTTCATTTATGCAAATGAATAACACAATTCAGAATCTGCCCCTAAACCACGCAACTGATCTGCAAATAAATTTGAGTTAGGTAGTGAAGAATATTGTTGTCTGAGGGCTCCAATTCCAATTTTATTGTATTTTTTTCGTGTAGTTGTCTAATGTCCTGGTAGCTTAAAAACCAAATTGCCTTGGTGTTAATGAGGCATAATTACTTCCACTTTCTAAACACTAAGTATTTTCTTTGTTTTTTCAAAGTTTCTAGGTCAAAACAATAACACTTAGGAACAGTCTACATTCATACTCTTCATTTGGGCTGTTAAAGGATGGGTTTTCTCAAAGCAATTAAGCAATTTAGGAAGGTATGTGCTACTACTTCTATGCACTGGTCAGCATAAGGTAACATAAATGATTTAGAGTTCTTGATAGACTAGCTGTCAAATGTATCAGATGTCTATGGTCTAAAAACTCTTTCTCAATATCCAGGTTATAAAATCAGAAGAGATAAAGAACTGGAAGTAAAAAAACAAACAAACAAAAAAACCCCCATAAAATAAAACTAAAATTGAAAACTTTATCCAGGTTGGCCTATATTCCAAATGCCTACTACAAGTCTTTCTTAAGTATCTACTTCGTTTTTATGCTGCCATCCTTCTATTGCAGGTAAGTAATTAACTCTCCAAAAGATGAGTTTAACTTAATAGAGGAAATACTTTAATTTAGGGGAGAAGACCCCTAAATTCTTCATTCATAAAATCAACTTCCCCATGAACTTGCCTCTAACACTGAAACTGCTGCCTATTTCATCATAATGTTTCAATGTCTTCTTCTCAATTTATATTGTCATAATACTATTGCTTTTATGAGATAAGGAAGCATAGGTAAATATGCTATATACTACATAAAAATCTTTTTTCAGCTACAAGTAGTTGCAGGCTTTGTGCATTAAGGATGTTGCCTTTGTACTGCATGCTAAGGAAAAGTACTAGAAATTATACTAACTAGAAATATAACTACTCGTTCAAATATTAATATACTCCCCATATAGTCATTATAACTAAAAGGGAAAAATTGCTTTTGAGCATTTCACATTCATCAATAGTTCATGAAAATACATAACAAGTTATGACACATCTAATAAAGATGAAAGGGATGAAAATCCTTGTGAATTTTTAATATGGATAATAAAGGGCATTAATACAGCTTAATTATATTGATAAATAATTTAAATTACTTTTAAAACTATGTTTTATTTTTATTTGAAATAACTTTATGTGGTATTATTGGAGGAATTATATACATGGTGTTATACTGCCAGCCACTCTACAAGGGGAACTAAAAGTTGTTGTATTGATGATCTGAGTAGATATGGCCATTTAGAACATTCTCAGAACATATCAGCCAAAATGCTGTATCTTTTAAAATATTCTTTTAAATTCAACGTTTAGATAAATATTAAATAACAGTAAAAAACACTCAAAGGTCTGTCCTGAGGTTAGATGTCTGATTGGTCTGCCCTCTGAAGGCAAATCCATTTCTGTACACATTATCATACAAAGGAATTGTGTTGCTGGCTTTGCAGGGGACAGATTTCATTTTCAGTCAGTTCAGGTATAGCTAAGTTAAAGGAAATGTAGGTATTTCATTTTAAAGCAGGGGCTTAAACCAAAGTTCAGGACTAAGTCCCTAGCTTTATCTCAGTGAAATATTGTAACTTTATTTTCTCAGCGAAGTAAGCTAATATTGCATAGGAGCTTTAACTACTTAGCAATTCAAGGTTGAAACACTTTTAGCAAGATCCATGTGCCCAGGTTGAAATTTTTCTTTTTCATCTTTGCTGCGTTTTCACAGGGGAGTGTACCACTGTACCTCCCTTTCTCTCTTTCTTCATCTCTGTGTTCCCTGGCTGCAGCCTGCTGACGCTTACCTAGAATCATAGAATTACAGAATACCATAAATTCTAGGGGACCCATACAAATCACTGAGTTCAACTCCCTTCTTCCCACAGGACTACCTAAAACTAAACCATATGACCACAAATATTGTCCAGACATTCCTTGAACTCAGTCAGGTTTGGTCCCATGACCACTTCCTTACAGAGCCTCTTCCAGTGACCAGCTACCCTCTCAGTGAAGAAGCTTTTCCCTAATGTCCAATCAGAACTTACCCAAACACAGCTTAATTCCGTTCATTTCCTCATATCCTATTACTGATCACCAGAGAGAGATCAGCACTTTCCCCTCCTCTGTATCCCTTGAGAAAGGAAGGAGGGCAAACCCTCAGCCTTCTCCAAGATCAGCAAATCAAATTACCTCAGCCTTTCCTTGTAAATCTTGTCCTTGAGTCCTTTCACCATCTTCTCACTCTCCCCTGCATACACTGTAATAACTTTATAGCCTCCTTACACTGTGGCCCCCAGAACTGCCCCCAGCACTCGAGGCGAGGCCACCCCAGTGCAGAGCAGAAGGGACAATCCCCTCGCTCTCCCGGCTGGTGATGCTGTGCCTGATGCACACCAGGACTTGGTTGGCCCTCCTGGCTGCCACACTGGGAGGACACATTGGACACACTACAGGGCACACTGTTCAACTTGCCATCCACCCAAGCACCCAGGTCTCTTTCCACATGGCCTCTCTCCAGCCTCTTGTCCCACAGTTTGGCTATATAACCCGTAAAACTTGCTGGTCTGGTCTTACCAGCTACCTGAATTTCTCCCCTCCTGGCACTGAGACCCAAGGAAATAGACATCATAGCCACCTGAATCAGCCAGGGCAGCAAATTCATACAGGGAAATATATATTTAATTTTTTTAGTAAGATGTATTACTTGCAGTACTCTCACCTGAGGACAGGTGCCCCCAAAGGTCCAAAGGAATTTTGTGTACAAAACTCAAGTAAGTCTGATTTCTGCCTTCTCCATGGAAAAGTTCCATGAAAATCTGTCAGGGCTGTTTCTTAACAGCTCTAGAGACCTTTAGTCCTTCTCTTCAAGTTACATTTCTGGTCTTAACAGGGATTAGACCAAAGACCCAGAGTTACTAGCTGTATGCTGTCCTGTGCATCCTGTGCACAAACAAATTGCAAGTGACTTTACTGTATTATCTCCATCCTCCTGTGTGAAAGATCCTACAGAGAAATACTTAAACCCCAACACTATGCCAATAAGCAAGCCAACATCTGTATTAATAAAGCATTAAAATCTCTGCATGTTTATCACAACTTCCACATATTTAGCTTCTGAAATATTTACAAATTGCATAATACTTTGTGGAGTTGTCTGTATTTTATATTTAAAATATAAAAATAAAAATAAAATAAATCTCTGTCCTGTCCAAACAGTGGATGCTAGCAGGATTTTTCGGTAGGGGCCAAACTGCATCATTGCAACAGATGAGCAAATCACCTGCTTTCCAGAGATAGAGTGTGATTGGTGCACTTCTTATACCCAGGGAAACACCACCTCCATGGCCTCCCAGCAGAGTAAAATTAGGATTTTTCCTTCCTCTCAGTCTACTTAAACCTAAGGGTAATTGAATGGCTCACAAAGATGATAGAGAAGGAGAATGTCTCACTGTCCAATAATATTACACGTCCTAAAAAAATCAAAGCAAAAAAACCAAACAAACCAAACCACCATACAGTTGCCTAGAGAATAACAGCTTCATAGATATCTATAAACTACCCTCTCATGTAAATATTTAAAGAAATTATTTAGTCAAGCATTAGAATAAAATAAGCCACTACAGCTGAGGTAAAACATTTAGGAGCAAAGTTTAGTGGTTTTACTTCAGAAAATATTTATAAGTTTAAAAAAATGGTTGCATTCCAATTAAGAGGAAAAACATACAAAAAATATCCCTCAGAATCATACAAGAAGAGAAGAAGTGGAGCAAAACCTGCCCTAGCTTTTAGAAAATTGAAATCTTTCATCCAGAAAACACTCAAATTTGAAAGGAAGAAAGGTGACAGAGTGTGTCCACTTCAATGAAAGAGGATCATGCTATTTTAGGTTCCCTGCTGTCTCCTTTTGCAGCAGATGATATCCAGAGGTCCCTTGACAGGATGTGTCCCTTTGCACAAGGACACCTCTTGCCAGTCATTGGAAAGCAAGATGCCCCATGGGCCAGACCACCTGCAGAATTGGACCAGGGGATATGGCTCATAAACCCCTCATAAAACAAGGTGCATGTCCATGGTGTACTTCATCAGCATCTGGCTTGCACCCCATTTGGGCTGAGAGCGAGCCCAGGACTGCCTATAAAACCTTGTGTCAAAACATTTTGATTTTGCTAATGTTCCATCTTAACATGACATTTATCTCAGATTCAAAAGACTTAATAGCTTTCACCCTGTCTTCAGTATTTAAATAAAAAATAAATTCTCTCTTTTGGTGAATTTGATCAAAATATTACTACACAGTCATCACAACAGGGCATCTCCATCTAAGGTATGTTTGAGGTTTGCTCATGCACTTGCACACCTGCTAAAGAATTCAGCTAGATGACATTAATGCTACTGCTTATGGGAGAACCTCAAAATGACAACAGTATATGAAGGGATACTGCCAAAGCAATAGAGGAAACCAATGTCAATAAAGTTATATCAAGTCAGGGCTGAAATTACATTTTTGTTTTCCGTAATAATATTCAGCACTACCACACCTTAAAGAAAAATATGTTTCTTTGTGCACTAAAATTGAATCCTGTTCTTTAACAAAAAATTATTGATCTTATAAACAGCCACATAGAAGAGTATGAAAATACATCTGTTGACACAGTAACCTTTGTTATCTCTCCTTTCTTCTTCTGTATTATTTTGCTCTTTTGAGCCTGTCTGTAAGAACTGCATATCAGACCATAGATAAAACAAAGCATTTCTTGGGTTGTTCTCAATAATTTAGTGCATTACAGAGATCAAGATTTGAAGGAATTAGAAATTCTTTACTTCCTTTTGCTGGATTTTAGGCTGAAGTGTGGGTACCAAAAACTCTGGGAGAAGGGTGTCTTTACAAAATAAAAATCTCACAAGGAACATTTAGGTGACTTCTTCAGACTATTCAGACATGCCAGTGATTAGATGTATGTCAGCTAAAATCCATGCTTCTGAAAACAATGAGCAGCTCTCTGTTATATGTAGATTTGAAACATTTAATAAAAACCTATTGCAAAATACAAAAACCTTGCCTTTCTCTGCTCAAGATTTCTGAAGCTGTGTTAACACTGCATAGGTGACCCAGGGTCAGAACTCCAGGCTCTCACCTGCCAAATCAGCTGTCATAGTTGATTTATGTAGCTTAGTTCCCAGCTTGGTCTTGCCATTCAAGCAGCACAATTTAGGGCCAATTCCACTCAACAACTTGTTGCTATTATGGGATTTTGCAGAGTGCAAGCATGGTTGTTGTGAGAAGGGAGCTTGTTTTTCAAAAGGAAAAGAGGAGTTCAAGGTGAAGGCTCAGTTGTTTTCCTTGCAACTGGTGCTGCTTGGTCAGATGTGAACTTTTGGGGGAGGATCAACATTATTTATTGTATTCACTATTCCTATCACTTAATGGTAGTAGGCTAAAGTTTTACTTCACTGTGTTCTTAATACAGTCTATTGCTTTTGTTTGCCTGTTTAAATAATAGTTGTGGAATAACATCCTATTTGGTTTTGAACTCTGGTTTTTTACTTTTTGTGTAACAGAATTTTCATATGTGCAGTTTGACATCCTGGGATCTGAGGGATTTGTCAGCCATTCTTTAAGTTGAATAGTTTAAAGACAAGTGAGAATAGTCCAATGAAGTACACCTAAACTCAGGGGGTACATAGTCAAATTAAGTAAATTGGTAAACTCCAGCTGACCCACTTATGCGACACATGTCCATGAAAACAAACGTAGGCTTTAATATCCAGCCTAAACAGTCTAAATTATACATGTGCAAAGAGGGGAAATTTTGAAACCCTCACATCATGAAAAAAAAAATGAGCATGTTTAGTGTGCAGCTGCTGGGAGGTGATGGTTGAATGTGAAGGTCTTGATGGGACAGACAAACTATTTAGAGTAGTGCCTTATGCAATGCAATTACACTCCCTAAGAGAAATTTTGAGGAATTTCTGCTTTAGATTCTGGTAAAAATGAAACATTTCATCAGTGACAGACATACTTTGACATAGCTCTGATTAGAGCAAATGATTATAACATGAAGCCTTTGTAATATTGTTTTACATGTCAAGGATAATGTGATTTACTCTTCTCTGTTTGTTCAATAAATGTAGGCAAGAAGAAAATCAAAACTACCCTTTGGACAATTTTTGGGAAAAGGTTTCAACTTGAACTAAGAGAGGAAACATGAAATAGAGTTGATGAGCAGTTAGATTCACCAGCAGAGTGTGTTTTTCTAACACAGAAGATAAAAAGCATGTGAGATCTGAAAGTAAGAAAAGTAGTAGGATTCTGGAACCCCAAAGAAAAATGGAGGAAAATTCTCAGGAAAAAAAAAAAATTAAGAGATCTAGGATGAGCTACGATTAGAAATAGCATACATGAAAATCATAACTTTATATAATTCTGACCTTTGCAAGGCAGATTGGTTTTTCTCAGTAGAATATTAAATCTCTGTTCAAGTCTTTCAAACATGTTCTGTGTCCAGGGGAAAAAAATCTGAATTTTGAACCTTCATGGTATCTGGGAGGTTTTAAATTGTGATTTCAGTTCTAAACACTGTCAGCTGTTTTCCAAATACAAATTGGATTCATGGGCCTGACTTATACTTTCCTTGAAGTTTTTAGGCTCACTCTACTGCAGCTTCATGTACGAGCATTGTGTCTGTGTGGTTGGGTATGTGTGTTTAAAATAAGTACCTGCAACCTACAAGGAAGGGAGTGCATCTTACAGTAAGGTATCTCAACCTGTAATGATTATCTCTGTTTAGTGCTGTTACTAGCTACTTAAGTTTTTAATATTTCTTTTTGTGAAAATTAAAATTGGAGTTTAAACTTTATTATTTCTTGAGCGTATTTGTTTCTGTTTACCATGATGTTCCCTTCTTTGTGAGAAAAGCTTAACCTAAGAGAAATGTGTTCGAATATTCTACTTCTGTAATTTTACTGAAGATAGAGTAGCAAAGTTTGCAGAAAACCCAGGCATTTATTAGATGAAATGGAAAAGATGCTGTCAGGATTAAAGCAGCAAAATAATCAGAACTGCTAGCTCCTCTTTCCTCTACCTTTATCAGTTTAGGTGTTTTTCTAAGTCTCAGAGCCCTTTTTCAAAAGTAATATCAGGGTCCTTTTTATTATTTTTTTTTTCCTTTGAGGAGTCTGTAATCGCTTTTCAAATATTGCACTCCCAAATCCCTTTCTGAGCCAGGCACACCTTCTTCTCTGTAGTTCTTGAGAGCTGAGCCTTCTTTCTCTCTTCACATGTATTACTTATGTGAGTAGGCAGAAAAGCTGAAAAAAATAAATTGGTAGATCCACCATTGCACACCCCTCAGTAGAAAGGTTAGGGAGCACAGCATGACAGAAAATGTACCCTAACTTTCCAGATTTCATTGAACACTTTGAAACATTATAGCTCTTGGGCAAGATGGCTTCTGCCAATAGAACTGGAAATCGATCATGGCAACAAATACTTGTAGAACTTGTACCTGCAATAAATGAACCCAAACAATAGTAATAATTCAAATCTCTCAAGATTCTCCTTTATTACTTTTAAATAAGTCTAGTAAAGAAAATGCAAAGGTAGATTGTCTATCAATTAAGATATTTTATGGAGGTTATTAATGTCTTCTGTCTTCCCTACGAAGAATTTTCTCTGTCTAGCCACTACATAGAAAGAAAATGGGAATAGCTATTTTGAGAGTTTTGCCTACATCTGTTAATTTGGTGACAGGAACAGTGGAAACCGGAAACTTCTGCAAATGTAGGCCAGTAGTAAGTTGCTAGGTTCTGCAGATAAAAATGAGAATATTAGTATAATCTCTTCTGTGGGATGTTCCTGGAGAAGAAGAGCACCATAATATCTACTGGAATAGGCATTCCCACATCTCTAAAAGTTGTTTAAGAAACACATTCAATCATAGCAGTACCAAAGAACCTCCTAGACTTAGTCTAACCCTAGGCAAGTGCAACTTGAGCCTATGACCCAGTGTGACGTGCAGCAAGGCAGAAAGAAAGGCCTCTCTGGGGTGAACTACCTCAAGGTGCAACAGGTTGATATGTGCAAATGTGAAGTCCCTGAGTCAAGGCACAGAGTGGCTGTTATCTGAAAAAAAGCATCCTAAAATTTAACAGCCATCGAAAATATAAAATTCAACTGAAATTGTAATTGCATAAGAAATGTAAACTTCTGAATGATGTTTCTAAGAGGAATCATGCACACACAGGTACGCTGTGGGAATCATAGTTCTTCACAAGTGTTTATGGTTTCTTTCACTGTGTTTTTATACTTAACTGTAACTGATAAGAGAACAACACAACACTGAAATTTTATGAAGAAAGAAAGCTTTATTTACCACAGATGAACATTTAAAATCAGAAAGTTAGAAGATACATGAGGAAACTTCTCCTATGAGCCTCTCCATTAAAGAGCTTCTCATCTTTAATGATTGCCTTCAATACTCATAGTCTACTTCAGAGATTTGCATGCCATTTAATTCAAGACTGCTTCTGCTAGACTGTTGTTTGCTGATAATCCTTTACTACTATTCATGTCCCAAGTGTTGTAATAATATCCTATCAATCTCTATCAACATGATGGCTGCATTTTTCTTATGCGCTTTCCAAACACACATAAAATGCAAATACACACAAATATATCATGACTTTCTCTCTGCTTAACATAAAACAAACACTTAAAAAATGTTTTATTTTTAATTATAGTTTTTGTCACTGTGAGCTTCCCATGTTTTTCCTTAGAGTCTATTCAAATATTTTCAAGTAATAAATTAGAAAGGACAAAACCCTAGAATATAATGCTTATGCTCTGGTAGGTAAACCAAACTGCACAGTATATCTTAGCTAAGTTTTTTTCTCTAGTCTATTTCCTCCTGAAGCTGAGGACACAGTAAAACTGGGGAATGGAAATTCATGTTTTTATGCCATACTACATACTCTGGAAAAGCAGTTTTCTGGACTACTGAATTCAGGCAACTAAAATGGAGAAAAGATGAGATTATGATGTCTTGCTGCTGTGTCTAAAGCTGTTTGTGATAGAGCCAACTTCAAAGTGAAGTTACAATTCAAATTCCCTTTTCACAACACACAGTTCTTGTTTACTGATTTAATGAGTCTATAGAGCTTAAATTTAAAGAGTTGCCATTAATTTTAAAAGTCCCGGTCTTGTAATTCTTTGCAAACTACTTGTGTAAGGGATGCAGGATTGTTCACTATTTTTTTCTACTGATTTTGGACTTTTGCTGCCTGCAATGTCTTTTTTCTTCTGCACAGTCAGTTATTCATTTGACTTTATCTGTTACCAGTTTGCCATTGCTTTTCCTATAAGTTCTAGCTGGATGTAGGAGAAGAGTTGTTGTCAAGGGCAAGAAACTCACCAGATTTAGCAGGGAGTGCCAGGTCAATGTTGTATGCCTGTAGCAGAGTAGTCAAGAGAAGGTTCCTGGACAGGCACAGGAAAAAGGTCTCAGTGATTATGTGGATGATTATGATTAGCTTTATTGCTAATACAGTATTTAAATATTGCCGATGCTGTATCTGTACGACTCATCATCTGCTACAATGGATCTTAGTATAATCCAGTTGTGGTCCCTCCTACCAAGTCATGAGCTTTAGTGAGACCCACTTGCTTCCTAAACTTCTCAGAGAAGTCTAGGTGTGGCTCAGACCACTGAGTTTCCGATTTGGCCAACAGTCTATGTCTAAAAGATTATAATATAAGCAGGTTCAGCTCAAAATTCTGCAAAGCCAAAGGTTTACAGTCTTTGGCTTTGCAGAATTCACAATTACAAAGCAAAAAAGCACCTAGGTAGACACCTGATTTTATGTCTGTATTTGACTGGACCTTATTGCTTTATACTCACCCATCCAAAACTGTTTCCCGTCTTCAAGCCGGACAGAGGGAGGGGATCTACGTGGAAGCTGCCTGAAACCTTGGTAGAGCAGCTGGCCCAGTCTCCAGCAGCATTTTACACCCTTTTTCAGGTTGATGTGCATCAAAGTCAATCACAAACATCTCAGATCCCCCATTTCTGGAATGCATTGGTTATGTGAACATCCAGACAGTTCTTCCAGAAATACCAGCCTGGTGTTCTAATCTTATGATAAACCCATCAGAGAACTGGAAAAGGAAAGAGGTTGTAGGGGGACACCCTTTGGTCACCAACACCGTGCCATGTTTGATCACTACAATTACAATTTTCCTGACCTGCAAAAACTTTGCTAACTGCATGTACTTTCTCATTTTTACATGGAATGAGAAAATATTATGGTCCTCCAGTCAACCTGTGGAGAGAGAAAAATCTGCATGAGAGGAGAAGAGGCAAAGACAGGATAAATAAAGCAAAAGTGAAGTGTGTTGCTTCTCAGTTACCACATTCTGGAACATTCATCTTCCCTAGTGTTCAATCCATCAATTCAATTCATCTGACCCAATTATCCAGATTACCATTTTAAGTCAATGTGGAAAAAGATACCTCTGGAGTATGATACCCTACATTATATAGGAAAGAGATATATATACATACATATATGTATCAAGGAACAACCTTCTTTTACCTCTACAAAAAACTGTTTCCTTTTGATTGTAAAGGGATTCTACACACCTTGATTAGCTTGTCTTTGCTAGTCCATTATTGCATTTTACATGTTTAAAACTAGGTACCACAAATAACTCCGTGTGTGCCCAGAAAAGAGATCAAAGCAAACCTGCTCCTTACTTCAGTCCCAGTTACTACGTTGAGTAAATAAAGCCTGCTTATATGACACTCAGGTGGGATTCAACAGGTGGCAGTGCATAACTCTGTGTTTAAATCAGCCAGCTTTCTCTCCTTTGACAGTTATCAGAATTATATTTAACAGAGTTAATATGCTCTAGGATGCAATTCATCTCATCAAAAAATAATCATCTAATAATACAGGTCATATAAATCACAGTTTAAAAGTGGATGCTTGCTGTAAAATGGGAGCCTATAACGTGGTGATGGAGGAGCCTGGTGCCAGAATGAGAGCAACAGGCTTGTAAAAGCCTGGCTCCCAGAGTGCAGTTCACAGCTTTTGGTTACAGACTGAAGCTACACCTCAGGGTCAAGCACTAAATAGCCTAGAAAATTTATTTTTCCTGATGCCTTCTGTTGTCTTCACCATCATTCGTTCATTTAAGCTAAGTTATACTCTCTCGTAATTAATTGGAGTAAAAACATGCTCCTGGATACTTGAAGCTGCTCAGCTGACAGGAGGCAGCTTGTTAAGTCACTGCAATTCAATTGTGTTTGATTGTACTGCTGTAACCTGAAGCTTTGGCTTTCCTCTGCTGTGGGTTTAAATCACAAGGAACTTCCCTGAAGACATTAGGTTTATTTCACAGAATAAAACCAACATGAGAGGAGAATCAGGGCCTTAGGCCATCCAGCTTATACAACAATAAAAAGTAGAAGGGGAATTTATGGATGACATCATCAAAGCACGTCATAAAACCAAACTTACAGTTTGAAAGTGCTATACTAATTAAGAACGTTTATTGCCAGAGTTGGAGACTGTAATGTAGATAATAACATTGTAGAAAAACATAAAGAATTTTTTTAATAGAAAAATAACTGCTGAACAATAGCTAAAACCTACACGAGTCTTGAATCATGAGTGCTTTAACTTGATCAGAGGCATAGGAGTTATCTGCTGCACAATGGAAATATACAGCTTGGACAAATCACTGAAGCAAATATGAATATTTAGATATTCAGAGTGAGTATTTCCTCTCACATTGCACGTATCTGAGGCATGAAATTTATTTGATTATTCAGTTAAATACATTAAAAAGCAGAAGCAAAACCAATACACCATACAGTTCAACATTACAAAGCAATTATTCTATTCAGTCAGGGCTTTAAAAACAAACCCATTCCAGAACAGCTGGAAGCCTGCAAGTGACATTTATAACAACTGCAAGTGGTAGTTAACATAATGTAGCATAAGAAAAGCTTGACTCTTTTGGTCTTCTTTTTCAACATATTTTATTTCTAAATTTACATTTGGTTTATGATTTTCTGTAATATCATGCCTATTCTTTTATCTCTCCCGAAAAGTTCTAATTAGGAATTCTCACTGACTTTGGTGCACCTGTCACTAGAATCCTTCCTAATGCATTTTAACATGCCGAAAGCCTGCTCCAGACTGCTTTTATACCAGTGTGTATACTTTGCTTGTTTGTTTGTTTCAAATTCAGATACATCCCCTTAAGCACAGGTTTATCTACCAAAATGAATAGTGCCAGGTATGCTGGTATAATGGTGTTAATAGCTTATGAATTACTTCTAAATGTAGTAGAAATAAAGAAGCATTTTTATGGGTTTTTTTAAATCTTGACCATGGATTTGTGTCATTTAGGGCAGATATCAGTAGAAATCAAGGTAAACCACACCAAAGAGATACTCTGCAATGACTCATTCCTGAAGAAGAAGAAAATTAACTGGGAGCAGAATGTAAATTCTCAGTTTGAAAGGCACTAGCCTGTTCTTGTTATCTCAGTGGAGATGAATCATTAGACTGGCTAATACCAAGGCAGATCTGTTCAGACTCAGATTCCCAAATCCAGAAATGACCCACTGAACTGGATTTATTGTGCTACAACAGCGAGTCATGGTGCTGACTATGAATGTTTCCCTTAGCAGTGTTGAGAGTATGAATGGATATTCCACTTAAGTGACTGTCGTGGTTTGACACTGGCCCAAGGCCAGGCACCCACGAGAGTCACTCACTCACCCTCCCCTGCCACAGCTGGGCCGGGGAGAGAAAGAAAAAAAAAGTTAACAAACGCTTCATGACTTGAGAAAAGGGCCGGGAGAAAACACTTCAAGGGCAGAACAGGCTTAAAGTGAATTTATTGCTAACAGAATCAGAGGAGGATAATGAGAAGTAAAATAAGCCCTCAGAACCCCCTTTCCCCCGGCCCCTCCCTCCTTCCCACCGACAGCGCAGGGAGACAGGGCATGGGGGTTTGGTCAGTTCATCACCAAGATTCCCTTCCGCTGCTCCGGGAGAGGAATCCTCCCCTGTGAGGCCATGGGACCCCTCCCACGGGAGACAGTTCTCCAGAAACCTCTCCGACGTGGGTCCACTCCACACCACACCTGCTGCAGCCTGAGCCCCTCCCACGGNGACCTTGGTGTCTGCGTGTTGTTTTCCCTCACCCGTTCTCACCCCCTCCTCTTCTCTGGCTAGAAGAACCTTGTGACTTTGTTTTGATTTGATTCTTAAATATGTAATCTCAGAGGCATTACCAGCCTCTCTCATTGGCCCAGTTCTGGCCAGCAGCATGTCCATCTTTCAGAGCCATCAGAGATTGGCTCTGCTGGGCATGGTGGAAGTTTCCAGGAGCTTCTCACAGGAGCCATCTCTGTGGGCCCCCTCCTACCAAAAATCAGGCTGTGCAAAACCAATACAATGACCAATCAGGAGCTATAAAGTTAGTCCAATAAATGAAAATCATTCATTGATGAAAGACCAAAGCACATCATAGACACCTCATGTATCTTTAGGCAAAATAAATCTGCAGCCTCTTAAGCATCCAATGGACTTGATAAATGGAGAAGGACTGAAGATATTCTGCTGCAGAGAAACAGCTCCACAGCCATAGTTTGTAGCCAGATTCAGCAACCTGTAGAAACAGTCCTGTAAATGCTTTGGCACACCTGGGGAAAATTGAGGTAATGCTACATGCCTTACAAAACATCTCAGGTTGTATTACCCGCCGTGTGGGTCAGCCCAGACCTCATCCATCTCATCTGCTGTTACAGGGCTTTTATGCATCCGACATCCAACGGCCCAAAGGTGCTGGACCTTGTCCTCTCTTGTTTATTGCTGAAACACAGGCTTCTCCAAGGCTGCCTGCACAAAAAAATATAGGTGCAAACTCTCAGGTGTTGTGGGTACCCAGGACTTTAGGCGCTCAAACAGCTGGCTAGGCTGCCCTGTAAACACCTCCATAAACTTTTCCATAGTGTAGTTGTATCGCTTAAGTTAATCTCCTTCTCTGAGTGTCCATTTAGAGGTTTCAGCCACGCTTCAATAACTGCAGAAGTAGTGTGGGGAGAACAGACCTCTGAATTAAATTCTTCAGCCTGATTTTCTGGTGCTAGGCAATGGGAATCTCCACCATCATGCTCATGCTGTCAGAATCCCAGCACCACAGAGCTGCACAGGGCACTGGAATGAGCCCCTGCAATATTGGAATGAGCCCCTTACAAACAAGAATTTTAGCTGTTACACACATACACAAAGTATTTTGAGGTTTTTTAAGCTTCATATTTGAGAGGGAGAGTATGTTGTGGTTTTGTTCGTTTTCCACTGACTCTTTGCAGACCCCAAAGAGACATATCAGACTTCTGATTTCAAGATGGCAGAAGAGCAATTTGGACAGCCCTAAAGTACCATGCAATAGTACTTTTTTATTCCTCCCAGACCCACTTATATTTCTGCATGCAATTCAGCTCATCTGAACAAGAATCGGTTAGAGTTTATGGTGCTACATCCACCTTCTATATGCAGGAATTTTCAGAAGGAAAAACAGCCAATGACATCATGTTGGAGAGATCAATAAGCAGATGTCTTTTAGAAATGTTCATCCTTAAAGAGATTAATACAAGCCTAATCTGCTATTAAAAGATATTCTGATATCTTAGCAGATTCTTACTTCTCAAGTTGTCAAACCAAGAGGTTTTAATTGCTGTGGCTTCCCTGTTGTAGAATTTTATTTAGCTGATGGATCTGGTCTAATTCCTCTAGCAGTCAGGAGAAATCCAACCACTAGGAGTGATTGAACAGTTCTTATACTGAAAAAAGTGGAGTTATTATTGTAGCTGTTAATCTGGCATAGCCTATATTTTAACATATGATTTTCTGTCATGTAATGCCAACTAATGCTATCCAAAGCTTTCCAACATAGAGGAAGTTAGAAATTAATTTTCAAAATTTCTATCAATGCAAAATATGGTATTTAACTGGTGTTACAACTCCAGTTATGTAACAGTAGGGATAGGTATGTCTACATCTTCATATTTGCTTTTCTGTGACAGAAAGACACAAAAAATCTTTTCTAACAGAGTTTAAACAAAAGAGGAAATGAATCCACTATTTGACTTTTTGACTTTGTTTTCTTCTTCTCGTGGCCTCTGCTAGGAAGACTGGGGCATGGTGCAGCTTTTGATAAGCCTTTGGGGGTCAGTTTTAGCCATAGAAATAACTCAGAATATCTTTCTCTGCCTTTTTATTTTCAAAGAAATTAATAATAAAATAAAAAGAACAAAATAATATCTGAACATTTTCCCCCCTGGACTTCAGGATGGTATTCTTTAAAACCCTTTTTTTTTCTCTGCTTCATAATTAGAGTTGGGAACTTGTTTCTCCCCTTCTTTCATATACTTGGCAGAGCAAACTGTAGAAACTGCTACCAATTCAGATTTTACTGTCGCCTAAACCTTGTCTAAGATTGTTCATCCAGAGCAAAATTTTGTCTCATGACAGTTTCTGAATCCGTGTATCCTGGGTTTTATTTCAGACATTTTGGGCTGTAAATCTCTCACATCTCACTGAACCTTATCAAAATTGGTGTTGATATCTGTAGTATTCAGAAAATGAAGGAAAGGTCAATACCATTAATTCAACTTCAACTGAGGTCATGCCAACCTCCAAGAGAGATCCTCATGTAAGATAGGATGATTCATCTCTTTGAAGAAACCTGCGGCATGGTTCATTTCTTGGTTATTATAGAAAGATGTATTTAGTCATCAAGGTCTGCTGCTGCCAAAGAAAGGAAAAGAAAGACTTGTCTAGCTCTCAACTTTAGAAAAACACTCCGGTTTATTTCTTCATCATCAGGCATCTGTATACCTGTCTGGCCACAAAGCAAGTGTTGTTTATTCAGGTCTTATTGAACACAAAAGCATTTTATAAGTATAGTCTTGCTCAGAGACAGTGCTATATACAATAAAATCAGGGAGGAGTGCACAACCCCTCACCAACACAGTCTATAATCTGAAAGACAATAAACATCCAAAAAATGCAAAAGTGAAAAAGAGGGGAAAAAAGTCAATAAAACTTTTTCATTTGGTATAATGCCTTCTTTTCCATTTTATCTTTCGCTCTTTTAGTAAAGGCTTCTGGGCAAAGCTGCTGATTGCAGAAGCTATGACCCAGAGCACACAAAGCACATCTCCACAGAGAATAACCTGTACAGCAGTCCCTTCCACAGAATGACAAGCCTGAAAGCTGTGGGAAGGAAGGAAATGTCTGAAGGAGGCTCCAAATTCTAGGAATCAAAAGATGTGCTTTCAAAAAAATGTCTCAAAAAGTTTCAGTGTTGCTGTTGATTACCTGGTGTACCTATAGTTAAGTAACCTGGTTCAGTATGTCCCTTTATTCCAGGTTCTATAGAGATTTAAGGAAAAATCTTTTCTTTTTGACTGAATTTGCAGGGCAGACTCAGATACTTACTAGGAAAGACATATATTTTAATGTAACAGTGCAATGTTTAAGAGTACTAAATACTGTTTGAGTTCTAGTCCATAGTGAATTAATTATACTTAAAACGATGAAGTGGAAACAACTATTTCCTACCAATAAAATGAAACTTTATTGAGGACAAGTGAGGTCTAATAATTTAATATGTTTGGATTGTGTTTAAACAACACAGTAAGGCACTAGAAGCCTGGCAGTTAAGGCAAGGCACATAGATACTGAAATTGGTGAAGAAGCAGCAGCGGAGTAACGAGGAAACTCCGTTGATCATTTGATGACTGTATTGTAACATTTACCAGCTGTCTTTTGCTCACAGTCTGGAAAGACTGCTCCTAAAAGTTTTCCCTGTTTGAGGTTTCTGATCATTCTGGAAGGATGAGGGTGATGCAGCAATGACAGGGGAGCTGGCCACAATATTGGCAGTAGGATCCCCAAACTGACTCTGATCACTTGTGGCACAGGGACATCAAAATGTGCCTGCCTCTACAGGTGGCAAAGAGGGAAGCCTCCTGTTTCCTTGTAACATCTGTCTTTGGGCTTTCCCAAATGTGTAATCATTGCCTAAAATCCACGTAATCTCATCTTCTATTGCAGTCTAAAGGTATGAAAGCCTGGCAGTACTTTGAGTAGGGGTGGCCAGCTGAAGCTGCCTGACAGTGAGTTGACTAAAGTGAAGCTAATCACCTGGAGGTATTCATCTGGGTAGGTGGGATGATTCATCCCCTGGAGGTGGCAGTCACTCCTTAATCCTGACAAAGGAGGCTAAACAGCTAGCTTGGTCTAGAAACTTGACTAAGTTTGATAAGTCAGCCAAAGATAGGTGAGATGAATCTTAACCTCTGCACATAAAATTGCTCCCATCTATTAGGAAGTTGTCCTTAGTCACAGAGTGCCTTAAGATGACAGATGCCAGCAGGTACCTTTTACTGAAGTAGCTGCAAGAGTATTTCAAAGCAAGAGTGGTTCAAAGTGGTGCCAGGGGATGGTTAGACTTGGACATAAAGGAAGCATTTCTTTGCCGAGAGGGTGGTTGACGACTGGAATAGGCTTCCTAGAGAGGTAGTTGATGCTCCAAGCCTGTCGGTGCTTAAGACATTTGGACAATGCCTTTAACATTATGCTTTAACTTTTGGTCAGCCCTAAACTGGTCAGGCAGCAGGAATAGTATGTTCCTTCAAATATCTCCCTTCCATCCAAAATATTCTATTCTATTCTATTCTATTCTATTCTATTCTATTCTATTCTATTCTATTCTATTCATTTTTGTGATCTTTCCATGGGGTATTTTGGTATTTTACTGCTGAAGATCAGCAAGTTCAGGGTCTTGTTAGATGAACATTTTTGTAGTCTTTAAATTGGATTTTCCTTGAAAGAGTTATAAATTAGGCTCCTAACAGTCAAATTTTTCCTACAATTTTCTCTTCTTCTTCTGGTTTGGGGGAAAGTACTTGCACAGATTGTACTAGGGAGCCCAAAGTTTTTAAATCCATACATTTTTGTCTTTTGAGCATTGATCTTAAAATACAGATATATAGTAGTGATTTCTCTGCTCGATTTTGTACATAATATGCCCAAAGCAATGAAAAAAAAAAAATGTACATGCCAGATAGGTTTTTTAATCTATTGTCAGCCTTTGACACCAGCTCTGCCTTACTTCATTGCTCTGGAATTTTCCCTCAGATGTGTCACACACCCTGTTGAACAATTATCAGCAAAATTAAGTTCAGCTTTTATCCTGCTCTGTCCCGCTGTATGGACTACATTGCCTGGCAAGATTCATAGCAAAAAGTTGAGCTCTGCCATTCATTACAGTGTGTTGATAAGAGTAAATTCCATTTGTATCATTTGTCTTGGAAGTGCAGGTGAATAAATTAACTGGTGTAAATGTCCAAGGTTCATGGGTAGTTTTACATTTCAAATAGACCTTTCTCAAGTGATCCCTAGGAAAAATATTGGGCTTGGACACAGATCTGAAATCAGATCCCCTAAGATTTTCAATCTATTTTCATTGCACTCCTTTTCCTCACTTGCTTTCCAGGGGTAAAAAGGGTGTGAGAACATGAAGTAAATTATAAAATCAATTCTGTAATTTTTTCTGTTAAACTCAAGTTTGTTTTCAAGCAGGTGTAGAAAGATTACATTTTTTAATTAAATAGCTAGTATAAAAGTGGATATTTTTAATTGTGAAAATATTTTGGTTTTTTTTAGTTAATACTGGTGTTTTGCAGATTTTCTAAATCAGTCAAATGGTAAGAATTGTCAATGGTGAAAATTGCAGATGAAGGAGTACCTGTTCTATTAGCAAAACAAGTTGATGTTCTTGCTATTGGTAGTTGATAAATTTTTCTGTCTGTTCTTCACCAAGAATCTGTTCATGTTATTTCTTTTCCACAAACTTGGAAGTCTGCTGTGAATGCAGGCAGGTCAGAACAACAGTCTCTTTTATTTTTTACATGATTATGTAGGTTGCACAATTCAACTATGTTTCAATATTTGCAATACTATCACTCCAAGGTTAAGGTCAAAAAGAGTTGATTTCAGAGCAAAGAGAAGCATTATTAACTTCCAGAAAGTATTAATTTCTCTCGGTATATTGGGCAGCAACTACAAGAAAATAAGGTTTCCCTTTATAGAGTTTTGTCTTTTATGGTTGTGAGCATCTACATGTACTGTGAAATTTCTGTGAATATTGAAGGTGTCTGTGTGGGAAAGGGTAAGAAGGAGCAGTGGAGTGGAGCTGAACTCTCAGTCAAAGAAACCTTTTATGTCTTTCTATCTTGATTTGTAGAGCTGCAGAGCACTGCTTAGCTTCCACTGAGGTATCCAGAAAGAGCTTCTTTATTACAGCTCAAGGCAATTGAATGAAATTCAGCCTGTTTTCTTTTAGAGCGTAAACTCTCCTGCACTTGATGTTTTGAGAAAATATTGCAGCAGGAATAGTCAAATATTCTTATACGTGAAGAAGCTGTATATGTAATAGAGCTTTGTCATTTACCTCAGTTTCCTGAGGAAAATGCCACCTATATTAGCTACCAGATAGAGCTACAGGTAAAACCTGTTTTCAAAGATCAGCTTATTGGTCTTTTGAAAGTTACCAAGGCCATTAAATCTAGACCTGATGTTATAAATGTGAGCTTGGAGATAAACAGGGATACTCCCAGTCTGTATTGGAGCTCTCCAATTCTATTACATGCATCACAGACTCAGTGGTGTAGCCTTGCAGAAATCTGTTGTGAAATGAGCCTCAAGGACCACGAAGAGATTGATCATTTATATAAAATAATGTTCTTTTTCTGGTTTATTCTGTTTGTGCAACAACTGGAAAAACATTTTGTTTCTGGACAAAAGTATTGTTCACCATCCAACCACTCTTATGAAGCTAAAAGAAATAATTTATTTTGTACCGGTACACAGAATTCTTATTAAATACTTTGCCATTATGTTAAGCAATGTTCTGCATGCCTTTTGACTTCTTCTTTTTGTTTTTTTTTCTTACAAAAGTATAGTAATTATACCTCTCTTTTCTGTATTTTGGATTCAACTTGATAGGAGGATTTATAAAAACTGATTCTTTTGAATTATGTTGAACAGGGTTTGACCACTTAAGTCTACCAAAAAAAAAAAAAAAGTAAAAAAAGACAGAATTTCAGATGGATTGACTTCAAAAATATGTAAGAC
This sequence comes from Edolisoma coerulescens, assembly GCA_013397115.1. NCBI lineage: Eukaryota > Metazoa > Chordata > Aves > Passeriformes > Campephagidae > Edolisoma > Edolisoma coerulescens. The sequence goes on from VWZW01006375.1 coordinate 1,192,084, forward strand.
CTTTGAGAAAACCTTAATAACAAATTCTCTAAGTACAAGGAAAATTGCATCCTGTATAACCTCATCCTCCTAGCTGGTGCTTTTGCTTTTGTCTGCAATTTCAGAAACAAAAATATCACACTGGAAAAAAAAAGATCAATGTGTTTCAAAAAAAGAAAAAAATGTAGAATGTCATTCTTCTGAGACTTAGTCAGTGGGATGTTTAGGCTTATGCCTAGCTTTTGCCATTTAAAAGCATTAGGCTACAGGCCAGGCAGAGGCTGGAGTCCTGAATACCTTGCTTGTCTGAGCCTCTGAACAGAAAATGTTTTTATAACATCATAGTTTTTATAATGGAGTTCAAGCTTAAGGTAAGCTAGGTCCGTATTTATGGTTTTGCTCTTCTCCATTTTTGTGGAATCACCACTGACCATCTGCAAAGATGCTGGAGAAAGTTTCCAGAGAGTTCTTTAAAATGTTTGATATGTCAGCAAAATCGCTAACAAATTAGTACTGTTTTTCTGATGCAGCTAATCCTTTTTCCTCCAGTGCTACAGTTCCTTTTGATCTTTAGGTGAAACATTTGCACAGTCACAAACAAAAATGTAGCAGAGTGAATATCTGCCTGGGATAGCAGATGTGATATGCACTATGCTTTCTCTCATGGGTGATAATATTCTCACAAAAACACTCTCTAACTATTTAATATTTTGACTTTAAAAAATAATCTTATCATGTTACGAGGCAAAGCAGTAATTGACTGCAAGTCCAATAAACAAAGTAATGTAATTTTTTACTGTCATAACTCTGATGCTATCATGAGAAAGGCTATCTTGACTCTAAAAAGGTCATTTCTCTTAAGGTGTAGGAGGACTAACAAGCTAATTATAAATCCAGCTGAAGGGAAGACTCATGGACTCAGTCCATAATTATGTCTGGAATTGGTTTTATTCTGAAAGTGTGGTGAACTCAGTGGAATCTGCTGGGATTTCAGGCACTGTATATAGACCACAGAAATAAATCCTTAACACTGTTCTAATTTCTTTTTTTCTATATAGACCAAGTTATTCCTCATGTAGACTTTTTGTTTTAATTATTTCATTGTATTAAACAATCATACAGTTTTGTAATACAATTTATTCTAAGGGTTATATATATTTCAATATATAAATGTATACAAAATTTGACCTACATTTAAGAGAGGATGTGAGGCTATTTTGAGCCCAATAGGAAAAAAGGATGTGTTCAGCTATTTCCTGGACTAGGGCTCTAGTTGCAGCATAAATGAAGAATAATGGGAGTTGCAAAAGGGAATATTTCTCCCCTACTGCCAAGTGACTGGAAAAATTAAAGGAGAAAAAAAAAGAAATCTCAGGGGTTTTTATAACAAACCTTAGGAGCAACGTGGGAGATGGATGTGAAAGACTGCATTTTTTAAATTGTTTCACAAGTTCAAAAAATAATCTCTTTTCTCTCTTCCTTTTAAAGATAATTTTAACATCAAATGAATGACCTTTTATGTACAATCAATAGTCCTGAATATGTAAATGATACATTGTAATCAATATATAGGAATAAACACTAAGGCAGAAATATTATCACTGACAAAAACATCCTCATATAGCTGAGAAAAAGCAGAGATGAAAATTTATTCTTCTAAATATAACCTCATAGCAATTTTTTCCCCCTCAGTGTGAATTAGTGATTGGTAGTGAAGGACAAACAAAAAAATAGATTTGAGATATATAGTTATAATACTCATACCAAAATTAGTATCAATATCAATATGAAAGGTACAAAAATATACTGAAAAAACCGCTTCTTTTGAAACCCTCAGCTGCAATTCAAGAAACCTACCATATTTATTGGTTGATATGGGAGTACTACAGCAAAAGCTTTAAAGAATGAAAATTTCCTGAAAAATATCGTGTCATTGCCAGTAAACAGAGTTTAATGTTATTACTTCATCCTGAACAACGCTACCTTTTGAAAGAAATTTGTGCAATGTGATCTGTTCATCAAGCTGATCAAGACTGAGCTCTCCATTAACATATGATAAAAAAAGAACTCGTACAAAGAATCAGACACGTTGACAAAAGTGGGTGAAAATATGCTTTATTATGTTACTGAATATGTAGAAATATCAAACAAAAAACCCCCAGAATTTAAGATAATTTTAAATTGTCCCCAAAATGTTGTAATAAATGTAAATGTGAGAGAAAGCTTTGAGATATTATTGAAATTCACAACTTTTATTATATTACAAAGTCTAAAATTCCCATTCAAAAGCTTTTGTCCAAAGGCAATTTCCCTAGATAATCAAGAAAAAGCTTTGATTTTGCTCACACAGCCAAGGAAATGCACTTTCAGTACGTAGACTGACAAATGCATTCAAAAAAGAACATTAAATTTGTTCTATTTTCCCTGACCGAGCAGAAAAGTTCAGAGGGTTTGTGATTAAAATGCATGTCTGACCTTGGATTATTAAGTAGGAAAAAAAAATGGGTATATATTAAAAAAGGTTTATTTAGATAGTCTTTCTGTTCTTCAGTCTGTCGTCCAATAAAGCAGAACATTCAAGTCTTACTATCAAACAGCTTTAACTATTCTGTCAAGCGCGACTTTTTAAACCTGTCAAGCAGTCATTCCTTTTCTGCTGCAAAACATCTAACTGCAAGCTTCCTAGTCTTCCTCCTAAACAATAGTTTCAGACTAAACCCCCACTTTATAAAAGCCTTTTTACAAACTTACTTACAAACAAATTCGGAAGGATGCTCCAATTTCCATTTCCGATCAGAAGCTGAGTTAACTGATGTTTCCGCACTGAGGTCAAAGCAACTTCTATAAACAATAGTTAAGTGAGGAACTTTGTGAAGCAGCTAATAATTTTGCCCATTGGTTGCCACCTGTCAAGAATAATAGTGCTATGGTATTTTGTTATCAAACTGTCAACATTAGATTAAAAATTGTATTTTTCAGTTGTAGCACAGGCTGTATAATTAAAGTGGTGTCCTTCTGCACTTCTACCTCAGCAGGAAATTCTAATAAAAAATCCGTATCATTAATAAGCTACGGAGAGTAAATGAAAGTGTCTTTCTCTGGCACTGGATAGTCTTAGAAATCTGTATTTGAAACTGCCTAATACATTCCACTAAGAAATCCTAGTTTTCAGTAGCTTATGTCTTTGCCTTAGGTCAACTTTTCATGCTGAAATTTTCCATATTTGCTCCGTACTTCAGACTTTTCTTTTTCTTTTGGGGAGATGGGTGTTAAATTTCAGCACAGGTTCAAGTACTTCAAAGAATGAGAGTAGATAGTAGTTTTACCAAAACGAATTCTCAGGTATTTGATGCATTCTGGATCATTTATACTTTAGAAGAGCATTTTGGCAATAGTAGTAAAGACTACTGTTGGAGATACACATCTCTGCCCCATTTGAAAATCAGATTTGGCCAAATTAGCAGAGTCTTAAAATTTCCTGGTGCACCTGTTCAGTCAGTGCTGCCGGGATTTGCCACAGATGCCCTGTGCTTAAGCCAGGCACCTTACTCCTGCTCTGGTCTGACAGTGTGCCAGCTGCCCTGAGCCCACTAGAGCTCCCCCAGGAACAGAGCATACATGCCAGAAGCAGAGAGGCGTAGGATCAGCTGATCCTTCCCATGTGGCCTGGGAAAAGAATGAGATGTGAGACAGAATTCACGTTTGATAATACAGTTTTTCCGGGAATAATTGAATATAGATCAATAGCTTCAACAGTCTTCACAATTTTATAGGAGTTTCTGTCAACTACTAAGTTGTAGGTGGACAGCAAACATTGCTTCTATACCTCACCAAAACCAAATTTCACAAACTCTCTTCTGGATGATCCGAGGCTGTGACTCCAGCATCCCATGGCAAATTTTCTCTCTACTTAGCCAGTGAACTGTAAGAAAAAGTGAACCCTTTTAAGATCCTTTCAAGAAAAAAGCTGCTAAATCTTAATAGAGAATGCTCTGCTTTTTTAAGATCAAAGGGCTAGGTAAATATTAGCAAAGAGTCTTTATATACATTTGACTGTCATAAGAAGCTGGTACCATCCAGGTGTGACCACAGCTGGGGTTGGTTCCAGGGTGGGGTGTTGGAGGGACTGCCCACCTTTCTCCTTCAGGAGGAGAGAGTACTAAACTGTTGAAACTTCTTTTCACATATAGATAGTGGGAGTTATTCACTTCTGGAGGTTCTTGGTTGCCCTGCAAGCTTTTCCAGTGCCCCTGACCCTAGGTTTTCTTTCCTCTGACAAAAAACCACCACAAAAAACTAGGTATAGAGCTTCCCCCCTCCCCCGACTATGCAGTTACACTAACAAGCTTAGCAACATAAAGAAATTGGTATAATTTTTTTACAACCTGAAAAGTCTTAGGACAAAAGAGACCAAAATGTTCTTCATGGCTGGATCCTGTGCTTCGTTATAGTTGACCTCTGAGAAGATCCTAGGAAATCCAAGGGATAAACAAAAAGCCCAGGCCAAAGATCATTTTTCTCCTGACTCAGCCTCTCTGAGCAACATTTCTGACCCTGCATCACCTTCAAAAGCCCCAGACCCTCTAGCCTAAAACTACATTGCTTTACACTCTGTTTCAGGGCACCATGATAACTAAAATGAGAAAGCACATAGAATGTGCAAACTGAGCTAAAATTATGCAACCATTTTTTTCACAACGTGACTACACCAGTCATGGTCCTGGAAAAGAAGGGCAAAAAGCTCTCTTGAAAATTGTGTTCACCTTCACACTTTCCATCCCTCAAGATCTTGCTTTTGGGGACTTGACAAAGCATAGCAGTATATGGAATGTCATACCTGGTTTTAGTGATTTCTGATTTGTGGGCAACTTCACATCCAAGATAGAATGAGGCACTCTATTCCTCATATCAATTGAATACTCAAAAAAAGTTTCTCACTATACAGAGTTTTTCTACCTTACCATTATGGCAAGTTAACTATTCCCATTGTCTTACAAAAATGAGTCATGAAATCAACCTACACTGTATTTTTCAAGTAGCATGGTGAGACTTCAACTGAGTTTGTGGCCACCTTTGCACCAGTAATTGAAGAGGACAGGTAGTGACTTGTGACTGATACTTGAAATCAGATTGACACTTCCATGTCTGAAGTTTCTCTTTCTATTTAATTGCAATAAACATATTTTAAGAGGCAAAAGGCCCCTGGAGATTTTAGTCCTCAAAGTAAGACTTGAACTGGTTTATTGAAACAAGTTCACACCATCTCCTTGTAATTTTCCCCAATGTTTCTAGTCTTCTTTGAAAAGTGTACTCTGTGTGGGCAGAGGCAATATTAACAACATTTTTCTAAGGTATAATGAACTCTTCTTAGAAACTCAGTAGCATACTGCATTTTGAATGTGTTCTGTACCAGCCTAAATTATTGCAAAACTCCCCAGGTTTTAGTAAAACCACCATTCTCAGGGAAACAAGCAGAATATCAGCAATAACATGTATAAGTTCAAGTGTGCTTTAAAAAGTATATGCCTTTAGTTTCAGAACTGCTGACAGCGAGTTAGAGTTTTCTGCATCCACTATAAAACTGGGCAAAGCCTTCTGCTTTGTCCTGTCTGTCCATGACATTTTTTTAGGAGCTGTTTTTAGCAGAGTTACTCTGAGTAATTAATGGAGCAGGATTGTCACCATTTTACAGAACAGAACCTGGGAAAAAATGGCAGGTCATTTCAAAATGTGTCAAAGCAGGACTGTTTTCTCTTGGAAAAAGCAATATAGCGAGTTGTAAATCCCAAGGTCAAAGCAGTTTTACAGCTTCAGTCAGGCATCCTAAAACCAGTAAATACACAGCATGCCATATAATATGCAATTAAAGTGATTTATATACACAAATAGAGATCAAAAACTTACTTTGCACCCACCCCTATCCCCTCCAAACAATAGAAAAGGAAACAAACACATCACAGACATGCGTCATTTTGTTTTAGTCACTACTGGAAAACAGCCAGAGATTACAATTATGAGATCAGTATAAGGCTGCTATATTAAATGAAATGGAATTACTTAGCGACAGCAGAGGCTGAATTTGTGACAGCAGTTCTGGAGCACAGAGCAAGGTAGAACAAAATGGTCATAAAAGCACCCACAGTCATGTTTTAGCTCCATAGCTGATATCAGTGGCAAATGGCTTTGCTTTGTTTTGGGTTAAACACATCATGATTCTTAAAACCTTCATGAAGCTGGATGAAAGCATCAATCTATAAATGGAGGACCTTAGCAGAAACACAAAAGCAAAGCTCCTGATTTTAGAAAATGAAAACATCTTTGTACTGAAATGCAAGACACAGACAGATTAACTAATGTTATAGAACATGTTACAGAGAGAAAAAAGAAGCTGTGAAAACACCGGGATAGTCTTACCAAGTCTTCTGGGCTAGTATGAAATTATTTACTGGCTTTACAGTGCTTGATAGATTTTCATTCACAGTGAATGTCTCAATTTGCATATAATGGTTAATTCTTTGAATTCCCTTTGCTGCTTGTTATTATTCTCTAATCTTTTACTTTTCTAAGAAATTACAGTGGTCTTTGGTAAACCATTTCCATGAGAGAGTTGCCTTTGCAGATATCTAGACCTTGCAGACTGGTGCATATTACTAGACTCATACAGAATGGAGCATCTCCAAAGTGATAAAAAGACAATAGTAAACCATGTGCCTAGAATATATTCCTGCTGGGTTTCAGACCACTTCTGTGCAGGAAGGTATTAAGACCTTTTTGAAAATTTCCTATTATTCATTAAGCTGAGCACAGAGTACCATTGAAATTTATGTGGTTCATTCTTTTAATTTCTGTGTGGGGCAAAGTCAGCTGGGTGAAGAATATCACAGTGTTATACTCAGAGAACAGTTACATCTGAAATATGGAGCAAATGTTATAATTAATTGCTGAGAAGACAAGGTCCAGTTCATTACTTTTAAAGACATTCTAATAGCATCACTTATGAAGTACTCTGATATCAAATGACAAAATGGTACATTTTATATTTATTCTTGGATAGACAAAAGGAGCCCTGTAAATGGAAAAACACCTCACTATGCAAGATCTTGTACAAATATGGAAAAAATTTTAATACTGAAAATTTTAAGGTAATAATTAATTATTTCAAGATGCTTTATCCTGGAATGGAAAAAGTTAACACTACATGCAGGTTAATTTAGAGGCAGATTGTATATTAAAGGATTGACCTAATTAATTTTGAATTCACACTAACAAGCTGAAGCTGTAAAAAGTGGCTTATAATCTTGTGGTACAACATGTCTTTAGGCAGTTCTCTGAATAACTGTCACACATTTTGGTGAAGGTTCTGAATTACTGTATCTTATTAATACATTGATGTACTTCATGTAGATGCCAAGTTTCTGTGATCTGGAAAATACTATTCATTTTTGAGATATAAAAAAAATCAAAGAACTTTTGGATTCTTTTTAGGTTTTGGTAAACTCAAAAGAACTTATGAGGTAGATTTGAAAAAAAGTAATTTTTCAAAGGCAGTGACTAAGGAGTAAAATAAGGTTGCATTCTAGGCATTTCCTTGGAAGTAATCAATATTTTGTGACAAATTTTCAAGTTACAGATCCTGGGGAACATTTTTTCCCCCCTCAACTCATTTGTGCATGCTTTCTCCCTAGCTTTAAGCTAGGGAAACAATTCATAGGCTTTTGAAAATTTTCTGTAGTATTCCCAGTCTTAACTTCATCCTTATTTCCCCACTACTATTAAATCTCTGCAAATCTCTCCTAAGTAAGGAGAGATGCTTCTTAAACTATGTAGCAGTGCTACTTCCTTTTTCACAGAAGGATGATATGTGGGTTTTTATTATTTCATTACTACAGTCTTTTTTGCTTTTATCCCTGTAGAAGGCATATAATTAAGCTTGCTATAATGGCAGAGTTTTGTTCCTTATTAAAGTATTGGCATCGAATGAGTTATACAATGGAAAAAATTACAAAGACATGATCAGTTAAAAATTTTAATAATATAACTCCGTAATTGTTGTGGGTTTTTTCGAGGGGTGGTATGACAGAAGAGCAATTAATTTCAGCTTTCTGAAGAATAATGCAGAAAGTATGTTAATGAGCATAATAATTTTTTTCTGTATTTAGTATGCTTATGCCAACATGCTGTTCATCCTCATTGTAAGGGTACAGACAACCCTCAGTTCAGAATATTTGGAATCTTGAACCTCTTGCAAAATAGACTGTGAAGGCTGACTCTATTATCTGAATGCACACAACTGTATTGACCAAAAAAAATGAGTATGAGAAAAGCAAAACTTAAAAAATTAGAACTAAGGGAGCACTGGGTCACTTAAACATAATTGTTACATCAGACCAGCTACAAATGTGCCATGAAGCATTTTATTACACCTCACATCCTAGTTCTGCCTGTGAGGTTTGTGCAGAAAGCACCATTCCAGCAGGTTTTGTCACGCAAGTGCGCATTTGTGTCAGTAATTTGCTAATGCTGTCACCTTGCAGAATGAAGCAGCATTAATCTTGGGAGTAGCACAGTAGCATTCCCCAAATGATCACAGAAGTTGGAGCACCTGCATCCGGTCTCTGCCTGCTGCTAGTGCTAAACCCTCGTCTCACAAAGATGATCTGCCTTTTTATTATCTTAGATTTGGTCTAAGAAAGAGAAAATTTCTCAGTTGCAGGGTGACTCCAGCTCAGGGCTTCTGGCTGCAACAGACCAAAACCTCCTAACTGAACAAAACACCAGTATAAATCCTAAAAATATCAGACTTACTGTGTCCTTGCAAATGCACTTATGCACCTTGTTTTATAATATATATTGACACTTGTGGAAGTCTAAAGAGTAGTACTTTTACTTAACAGGAGGGAATGTCATTAGCTCCAGCAGCTTTCATGCATATTTCTATCAGCTGCAAAGTCTTTGTTCCCATCCACATCGTGGGCTACATATAACCCTGGTAAACACTTACTCAAAATCTGTTTCTTAAAGATCTCCAATCAATCCTCAAGAGAGTCTAAGACCTATAGAAAATGGATTTTATAGTCCCTTTCATATAGAGGTGCAAAGCTCTATATCTAAACATATTTTTATTCTTTGGGCAGGGTTGCCAGATGTTCTTCTTTGATAGGTAGAAGGCCAATTAGAATGGAAAGAAACATTCAAAAAAAGCTAAATTATCGCCTGTTTCTAAAGTTTGCAACAGTGAGTTCATGTGCTTTAGTCATATTATATAACTGATGATGTGCCTTGCTGCCATACAGCAAAAGTCTGGACTCCACAAGGATGCTCCAGGCAGAGCTGGGACCAGCAAGGGGGTCAGCACACCTCATAGTACCATGGAAGGAAGCAAACTGTGCCTAGGTGGGAAACAACTCCCTGGATCAGGCAACACAAGTGCTCCTCACTTTCTGTAAATTCTGGAAAAGACAACATTTAACCATGATTCCATGAATCCCTTCCTAAATCTGGGATTTTATGGCAAACCAAAAAAATCTACAGAACAGATAAACAAAGCCGGATTTCTGGCCCATCACAGAACACATCCTGTAAATATCAAGACAAAAACATCCAGCTTTATGAGGTTAGAACTTTTCTCTTAGATTTCATTAATATACTTCTGTAACTTGGAAAGACTATGAAAGTTGTCAGAAGCTCCATTTCATTTAATTTTTTATCTCTTTATATTTGTCACCAAAATTCATATAATTCTGAAAAATGCAGAAGATTTTTTAGCAGATGAAAATTCAACAGCAGGTGTCTGGCAGTATCTGTGCATACCAAAATAAGAACTGTGAGGTGTATTTCCATCAAAGAAAAGAAAAAAATCCATGTCTTTGTAGGGAATTATCTAATAATAGAAGAGAGTTTAAAAAAAAAAAAAAGATGAAATTACACTTGGAATTCCTTTTGAACCCTTCATGTGATGTTTTTACTGGTGTTATCTAAATAATTTTTAGGTTGCTGTGGTGGTGTGCAATTGACAAAACTGTGTGCCACTTGGAAGTTACTTTAATAGCTTACATCTTGAGTGGGTTGTTAAATTTGCCTTGTAAATATAGCTAGTAATTGATCCAGAATGGTAAAACATTGTTTATTATTCTCATTTCCTCCACAGCAAGAGTTTTCATACATACACTTAGAACCAGGAAAAAACACAATTCATTTGGTATTCAGTGCTATAGATGGAGCTGAACTGCTCACCAGGAAGGAGGGGTGGGAATTGCTTCTGGTGGTGATGCTACCAAGAGAGGAGGAAGTTTTTATAAGCTCTGAGTATCTATCTCTTTGCAGTATTCAGTGTTGTGGTTTACTTGGAGAAAGATGAATTTGGGGTCTAGAAGCCTGTGGGCTGACAACTGGCATTCACAGCCACAGATTGATGATATATTAAATTGATTATAAGCAACATGGAGTATAAAATAGTCTTGATCTAGCAAACTTTTCTTCTTCTGAACTGTGAGTTCTCTTGAAGGAATATCCTTCTGCATATTGTACAGAAGAGTTTACAAAAACTATGTATACTTGCAATGATATATTTTTCAAGTAATTTGACAGCTTAAAATGCAATGTGGTTGTCGGACATGGATCTAAATGGGGTAACTCGCAAATATATAAAAGATAGTACATTAGGCTGGGGTTTGAGGTTTTGTGGGATTTTCCTAAGAAGGACTTTTCTCTAGAAAACATTTTGTCCAAAAACATTGTAAAAAATTCAAACTGTATTTTCCCTTTTGGAACAAAGCTAGTTCCTTTATGATTAGCAGAGACAACAATTTATTTACTTTTCTGCCTATCTACTTATTAGTGACAATAATCTAGAAATGTTCAATATTAAATTGTTATGCATTCACTGAAATCCTCGGAGGTGAGAATTTAAAAATAGGTCAAAACATCCTGTACAAAATGTACTTTTCTAAAAGCATTTCACTTTATAGCACCATAAAAAGTGATCAAAATTGCATTAAGACTTTAATTCCCAACTCAATCAGACACATGAAAAAAAAGTCTTCTAATTGCCTAAAATACATTTTGGATCTGCTCCTTTTCATTTGTATCTATTGTTAATATATGAAATGGATAAGTTATTCTCATCTTTATCTTTTGAAAGGAACTTCTAGACTACTGTTAACTAAAGCAAATTCTAATCTTGAATCCTCATTAAGCAAAATAAGGAAGACAGGATTTGATCTAATGGCCCAAAAACAAAGTTGGAAAAGAATAACTTTCCAGTCCTAATTTTTCAAAATCAAGTCACTTTCCTGTCTGGATTTCTCCAGCTGTCACGATTTTATTACTCCCACTAAATATCCCATGCTATTCATTAATTCTAGAGTTCTTTGAAAATACAAGGAGTCAAATGTTGTTATTAAATCAATGAACAAAATAATTAAACTGTCTAAACAGCCTTGCAAAGAATAATTAGCAATTAAACAGGATGCTATTATCTGTGCATTGTGATGATGAGAGCAAGACTAAGACAATCAGAACCTATCTGAATATAGAAGAAACAAGCAACAGTGAAAATTTATTTAAGTTTCAATTCATTAAAATGCACCTAAATGACTCCCAAATATTTTAGCCTATTAAATGATCAGATCTAAGACTTTGAAAATAATTTTCCCTCTATTTACAAATTAATTTTGTTATTCAACTTCAGCACAACCTAGCAGAAACTCCTTTCTGAAAGTATCAATGAAATGCAAGCCTCCAGCAATTTCATCAGTATCAACTACAGCTAGTATCAAAAATATAGGTAGTACCAGATCTGTAACATATTATTAATCTGTGTGTTCTTATACCCAAATATTCCCTTTAGCTACATGTGTTCAGATCTCAGTGGAAGTCACTGGTAATTGTATCTGGCATCTCTGGGCATAACATGATTTTATTTTAGAAATACGTGCTTTGAAATTTATAAGTGGCAGGCAGATTGTCAAAGACCGTGTCATTGCACTGGTTGTATTGGCAAAGGAAAAAAAACCCCAAAAATATGATCCGCACTCTGAAAGAAAACCCAGCAACTGTCTTGGTTATTATTCCATTAAAATGAAAAAAATAATTTTCTCTCCATAAACAATGTGATTTTCTGCACAGGTGTGGTGACCTGTTTAAATCTAGAGGTAGAAGTAAAGCAAAACATATAAATTAGTAGAATCTGATGTTATTCCTAGGAAGTCTCGTTTGAGAGTGAAACCCACCAAATGTTTAAATCAGCAAGCTGGATTCTGGAAGATTCAGATCCATTCTTTCTCACAAACTTAATCACTCAAAGTCTCATAGACACATATTTTTTAAAGGATTTAAATATCCATCAAAATGGATGTAGGCTTTTATATGTCATGGAAATCCTGCACAATTCTCACTTCCCCACAAAGAACAAATGTGAAAATAATATTATTCTATGGAAACAGGAGACCATGAACATAAGTACAATATCTCGATTTATTCAGACAAAACATAGGTGAAGTGGCAGAATCACATGCTCTTTTCTGCAGTAAATGTGAAAACATCACTATCTCTTGTGCTCCCCTGTTGCATCGTGAATAGCGAGTTCTCACAGCCTCCCTGCAGCCCTGCCCTCAGTTCCCCATTGGGTGTCTGTAATCCCTCCCCTGTTCCATCCTCACTGGCTGTTTCCCTGTTGATCCCTCCCATGTTCCCTTTCCCTATTGGATTATACCCCTCACCCCGCCTCCCTATGTCCCAGTATAAAAATGCCTGTAAGTTCCTGGTATGTCATCTCGCTGCTCTTGCAACCTTCAGAAGTCTAAAGTTTCTGGAGTCTAAGCAGTAGGTCGCTTCTCTTCGCCTTCATCTCTGCTGGCGCGTCTCCCACTGGCCTGGGGAAAGCCCCTTGAGTGGAAGCTGCGTTCTCGACCACTTTTGTGTGTTTTCCTGCTGTGGCCAGGGCGTAGCACGATACCCTGGGCTTCCTGCATCCAGGCCCACGTGCCACCCCACTGCCCCTAACAAGAAACGTATCAGAGAGCTGCAGTGTCAACAAAGAGATGCAAATACTACATCATTTGCATACAGAATTAGGCTACAGGAAATTCAAATTAGTGACTTTATACAGGCACCAATCTGCTGACTTCTCACCAAAAATTAGGAAAGTGGAGGAGGCATTCAATTCTCAGTGTGTTTTCTTTCTTAGAAGGTTTTCCAGATTGTTGTGTCATCATTAAACATGAGAAAACAACCAACAGAAAAAATGTTTTTTCCTATGACTGCAGTGGAGAGCGGAGGCAATACAACAGGAACTCTATAGACCACATTTTCATATAGGGCAGCTTTAAAAATATTGAAAAGAAAAATATTTGGTGAATCGTCACCAAATGTGATTGATCACCAGCATGAGATTAAAATATTGTACGAAAAACCCTTGAAGTCATTTTTAAAGCACAGCATTTTAATTTATCTTAGTTGCCATCATAGGAATAAGCAGGTGAAGGCCTGTAAAAAAATGGGGTAATTTCACAAAAAACACTTGTGGGATCTGCTGACAAGAGTCTCGTTTTCACAAGTTATGTAAATACTCTAAAGACTTTCTCTGAAATGCTCTAATAAAAGTTTTCTTGATCATTTAATTAAACATCCCACAGAATCTAAGAGAAGATTGAAAAAATATTTAGATGTTAGCACAAATGTGCTAATTACCCATGAATCCCAGAAAACAAACAAGGAATGTTAGTGGTTTTTAATCAGAAAAGCACCTGATTTAATAAGAAATCTAAGCTGAATAACTGTCATATCAAGTGTCAATTTTGAGCAATTCACTAGTTACTCTAGAGGCTAGGGGAAAACACATACAGGTGAATTCCCTCACTCTTTTAGACTGTTTAATCACACCATGTAGACATCAGATGGTACCAGCTTGGGTAGCAAGGACCAGTGAGCAGAGCAGTGAAGTGATGAGGCAGAGAGCTCCAGACAATGGAGCGAATCAGAACACACTGCCCAAGGGAGATAATCAAAAGTAGGTGCAGGGCAGGCCTAAAACTGTAAATGCTAGGCTGGCATCCAGGTTACGGGATATGACAGCAGACCTGTGAAGAGCTGGGATCTGAGATATATCTAGGGGGAAGGCATGCAGTCCTGAGTGGGTAGCACAGGGAAAAAGCAAGAACTGGGAGTAGGAATAGACTGTTGGAAGCCACCATAAAAACCTTGTAATGATCAGTAAGAGGCAACAAACGAACATGCTGAATAAACTCTCAGTGGTCAAGCCAGGCCTCTAGGAAACTGACTGTCACTGCTGGTTGATAGAAGCTGGTAACTGGTCACAGCCCTCTAGACATGCTTATTTCCTGTACAAATCAAAAGACAGATGCTGGTCAAGGCTGTATCCTTTTATTATTTGACTTCCAGGCTTAATGATGTTGACTGGCTTTGCTTAACCATACTTTTCAGACATGATTATACCACATGGATCTCAGCCGCCCAAGTATGTTCCATCATCCAAACATCTGCCAAAGTTTATTATATCCTCATGAAGCACTTCATCTCTTTGTTGTTTAAGAGAGGCAGATGTGTTTAAATAATTTAACTAGTTGTTATTTTTTAGACTGACTGATAGTGGTAGCATTGGTTTTGATTAAATGACACAGCCAAGAAATTGGTAACCTCTAATACACTGTGGAAGTGAGTAGGTCTTCATATAGCACAAATACAGTGCGGCAAAGGTGTTTCTGAAGCCTACCTTTCTTCTTATTTATTTTGTTATTAGGCTTGATTAAACTGACTGAATTCAATTGATTGAATTCTATGATATTTTTTAAGGTTTTTAGATACATGAAGATAAGCATTTCTACTTTTCATCTGTAAAAAAAAAAAAAAACCCAAACAACCAAAAAAGAAAAAACCAAAACCCAAAAACAACCCACCTCAGAAAAAAAAGTGTTAATGCAAGTAGAATTAAAATTCTTTATTAAGCTTCCCTCTTGAAAGGCAAATCCTGAAAAACATTAGGACAAAGTACAATACAGCTTCAAGAAGCCAAATGACATCAAGAAAACTAATGGTACACAAATGAATGATCAAACGTACTGGCTGAAAGCATAAAGTGATAGCAACCCATGCCTGCTCAGTCCTCCCGTACTGCATCATTCTGTCTGGAGTGTGCACACACTGTGAAATACAAAAGGATGGGCAGAAAGAAAAGAATTCATTTTGTCCCATTTATTAGTCACCTCCTGGTTTTCTGGATACTGCTAAACAATAAGGGAATATTCTCACCTGCTCTTGTGAGTTACATTATCTCAGATTAATTTCACATGTTTCGTAGAATTGTGCCTGAAGAAAGAACTATTAAACGAAATTCTGAATTGAATATTGATGTGGCATTAACAGCCTTTACCAATAAAGCTTAGGGGTTTAGATGACGAAGTACGCAAGGTCGAGACTCTGCAAACTAAGCCTTTTAGCATGTGTATGTTCAAGTCAAATTT
This sequence comes from Edolisoma coerulescens, assembly GCA_013397115.1. Taxonomy (NCBI): domain Eukaryota; kingdom Metazoa; phylum Chordata; class Aves; order Passeriformes; family Campephagidae; genus Edolisoma; species Edolisoma coerulescens. The sequence continues at coordinate 1,207,542 of VWZW01006375.1, forward strand.
ATTATTATCTAATGAAAAAAATGGCTCAAAAGCTTGGAGGGTTTTCTAGAGAGTAAAAATAAATGAATATAGCATCTAAAGCCAGAAAGATCTAGTTTAAATCCCATAAAAGAGCACTAGGAACAATCTGCCAGAGGGATCAAAAAATGTTTAAAAATAGCAATGACAATAGCAATGCATTTTAAGATCTTGATATACCAGAGGAGGTAATTTTGGAATCCATACCTGTAAACAAATGGGGAAAAAAAAGTTGGCCTGTATGAAACTGTGCAAGGACTTTTCTGCAACATTACCTGTAGCATCACTTTTATCCCTGTAGTTGACAAACAACCAAGAAAGTCTAGGAAATGTTTGCAGAAGTTTATATGGTAAACACATAAGGCTATTCACAACCTATATCCATTGCAAGAATACTTGGGAAGTTGAAGTGTCGTATACTTGAAAACCCTAAAATCAGGTTCCTTACACAACTGCAATTCATACCTTGTTGTACATAAGCATTATCAGGACACAGTTCTCATGTAATCTTCACATCCTACTGCAAAGGTATTTCTCACACCTAGGTACATACAGAGTACAATGTGTTAACTTAGTGTTCACCTCTTTCTTTTTTCTTTTCCCTCTTTGTTCACTGGGTAATGAGGCTACTTTATGCTGTTCAAAATCTGCTACTTCTGCCTCAGTGGATGGCTATCAAAAAGAAGGACAATGAAAGAGAAATGACAAAACATGAGGCCTTTTATTTCCTCCTTTCCAAGCATACTGGCTCAAATACATAAAGTTGTTTCAGATGCCCTTTCTACCAGGAAAAGGGTAGTATTCTACTACATACCAGGGCAAAGGAAGTAGAAAATGAACTATGACCTTAAAATATGATTTTAGTTGCGAGTAACATTTCAGACGGCATTTTATGTAATTTTATGAAGTCAGAACCATCACAGCTTTTTTTTTTTTTTTTTTTTTAATGTTAAATCTAGATGGCCATATAGTCACAGCAATGTGTGTCTTACTGCCCAAAGCCCAGCCAGGGTCTCTAAGCAAGTGGCTGAATTATTTCGTGGATCTTCCTAATTAATATTGCTAAGTAAAATTAAAGGTAACCAAGACATATACATCTAAGCTGCAAACTCACACTGAATTTCAATGTCGCAAGACAAATTTTTCCTCTTTGGGTAGTCCAGTTAATATGAGGCACCATGCTGGAATAACTCACATGTCAGTTTGTTACATAATTATCATAATGACTAGAAGATAGATGGAATTTTAGTAGAGATTATAAAACTAAATATTCATTAGAGCAATTGCAGTATGGTTATCTAGGAAAGTTCAGGGTCTGGATCAGTTAAAATAGAATTAGAATTTACTTATTTTTTAATATACAATTTTCTGATTACAGAGGAATCTATAAGTTGTACTCTAGATTTCTGAAAAAATACTGCATATGCAGTATGGTGCTAATGGTGTTGAAAGGAGGGTTGAATGGTAAGGATTCTGCTCTGAATTTAGATGTGCTCCAGGAGATTTTACATACGAATGTTTGTTTGTTTTTTCATATAGAGGTGACTGGTCCTTCTACTCTTTTTTTTCAATGTACATATTGCATATGCAACATACATCCATATGATCTGTAACCTTCCTCTTCCTTGAGTTGTGACAGCTCAGTTGTTTAAAACACGGTGCTAATAATGCCAAGATCAGGGGTTCAATCCTAGGGCCCATTCCCTGAAGAGTTGAACTCGACCCTTGTGAGTCCCTTCCACCTCAGAATACTCCGTGATTACAAAGTTTGCCAGGTGTCAGATTGCAAAGTTATTTTGCCAGACATGTAGTTTTCAGGCCAACATATACTCCTATACTCAAATGTTACTAAAGTGAATGAAGCAAAATCAGAAATCCCATTTTAAACAGATTTCCCATTAAATTATAGTTTTCTTTTTAGTGATCCAATTGTGATGATTTGAACAACACACGAGGAAGTTTGCTAATAAGTATTTTCAATAAGCTTTATACTCTTCCTGCATACTAAACTAAGGAAACAGGTTCATTATCTTGATAGATTAATTAAAAATAGATTTCTAACTCTGAGATTGGATAAATAAAGATAGCTTTAACTATGGTTTGCCGACAATTATACAGTATGAAACACTTTGCAGGTTCCATACTGTTCATATTTTTCTATCCATTTTCTAAAAAAACCTTCCTGTAATGAATGAAAATGTTTCAGGTATGCTCTTGATGAAAGAAAATATTGTGAAGTTTTTATTTAAGGCAAATGAATATACATTGCTCTGTATTAATCAGAGGAATAATACACCTTTTAAGAAAGTAACAGCTGAATTTCACTAGAAAATGCAAAGTATGATTGTTCAATTCATCATTCAGTGGTAATATCAGAAACTCCATTACAGAGAATTATATCCAGAGATCCAGTGAAATGTTCGTGACTACTGAGCAAACACTGCCACTAATGACTGATTTAGAGAGTTGCATTATTGAACAGAACATGACCCTTGCACACAGAGCAGTAATCATAAACTTTAATCTGCTTGTTATCAGGGAGACATATTGCATGTTAGTCTAATGATTAATATCTAATTTGAAGTGAGAAATAGCTGATATTTCAAAAGCATATGAACTCTGTGCAGGGATCAAGAACCACTGGATCTAATACCAGCCTTGTATGTTACATGAATATAGGCTGGTAGTTACAGCTGGTAGAAAAGGAAGTTGAGACTGGACTTATTCAGAACAAAAGTGACAACTGGTATGATGGCAGATAAGTGGAATAATAACGAGTAGGAAATCAGGACTTAACAGTTATGGAAATTGTCATCTGAAATTTGAAAATAGGAAAATAACTTTCAGGTTCGTACAAAGAAAGCTGAACTTCTACACATGGTTACCTGCCTCACTTAGCACAGACTAAATTAATTACAGGTTAGCTCACCTTTTCAAAATCTAGACTGTATCAAGGGCCATTATATTTGTAAGCAGATTCAAATTTAGAGAACCAAAATCAAGTGATATCACATTTTAATATTATGAATAATACATGAACCAAATATGCTCCATGATACTGCAAGCTATTTCTGATTCCAGCATTTTTCATTTGTGTTGCTTTTTTTTTGTATCTGAGACTTTCAATAACTGATTATTCATGACTTCACTTTCTTGTGGCAATTTAACATTTGTGTTCAAGATATGCTGTCAAAAAAGAAAACCCAACAAAAATCAGGCATATTAAATTTCATTGTTGTCTCCTTTTATTGGATCTGTAGTTTCAGTTTGCAAATCAATTCCTCTTTACAGCATTAGGTAAAAGTTAGCTGTCTGTATTTTTTATTTTTTTTTTTGGCTACTTTATCAACTATGTGGTGCCAAAAAATACTTTCATAGAAAGTTTTGATATTATTATGCTCACAGTATCTTGTCTTCGTTCCAGCCTTGGTGTGAGATATAAGATACCTATCAGAGAATGTGGTGTTCCAATGGGGAAGTTTTGAAGTTTGGAATTTTAATCCAGAGCAGTACATTCATGGCAAAATGATGGCAGAATGCTGGGAACTTCCTACAGCAATGCCACAGTTCCTGGAGGTCACAGACACCCATAAATCAACTATTTAGTTGATTAATTCGGAAATCAATTTTCCAGTATTGCAGACCCCCAGGAACCTTGTCTCAGAGTCCTCAAATTTCTCGTGCTGCATAAGTTCATAGCTGCTTAAGGCCAAGTTTCCAAAAAGCTTCAGAAGTTTTGGAATCATACGTACATGTGAAAGTGAATAATCTTAATTTTCCAGTAGGACTTCAGTATTCTTCCAAAGGAAATGCCACATTATGTATTTAGCTATTTTTTTTTATTATTATTCATGAAGGAATTTCCAACTTATCAAATATTTGCTCTAATACCACATATTTCTAGTTTAAGTACCTTCTTAGCACATCTATCTGCAGAAAACATGCAGTTGCCTCACAGGTCTTTTATATATATATATATGTATATATACACACATACATAATTATTTATTTTCAGTCTGATTTCTATGTATTTATCTGTATTTCTGGGTTTCTTTGTTAAGCATATGGAGTTGAACTAAATGCAGATATGTACCTTTGGATTAGTATCTCAAGCTCCTCTAAAGCCAAAGGACTGCAAGGCATTTTTCACCTCATACTGAAGAAAACTTCCACACCTTTTGAGATTATTCATACCCTAAAAGTGCCTTTTCATCTCCATTGCTCCATAGGCAACTAGCTCAGAAGTAGACAGCCAAAGCTAGGGAAATGTATTCCAGCTTTTACGGGTCATACTCTGTTTCAAGAGTTCCACTGCATGGACTATGCAATATCACAGGAATTATCCTATCAGAAGCTGGGAACCTAAGAAAGGAGAAATTTTTTATAGAGATTCATTCCCTTAAAATTACTTCTATAAACAAGGTTCCTTTTTCTTGCAGTAAAACTGCTCATATCTCTTAGAAAGCGCCAGGGAAAAGTCTTATACTTATATTCACTTATGTTTATGCTTTACATGTTGGGTATTTCCAATTATTATATTAAATATATGAAATCTCAGTGGGATGACTGGTGATAAGTGTTACATATTTATAAATATTATGTATTCCCAGGCCATGTTTTGGGTTATTAGAATCATAGATTCGTATTGATGAATGGCTCAGTAGGTCAAGTAGTCCATGTCACCAGCCTAAATATGTATGAAAATGTGACAGAACTTACTCTATTTCATTCTTAAAAGCCAGTAAAAATAGATCACACAGACTCCCCAGCCAGGTCTCTCCAGTGTTTTCCTCTCCTTATCTTTCTTCACAGACATCTTGTTTCCAGACATCTGCTCATTCTAGTTCACAGTTTTTCTTGAAGCTTTTTGAGTTGAAACCCTGCCAATATTAGAGAGAGTTTGTGAACTGTGATAACTTTCCCTTTCCTTGTGGGAGAGCAACGTCCAGGAGTTTGTTACCCATACTGTGTTTGTATATTTAGTTGTTTCACCACAAATGTACTTTCCAACTTGTCCTTGTGGAATAGCACTTTACAGGACAAATCTAAGGTTTCTCAAGATGATTTTGAACACCAGTCCTTTCCTAAAATGTTCTTGCAATCTCTCAGTATCATATATTAACAAGCCTTTCCTCTTTTCAGTCATTCACATAATTAATTAAAATATATCAGTGTTGGACCAAGAACAGATCACAGCATAGCATCATTTCATATTTCTTTCCAATATGACTGTTAACTACTGAAATTTCCCTCTGGATACAGTTTCCCTTTTTTGCAGAATGTCTCATGGGCAGGTCAGAACAAAAATTCTTTTGATAACATTAAACTTAGTCTAATATGACATTCACTTTAGTGTGCTAAGGAATCACAGTATATTTATCAAAATCAGCAGGAAAACCATACCCAGAATGAAAAAATACCCATATCACCATCAAAAAGGAAAGATATATTAATGGGTACAGATATATATAAGACATGGTAATGACTTGGAAAGTGTTTATCTCAATGTCTGGTCTCAGTGTAAAAAATTTAATCTCGCATGCTGTGAAAGTTCCATTAATTTAATGGAATTATTTCCAGTAAAACAAAAAAAAAAAAAAAAAAAAGAAAGACCTTCTGAAGTTATCTTGGATTAAACTGTAAGTCTCTACAGATTAAAAGACTGAAAAATACATGAGGGCAGCTGAATGATGAAGTTTTACAGGATGCTGTGCGCTCAGCCCAGGCGATAAAAAATGGTGTGTAATTAATACTCTGTTGTAGCGCTGAGGTGCACTAAGGCAGAACCAAGGAGTTTGTCATTTCCTAACCTTTGAGGACTTAACCATGTAATCTTTATTTTCAGTCTTAACTCTGCCATTCATTTTTGATATTAGATCCTTTTTTTTATTTAAGAGATGTATGCCTTTAATGTAATAATACTTTATAGATTCATCTTTCAGATTAAATTAAAGCATTTATTTCAGATTGGAAGCATATAGGTCTTTACTGCTGTCTTCTCTGGGCAAATTCAACTCTCAGTGAAGTCAGAATTGCACTAATACGCATTGTAGAAAACTGCTGTGGTCCTGGGAATTCAGAGAAACATTATTATTTAGCTTGCTTTTCTTCAAGAAAGAAAAAAGTCGGAGATGCTGATCTAAAAGCTATGTGTCTTTACGTAAACAAAAGACCCCTCTCATAAGTATTTTATGAGAATTTTTCTCCAAAGAAAAAGGCAAAGCACATGTGGTATATTGCTGGCATTTCAGAGTGAAGTGATTCTATAGATTCTGAAAAAATGAATTATTTATTGAAGTTTACATATTTTTTCCATTGGGAAGATATACAGTTCCTTGAAAATATTTTTACCCAGTCTAAATTTATTAAATCAGATATGCTATGTTTATTCCTTGACCAAAAAAAATAAACTCTGCTTCTTTGAATTCACAGCATTTTGAAATATTCCTAAGGACCAGGAAATCAAAGAGCTCTTTGTATCATTCTTCTCCCTGCGACTGTTCTATTGTGTGCACCAGCTTTCCAATTCCAAGTAATAAAAGCATCGATCTTCTAACATCTTGGCAGTGGAGTTCGTCTAATTCTGCATTAGCACTAAACACAAACAAAAATTTAGTATAAGCAGCCCCAAGAGACGCTTCAACCAGATTTCTTCATTTCCCTGGGCTAAATCAGCACCTCAAAACTCAATTTAAGAAACTGACACAGGCACTACAGTTAGAATGGTAAATCTACTCCCCATCAGTTTCTTAAATAAAGTTTTCAATCACTGATTTGGTCTACAGAGACAGAGCTCTGTTCTAGGTACTCCTCTCAAGCTATGCTCATTAAAGATCATTGCTCCTAGTGTTTCATCTTGATCCTGTCTGGAAATTGGAGGGTCTTTGAGTACAGAGCTGGATACTGAAGAGATTTTCTTAAGTAAATTTTAGCTAGCCAGTAGGAAATGCTTGCAAGTAAAATATGAACACTGAAGTACTGAGTTATGATTCAAAAGGAATGAAGGCAAGAGACAGAAAATATCTTGAAATAATCTTCCTGAATTTTTGCACACTTTCATTTTTTTTTCCCCAAGTACTGTGCTTTCACTACTACTGTGGTCCCCAGTATGTTACAGTAGGATTTTGAGGGATACCCCACAGATATCCCTGCTTCAGGAAGTCAATTCCTTCTGTAATCTCTGGGGGGTGGGATTTTTTGTTGGTTTGGTTGGTTGGTTGGTTCGTTGATTGGCTGGGGTTTTGTTTTTTGAAGAACTGCAACAACCCTTCTAAGTCTTCAGGGAGAGATACATTGAATCACAAAATCATTTAGGTTGGAAGGTCGCCTTGCGTAACTCCCTTCTCAAAGGAGGGCCAATTAAATGACGTTGTTTAGGTGCTTTTTTGGTCAAATTTTGGATATTACGAAGGATGGAGTTTTTACCTCATTTCTGGGCACCCATTCTAGTCTTTGGCAATTCTCATCATTTAAAAAAATACTAAAAAATAATTAGAATTGTCTGTGTTCCAACTCATGTTTGTTGTCTCCTGTCATTCTGCTGTGGACCTCTGAGAGGAGCCTGCCTCTGTGTTCCCTAAGCTCTCCCTTTCAGTGGTTATGGGCAGCAGTAGCATCCTCACAAGCCTTCTGCTATTAATGCTGAGCTGGCCCCACTCCCTCCACCTCTCCTCGAGTGTCCTGTGCTCTAGTCCATACCCACCTTAGAAGCCTTTACTGGCCTGGCTCCACTCTGTGTGTCTCTCTCGTACTGGGAAGCCCAGATCTGGACCGGCCCTCCAGGTGTTTTCTCACCAGCGCTGAGGAGATAAAGAGATTCCTCAGCCTGCTGGTGACACTCCCCCTAACACAGCCCAGTTTTTACCTACCAGCACTCCCAGGTTCCTTTCTGCAGAGCTGCTCCCCTGCCAGTCAGTGTTCAGCCACAAAGAGGGCTCCATTCTCACTGGAAAGGGAGCAAACTACTGATGGTCCTATCTGAAAGCAGAGGCAGAGACCCCCTCACATTCATTCAAACACTCTTGGGAGCATTCAATGGAAATTTTAACTGAAAGCCAGTCTTCCCTTTTCCACAGCCCTGGGAGATGGAGCAAAGCAACCAAACGTCAGCAAAGCATCCAAACGTCAGCAAAGTATCCAAACATAGCTTCAGCAACAGTGCAGCTGACAGCTGACATGAACTGTCAGTGACCTGTCGTTAAAACATAGCTGATCTAGGAATTAATTTTTAAGGATGCCAAGTACTAGATCCTACTCTTTAATTAACAGGGTTTGCTGTGTTGTTTTTTATAAAATATCTCCTATACATTTGTTTAGCACCTGAAATAAAAAGCAGTTTGATTAGATTTTAATCAGTCTGTATTATTTCTCTTTATAGAAATTTTAATTTATCTCTTAAAAATAGAGTAAAGTTTCTGCAAGACTACCCTGGAAAATACAAGACCAAACAGCATTTGTTTCTTCATTAAATAACATAGTTATTTGTTAGCCACTCTCTCGTCTACAAAATACAAGATGAAAATATTTGAATGTAAGAGGAAAGAGTAATCATGGGGAAAAAAAAAGCTGATGTAAAGAGTTTTAGAAAGAAAGAGTGTGATATCTGGAAAATTACTTTTTACCACCTAATAGCACCATCAGTTCAAAACCGTAATGCCACACACTGAATCTGCATATTTTTTCTACATCTTATGTATATTATACAGGCTGGTATATATGTTGTACAAACTGGTGCTAAGTACAAGATTAGCAAAATAATGGATCTTTTTGTTGAGGTGATTTTGCCATCTTAATTTAGGTGTTCTTGCATTATATGTGAGAACACATATTCTTACAAATGCAGGTAGTCCTCCTATGCTTTAGCAGCTTTATATGCCACACAGAAAACATGCAAAGGAGGGACAGGCTGATCATCCGTGGGTCAGTACCTAACTGGTTTAAATTGCTGCAGTTTCTTTTGCAGTACATGAGATACTTTCCTTCATACTAGCTAAAAAAAACCTAGCATGGTATCATAAGATTATTCCTCAGGGGGTGCTTTTGAAAATGTAATAAAGCCCATACATTTATCCAAAGTTATGCACTGAGCCTTTTAAATGGCTTTGAATTGTCCTTAGGAGGCTCTGGTTTACTGCAGTGGTGGAATTGTCATGTCAGAGCAGTACCTCACAAGAGGAAAGGACACCCACTTGAAAAGTTTGCTAATGTCAGCTTGTTGGAGATTATAGTTTGTTTATTAATGTAGGTGATGAAGTTTCTTTTAATCTGTTTTCATGAGACTTGAAATGTCAGAATAGAAGTTTATGAATTGCTTATTTTTCTTCTCTGATTCAAGGATTTGAACCCATATTCTCTCCACTGAATATGTGGGACTAACATTTTCCAGTTTGCAAATGCAGCCTAGGCACCTCAAGTTTGGAAAACTGTAACATTTTCCTAGGAAAATGTTGAAACACATTTTCCACAGTGTAGCTCATGTTCTTGTTCTTTTCATTTTGAAAGCAAAAACTATCCAAAATGGATTTCCTCCATAGCAGTCTTATTATTCAAAATTCTTTCTGAAGTACAGATAAAAAGAAAAAAGAAAAGAAAAAAGAAACTAAACAGAAAAGAAAAGAAAAGAAAAGAAAAGAAAAGAAAAGAAAAGAAAAGAAAAGAAAAGAAAAGAAAAGAAAAGAAGAAAAAAGAATTATCAGCTCTAAAACAGGAGAAACTGTGTACTTTGTTTCTTAAAAATAGTTAAAATAACTTTCAACCACAGGAAGCAGCCAATGTGCAAAACATCCATAATTCACTCTGTGTTCAAGATAAGTTAGATATTATTATTTCTGTACTTAGATGACAGTATTGGATAATCAAATTAGTTTTAATAAAACTAATCTGTGGTCCGTGTTGAGCGACATGATATCACACCAGAAAAAAGAGAGAGCAATTTCACCTACTGCTAAATTAATTAGTTCATGTAAAATGAAAAGAGGTTGATTTATCAAATCTGATATAGCCTTAGGTATTCTAATAATAACCATCATCACCTGCAAGGACGTGAATAAACACTTTATGAACTAAAGTTTATCAGAGTCATATAACATGTTCTTGCGACAGATGTCTTTTCATTAAATAAATTAAATAGGATCTTTCGGACAGGAACTGAAGGTGGTTTTTAAAGTCTGTAGGGCAAGTAAAGCTCAGGCAAAAGTAGCTCTTGCCACACATAAGCATTGAAAACCGTGACACAGGTTTTCCTATGTCACCTGATGGATTACAGCTGTAAAATCCCTTAAAATTTGGAAAAGTCATACTGAGGAGTAAAATGTGTTAAACTAATGGTCAGAAACTTTAGATATTCAGCAGTGTTGCAATAGAGACTGCTACATGCAGGCTTTGTGCACATCGTGCTGGGCGTGTATCAATGTTTCTTCAGAGATCTGACTTTTCTTTTACTGACCCAAATTTGCAAGGTACATGAAGTTGTACAGCTTCAGATCTGAATCTAATACTGTGGGTGATGACATCTATCAGCCTGGTCAGCAGTGGAATAAGTTACAGTGAAAGAGCCTGAAATAGATGATGCAGTACAGTTATTCCATGCCATTTGTGGAACAGGACTCAAGGCTGTGTGGAGAGAGCCCACACTTCTCCTTCTGTGCTTCCTGATAACCAGTCTGTGGCTTGTGTGCTGCTCAACATCTATCTAGGTTTCAAACCAGGCTTTTCAGAGTCCTTCAGGAATATTTATCACTCTGTTTCAACTGGGTCTTTTCTACTGACTTCAGAGGAATTCAAACCATTCAAATCTGGATATTTTATTTTGCACTGAGAATGCAAGTGGGTTGTGAGAGCTAGCTATGCTTTTTAAATTCATGCTTTAGCTCATTGCAACCTCCTCACAGAAGTAAATCCTTTTAAAAATATTCACTTTGGAATAGATGTGAATTAAAATGAGAAAGATGACTCCACATTCTTTTTTAGTAATTTTCTGACTTATCTAGGCTTCATTTTAATTATTCTGAGATCTTAATGCTTGTAAAATCACCAGTGACTAGCAATGCTTAGGCTATAGAGCACAGTGTACACAACATGTGTTTCTCCTTAGCCTGATATTTCATGAAGCCCTCCTGTGCTACAATGATCTCAGGTTTCCTAAGACTGCTTTTGGGATAGCAACGCCATTTTTGTGATCTTAGAACTCCGTTCAAAGTCCTCTGACTGTTTCCTGCACACTATAGGCAGTAGATAGTTATTTACATTTTAAAAGATAATAAAAAATCATAGGAAACAGAAAACATAAATTTATCACTGTACACATGCATTTTGTTTTACAGTACCTAATGCTAAGTAATAACCAACAGCAGGGGACACTGAACAAACTGCATCAGCTGGAATGTCTTTCTGCATATATTCTATAAACATTCTGGTGTTTAAGTTCTATGCCATACGCTTCTGCATCCTTCCTTACTAAATGTTGGATCATACTAAAACTTTTCCTTGGACAGAGATGATCAAGCAAAGTATTTTTGAGGTGGTTTGGTCCTAGAAAAGGAATGAATTTTAAGGATATTAATTGCATGCTGCAATTTTAATCAAGGCCTAGACCTTTCTGTTTGCAGCCTTCAGAATGGTCATCCCAAAATAACTGGAAGGTCTGCATAGTCTTTTGGATATAATCCAAGTATAAGGGGTCCTTGTGATGCCTAAAGATTTTTGCTTTCTGTGTATTTTTCGTATAGTCATAGCTTTGTAGACTGTTAATACGAAGTTATATAGCTTCTAGTGCTTTTCCTGCCCTTTCTCTCACATTTTAGAACAAAAAACTAAACCCTTCTAACACATTACTGAAATTCTGTTTAGTCTTATTCTCAAGCAAAGGAATTCTAACAAGGACACTCTGTTTTGCACTAGAACTTAGAAGACATAACAAGAAATAGGACAAAGAAGCCCCTGGAAGAACTCCAGGGGGCAGACCCAGGGGTGGGTTGCTGGCACAACTGGTACATTGGATGTACCTGCTAGATATGCTAATTAATTAACCCTATAAAATTTGTAGTAAATCAATTGTGCGCATGCCCAGAGCCATACTTGTGCACCTGAAAGCTTTCATTAAAAATCTGCTTTTTATATTGTCACTCTTAATATTGTTTGGGAAGTTTCTGTCTTTGATTCTAGTCAACACTTGTGCTTAGAGAGGCTTTATTTAAAACTAAGAGGTTATGTATATTTGTGTCTGAAAATTCTAAGCTATTGATCTGTGTGTTTGCCTGGGTAAACCAAGACAAGAGACATACTTCCTTTACTGTTTAAAAATAAGGGGAAAGAAACAGTCCCAATAGAATAATGAACTAAACATCTTTACAAGCATTATGCCTTGCTCATAAAAAACTGGTACTAATATACTGTGAAAGCAGTGTAATCATGCATTTTCAGTTCAGTATTAATAACCAGGGTTTGGAGACTAGTCAGAACATTCACTTCACTTCAGAAAGAGATCCAGAACCACACTGAGTTTAGTTCAATCATAAAATTCTTTGCTAGTTTTGTTTGATGGGACACAGGTTTGGTGTGGGAGTAGAACACAAGCCTGTGGAAATGACTTAAAATACTGGATCAATGCCCTAAATCAGGCAATTCAGTTCCACCTCACAGCAGAAACTTTAAGGTATCTGTGAGATCATAATTTTCTAGTTAAACAAGTAAATAAGGTTTCGTACCTTCAGGTTTAATCAAAAAATTAGAATAGATTTGACTTTTGCAGTGGGGGGGGAAAAAAAAAAAGCTAGTTTTTGTAGGTTTTAATGAGATCTGGTAATCCCAGGGACAGAACAATGTAGATCGCCTGGAAAACTGTCCACTGTATGCTCACATTATCAGAGCTTGGAGATAAGATGCCTTTGTAAGAGAATGTCAATTTTTCAAAGCAAGGTATTATATTTAACTCAATTTCCTTAAACAAATTTTCTCAGTTCCAGAATGATAGCCGTGATTACTGCACAGTGAGAAACAAATAAGATTCCACAGAATTAGCTACTACTGTGGGATGTGAGTGCCTCTAGTCAGCTTTCCATTTCAGTGTATTTTATCACTGCACAAGCTTACATCCTCCAGAAAGTAATTTTCCAAGAAATTACAAAAATTATAGTTCTCAGGATCTTCACTAAATATGTACAATAGCTAAATTAAAATTTCTGTTTGACTGCAACTTTTCAGTCCTTGTGATAAATGACATTGGGCTACTGCGAAGGGCTAAATTCTCATGCTCTGCACAAGAAAAAATTCAATGTATCTTAGTCCATTCTTTAGAACATTCTAAAAATATTCAATTTGAGTATGAAAAAATATTCATGGGAGAGTAATATTCATGGAGTATTAATAATCATGTTAACCTTGCAATATAAAATGAAAGTTTCTACTCCCCTTTTATGATATTTGAATTGAAGAACTAAATAGATAGAAACATTTTGAAGAAAGATGTTAATAAAAAATGTTGATGCCACTGAACTAATTAAATTAATATTCTGGAGCTTAGCAGGTATCTCTTTTTTTAATGAGTAGAAACAGAGCAGATTAAAAATTTTAGGTTTGTCAATGTACATATTTGATTACTAGAAAAAATATGAAGATCTAAATCAATATAACATTAATTGTAGCTTTAGTAATTTCAGAAAATAAATGACAGGTGTCATAGAATATTAATTGACAATGTCAATCTCTGTATAGCAGGGCCTATGTTTTTGGAGGATTATTTATAGGATTTTATTAATATAGTATCCTAGTTTCATTTTAGAGAAGAAAATCAGGACATCTGAGTCATCTCTGCCATGCTGGTAACATTATAACTAATTCATTGAATCCTTCAGAAGTACACTGGTACACTGGAAATTGTTTAAAATACGTTAGAAACATTTTTAACAGAATACTGAGAAAAGCTTTCAGTGGGACAATTTTTGCCAGTTTTCATTGATGAACTTCAGAAGTATATCTGAAGTTGTGCAGATTTAAACTGGTTAAACCTTATCTGATTAATTACATGTATGTAAATCAGATTCTGTAACCAATTTTCAATTATACTGGTACAAAACTGTTTTATAAGAGGAAATTAAAGAAGAGAAGTCCAGGTTACTGAAAAAAAATGCAAATGAAAGGGAAAGCATCACACATACAAAAATTTGGGAGGCAAAAACCACAATTGAGATGCAACAAAATAGAAAAAAAGTTATCTTTAAATATCCATTTTCCCTGCACAACTGTATAATAATTATTTTCTGTATGTCAACTTTGAGCTAAAAAACAAACAAAAGAAAAACCAAACCAAAACAAAACCAAAAAAAACCCCTATAGCTGACAGGCTCTATTTTGGTTCTTCAGTGAGGAGATATTTTTCCTCTAGAGAGGAAAAAAGTCTGCTTGCATGAGAAAATGGTACTGCCTGGTGGGAGTTAGTTTTAGTGGAAAAGTGAGATAACAGAAGAAAAAAAATGCCTGTAGAGGCATCTGTGCATCCTAGGCATCCAGAACTACAAATACTTTCAGATCCTGATCTTTTATCACTGAAACCTTGTGTGATCATTCACTCTCCAAGCAGCCTATTCTTGCTCATTTGAGTTTGATAAATGAAACAAGTGGTTACATGGTTGTATTCGACAAAAGTTGTACAGAAGCTTGGCAGGTTTGCACAGATTTCAGCAATTCCTAATTAGAAAAATAGAAGAAACTTATTTCCCATGACACAGCAAGCCACAACCATTGAAGTCAGTACAATTCACCTTTCCTGGCTCTGCGAGATCTACTGGACTTTCAGGGAGAATCACCCTGAACCACTCCTGCCTCTTTTTTCCCGTAGCACTGTTTGGAATCAGCTCCTCTAAGGTGCAACCAACAAAAATCATTGAAACACTAATATATTGTGATTTCTGCAGAGAGATAGTGCACTTACTAATAGGTGCTAGTACTAATACAACACAAAGAGCTGTCTTCCTTTTGAGCACTGCTGTCCTCCTGCTGTGTCTGATTACAAAGAAGCTTGTATTCTTTTTCTGGCAGCTTTTACAAAGCTTTCTGTTGCCATATTCTGTCATCAGCTGTCCTCAGCCAGCAAATGCTACGTACAGGGCAGCTGACCCCAGAAAATGTTGCTATCTAAGGTATTAAACATAGGCACAAAACCATCAGAGCTCAAAATTTTTTGCCAGCGAAGCTGAAATAAAATTACAGACAGAATTTGAAGATGTCTCATATACTAATCTCAGGAATCTGAGTCTCTGAGACTTCCAAACCCCAAGATTTGTCTAATCTAGCAGTACTTTTCCTGACCACTACAAATACCAGCACATTTTCAGGATGTCAGCAAAGATGTCCTACAAAATATTTTCCTTTGGTTTTTTCTCCTTGATGAGTATGAAAATCTACTTTAATGCACCAATTTTCCCTAACAGGCTTTACAAATACCAGCAGAATTTACAAAAGCAGCACAGTGACTGACAATAAAGCCCTTACAGATGAATTTCTATGTCCACGAAGGAAGCAGCTGTTTGTTGAATTTAGGATAATGAAATCTCCTTGACATACAGACTTTGAACAACAACATATTGGCTTGCCCAATGTGTATCAACAATTCTTGTGAGTTTTCATAGCTTCAAGGCTTATCAGGCCATTTCTCTGCATTTCCCTGAACTAAGTTTGAGCCACAGATGTTGGAAAGAAAACAGACGGCAAATACACTAGAGAGTATAATAAATCCCCAGCTTCCAGTGTAGACTTTTGTCTACGTCCACTAAAACTGTATTCAAACAGTGAACAAAGTAAATAGCAAGCAGAGTTTGTCCAAAAATAGCTCTAAATGCTGTCAGCAGAAGAGATGTTAATGATAAATACATCATCCCCTTCTTGGCTTCCACAGTCCTACAAGGGGATTCAAGTCCTTAAGTGTTTTCTCACTAAGGCAAACTTTTCCATAAGCTGGGTGACCTTCACTACTGAGCAACAGGAACTGCCCTGCTAATATGGTTGTGTGTAAGGGGACATGGCTTGAAGGTTATAGGCAAGTTCAAAGCCTATAGCAATTCATACCTGAGATTTAACTCTGCAGCAGCTTTGTAGTTAATAGGCTCCTTCTGTGCTTATTCTGATCCCAGATGTTTTGGGGATAGAAACTTACAAGGTTTGACTTACATGTTGACTTCTCAAGATTTTATTTCATTGTCATTCTTAATCCATCCAAGTTGGACCTGAGCCATGGATGGTGTCTAATCTCACCAGAACCAGATTTCATGTCTTATTGCTTTGCTTTCTGAAGTTGACCTTCTTTTCCTAACTGGCTCAGTATGTAACAACTGCTTCTTGAAAGCCTTCTCAACCACATGATCCAAAGATCTTTAAGATTTGAAGCTGGGCTTTCAGTAGGATTTATTATTATTATTATTATTATTATTATTATTGTTGTTGTTGTTGTTGTTGTTGTTGTTGTTGTTGTTATTATTGTTATTATTATTATTACTATTTTTACTATTATTACTATTATTACTATTATTACTATTATTATGAAGAAGAATTGAGGAGTGTAACATTTCTGTGCCAGGTATTGGGTCTATTTTATGACCAAAGGAAACAGAATAGTGTTTTACTGATTATTCAGGGAAAGAAATAGAATATAGATCTGATAAAAATCTGTATTATTTTTTTACTGGTAAACACTCAAAGACTATTCCCGAACAAAACAAATCCTAATCACAGGATTTTACTTAACTGCCAAAAGATGATTTGAAGGCAAAAGAATTTTGTAAATATTTCAAAAAATCATCTGGGGATAAATTCACTGGTGGAAGAAAGCTAGATTTTGTGAAGTTTTATTTACATATGTAATTATAAATATTTTAATGTGTAATTATATTTCCAATGTAATTTGGAAATTTACTTGTGCTTTTAACTAGTAAACTTTTGATTATTGCACCCTTTGTAAGCAAAAATAGCTGCCTCTAGAGAAATTATATTCTACCCACAGAGCCCAGTTTTGATTTTTATGTTTAGCTTCTCCTGATCCATTTTCACTTCATCTGGCAGATGCATAACAAATACTCAGTCCCTGCAAGTCAGTTTATCCCTTTCTTTTTCAAGGAGTACATTTTTCATCCCTAGTCTGCACTGTATAAAGTATATTTAGTCCATCACGATTCTTCTCAAGGTATTGCAAATGCTAAAATATAGACAATGAGTCCTATTCATTTGTGCTGCATCTCTGATAAGAGACTGGAGGTTTAGAATTTTCCATGGTAACTAGAATGGCTGAAAGTTCTTTTGACAATAACATGATGGATTTCAGTTTTAGTCGTTTAGGAATAAATCTATTACTTTAAGCAAAGTTACTCCAAAGATATCCATTCTTCAACTTCTTACACCAAGTGAGAAGAGCAGTGTTCTACTCAAGGGGTTGTAACCACCCTGACTTCAGAAAGAAAAATAATCTTGCGGCTTGGGTGAAAAGTAAAAATTCCTGTTTCCAAGAAACACATGGCAGACACTTTCCAGTATCTATGGCTTTAGTAGGGAAGGATCCAGAGAAAGGAGATGTTTTTTGGGGATGAAGACTTATAACCATACGTCAATATATATATTTGGGCAGAATTTGCATATTTTATAGAAATGTTTACTGTTGCTTTGATCACCTTCAAGTGCTTGAATTTAGTTGCGTGATTAAATTCATATGAGGCATTTTAAATTTTCTCATGCAGCTCATCATTTGCTGGATTGGACTGTTGTGAGAATGAAGGGTAATTATTCACTGCAAGCTTATTTAAGGTCCCTCCTGCCATCTGATACCAATGCGTGCTTATGCAGGGTAGCAACTGATTTTTTTTTTAATGTACAAAATTTCCATACTTTTGGTCAAGAACTGCAACTTAGAGAAAAAATATTAAGCCACACTGCAGTGTCAAGTGCAATCCCAGATTGATTGACATGTGACATTATCCGAAACCTCTCTGGATGGAGTTACCTCTTCATGAGTTAGTGCAAAAAGTGGGACTGGTAAAACAACTATTTTGAGGGGAGAGAAATGTGGGGATACAACTTATCTGCTACAGAATAGCATTCTATTCCTTTTGGCACGGTAAGCCTAATTAAATAGTTACATTTTAAAATCTTTATGAGAATCTTAATTATTAATGATATCAACAGGCTGAAAAAAAATGTAGGTTAGGTGTGGGGAGGGTTTGGCTCTGCAAAGACATTACTTAAAAGCAATTTTTTTGCATGACTGAGCACATGTGCACACAGACTAGATAGTCACACTTTACAATGAGGTTACAGTTATAAATTATTTATAAAGTGTTGGTAAACACTGTAGGCTATTACGGAATCCACCGAGTCCGTAGTTTTGTTACAGCTATGTGTAACACCCTCAAGTAATGTGCAACCACGTATAATTTATGAAAGTAATATCCGCAGTATTGTTTATGATGTATATTAATAATTTATTAATCCTTTATGAACTATTTATAAATGCAGTCCTAATGGAAAGCATGGCTGACTAGTTACTCCATCGCACTAGCTGTATGGGAGTTAAAGGTTGCATGCCTCTGCCCCTCCTTTTTAACTAGCCAAGCGGTCTTTAGACAAGGCAACACTGACTATTTCCTTACAGGCTCCTAGGAAATTAGAAATCAGTGAGAGGCATTGTAAAGAGATTTGCCTGCAAGCAAATGCAGAGGATCCTTTTCTTCAATCTTCTCCAGTGTTTCAGTAGAGCTACCATAGGTCTCATTCACTGGGTCCATGAGACAAAACTCCTTGCAGATATTTAGATGTGTGTATTTTAAAGTCTGTGAAGTCTTGATTCCAGGGGATTCTTGTTTAGTTTGGTACATCGGACCAACAAAACACGGGCCATCAATCCTTACGGGATCCACTGGAAAATGGGCCATCAACAGAAATGAGTGCTATAGTCTAGGCTGCCATGATGTCTAGGAGCAGATCCTGGCTTGCAGGATTATTTTTCTGCTCCAAAGCTTTTCTGCCTGACAAGGTACAGCCACTTCTGCTTGCAGCAGGCAAGCTCCACTAACTTTCATGTGACAGCACAGTTTCATTGCAGCTCTTTGCTTCTTTATGCATGCTTTGAAATCTCTTGCTGAGGTGGTGGATACCAGAGCACCATCCCCACGCATTAATTCTTCTCTTGTTCTCCTGCAGGAAACAGATCTCATTCTGACCTTTAACATCTCAATGCACCGTTCTTGGTGGATGGAGAATGGGCCGGGCTGCACCGTGACCTCAGTAACCCCAGCACCGGACTGGGCACCAGAGGATCATCGTTATATCACTGTCTCGGGGTGTTTTCTTGAATATCAGTACATAGAAGTGGCTCACAGTTCTCTTCAGATCTTCCTTGCAGTAAGTGTTTACAAATATCTTCAATTCTACCACCTTTTCTGGATTTCTTGTCATTACTGGAATAGTGGATGATTGCAGCATTCATTCACAAACCCTGGCTTTATGTCTTAGTTTAGTTATGAAACTGAGTTGTCATTCAGCCAATTCAAGACATCTGCATGCAAAAGTTCCAACATACATATTTATTATTGTGCTAGGAACTACTGACATGACACGCTCTGTTTTCCTGATACTGTAATATATAAAGCTGTGATATAATAGCAAGTTACACCTGTTGTTCTGAAAGCCAAATTAAATATGAAATCGAATACAAAAGACAAACCAACAGCAAATTCACTGATCAGTTCACAGGACTCAAATCTTATCAATTTGTCTTTAACCATATTAATTAATAGGCACTAGACTACCATGGGAGAGGTTTTC